>JABAKD010000012.1:4669673-4994843 GCA_012845835.1 Undaria pinnatifida | reverse complement strand
AACAAGCTGATACATATCTTTGATCTCACAGCCGAAGTGTATTTGAATATTATTTGTGACCTAAACCTCCTCAAAAACCTCCCCCCCCCCCCCCCCCTCTTGCTCTCCCTTACTCAAACGCCCCACCAAATATCGAAATCCGCCACATTAATAAACACTTCACGCACAGGATATCACCTCATTATCTTTCGAGAGCCATCCATGCCGCTGTGTCCCCCCCCCCCCCGCCTCGAACGCCCCTTTCTTCCCCATCACCCGCACCTTCGCCTAGACCTAGCACCACACGTATAACAAACCCCTCACCTAAAGCCCTTTCCCCCCCCCCCCCCCGCCCCCCGCCCCCGCCCCCACCCCCCACCCTCCCCCCCCAACCCATCCCAACCCCACCCCCTCGAACACTCCACCGTCTCTTTACTCACTGATTGTACGACTTACCCCAGAATATACACGATAAACTGATGTATTATTTCCAAAAATGTCACATTTGTCCCCTCGAAATAATGTATAGTTTCCAGGCACATATCGAGCTGCCCCCCCCCCCCCCCCCCCCCCCCCCCCCCCCCCCCCCCGCGCCAACCCCCCCCCCCCCCCCCCCCCCCCCCCCCCCCCCCCCCCCCCCCCCCCCCCCCCGCCCCCAATAATATACTGGTGCCAAAACCGTCAGATTTATCCCCTCGAAAGGATTTATAGCTTACATGCACAAATTGCCCCTTTCCCCCCCCCCCCCCCCCCCCCCCGCCCCCCTCCAAACCCGCTCGCTTTTGATCAAAACCAGGCCCCCCCTTTGCCTTCACAGCTGTCAGATTTTGTCCCCCTCAGAAACGGGTTTTATAGTTTCCGCGCACAGACTGACTAAAATCATCCTGTTGACCCTGATAGCTACACTGTAGCTGTAAGGGGAGTCGCCGACCTATATCCTTAATGAGGACACACAACTCGTAATGCGCGCGATCGGAGTATCACACACAGCTTGCAAAGATGAGTTTCGACGAAATCTTCGATCTCACAGCTGGAGTGTATTTTAATTTTTATAATATAGTGGAGAAAAACCAAGCATGATATGTACGCGTACATATATTATAAAAAATGAAAATACACTACATATATATGCACAAATTGCCCCTTCCCCCCCCCCCCCCCCCCCCCCCGCCCCCCTCCAAACCCGCTCGCTTTTGATCAAAACCAGGCCCCCGCTTTCCCTTCACAGCTGTCAGATTTTGTCCCCCTCAGAAACGGGTTTTATAGTTTCCGCGCACAGACTGACTAAAATCATCCTGTTGACCCTGATAGCTACACTGTAGCTGTAAGGGGAGTCGCCGACCTATATCCTTAATGAGGACACACAACTCGTATTGCGCGCGATCGGAGTATCACACACAGCTTGCAAAGATGAGTTTCGACGAAATCTTCGATCTCACAGCTGGAGTGTATTTTAATTTTTATAATATATATTTTAAATCAAAAGGATAGGACCCCTCCCATTATGAAAAACTCACCCCCATAGTATATTACAAGTACCAACAACGCAGCTTGCAAAGATGAGTATTGACCCGAAATTCGTCGAGCTCACAGCGGACGTCCTTGAAATAATTGTATAGAATACAATGGCTCCGCACGGGTTCCGGCATTCGCCGGCATCCATGAGATAAAAATAATTTAAATCAAAAGAATAGGACCCCTCCCATTCATTATGAAAAACTCACCCACATAGTATATTACAAGTACCAACAACGCAGCTTGCAAAGATGAGTATTGACCCAAAATTCGTCGAGCTCACAGCGGACGTCCTTGAAATAATTGTATAGAATACAATGGCTCCGCACGGGTTCCGGCATTCGCCGGCATCCATGAGTGTAATGGAGTGCCCTCCGCAGATGAATAATGGTGTCACGTCGAATCTGAAAACTATCCTTCTACGGAGAGCACTCCATTACACTAGGCCACCCTGAATGATCGTAGATAGAGATCACCTGTCAATCTAAGGATGTCAACGAAACATTCAGAATTGGAAAGGGGATCGAAGATGCGGCAATTCGAAACAAACTATTACGGAAATCCATTGTTAACAGGGGGATATGCCTCATCATGTTGCAAAACATTCACCAGAAATTTCTCATAATTTTCGCAATATCTCGGCCAGAACATTATATTTTTTAGTTTTTAGTTTTGCTCCGTGACCGTAAGGCCCATGCAAACAATCCGAGCTATCGTTTACCGTTATCAACGAGGAATTGACAGAGTTATGACCCCATAGGCATTACATGACCCCTGTTAACAATGGATCTCCGTGATAAAACAGGCAATAGTTTGCCCTAGCACACCCCACCGAGTCAACCGTGATCGCCTTGTCACGAGCATCAACACGCGCTGCAGATAGCGCTGACTTACGCAATTGACAATGATTGCTTTGTCACGGTGCATTATTTTTTGGGGGGGAAATTCAACCCTGGAATGCGCGAACGACGGTATTATTACACGTCGAGCATCCCATTATATCGTATCGGTAGTATGACCACCTTTATAAAATTCTCTCATGGTGCACTATGTTCTGTTTGGAAAACCTCTGTGAGGGTGAAGACTCAACGTGCCACGAGCCATCGGGGCAGGCGGTCGGTCCATTCGCCGGAAGACAGTAGAGAAATCAAGAAACACTGCCTAAAAGAACGTCAGAGCCCGCTACGTTGGACATGGGCAGCTGACGTGGGGCCATCGGTTGGACGGTGAAAGAGAAACAACCAAGACGCGAGTAGTGCAGGGTAGAGCAGGTAGTGAGATGTGGGGCGTCCTGCTTGTCCCATTATCGTCACCTACATTACCGCCCACTTATGATGGCCTTGACGTGAATGTGACATCTAATGTCACGTGGTTTCACCTCAATCTTGACATGGTTTCACGTCGAATCTATAAACTATCTTTCTACGGAGGGCAATCCATTACACCAGGCCACCCTGAACAGTCGTAGATGCAGATCACCTGCCAATCTAAGGATGTCATGGAATTGTTCGATTCAATACTTGGTAGAGTAAAAGACGTCACCACACACAATCATAGTCTGCACGTGCAGCATGTAAGGTAATGCCAAGAGTTCGATAGAGACCAATAATCATAACAATATACTACTATTAATAGCTACCGTTTTTTTAATGAATCCGATTCCGAGCTTCATTCATCAGATTGCGATCAGATAAATCCAACCACATGCCGACTGATCCTTTAGTCTGGCGACGGAATGTGTCGAGTGCGTTTCTTATTATAGTTTAACTCAATCAAGCATCCGGGGCCAGTAAGGTGACTGACCATGCCCGCTACGTGTTCTCTTCGTAGCCACTGAGAGACGCGCACTGGGCCAGCTTCTGAAATACACAATGCATGATATAATTGTATAATTTTGATCCGAGCCCCCCAGATCGACTGTCTGTGTGTTGTCTGATCGTGGAGAAACGTGCTGACGTTGTTCCAGGCGCGAAACACGGTGGTATGACTGCCTTCGTCATTCAATTCCTCGAATGCTATTGCAATGCTGCTGCTTGTCGCTAGCTGTCTAGATCGCCCACTTCTTGTAGATACAGTACGCGACTACAGCGCTGACGATTTTGTCGGCTAAGTATTTCAGACTCGAGTTTTATTAGACGAAAATACAAACATGTCACTTTTGTCTGATCGCGCATTGGGCAGGATCCATACACAAAGTAGGCGTCACCCGGGCACGATAGGGTCACATGCCGAGATCGGAATCCATCCACACATTATACCTCCCCGCACGGTGTGGAAATCCCAACCCCACCGGCCGATTTTCTGATTGGTCATGGTTCGCATGTTGAGTCAGCTCCACCCGGGGGGATATAGGGTCCCATTCCCGGTCCAGAGGTCGCTCAACATCTCTAAAACTTCCATCAACCGGGGAAGCAAACCAAGCTTTCTCGGGTCGACACCACCCTGCACTGTGAGAAAACCCCAATCCCGTTGGCTAATCGCTGATTGGTTCGGGCTCCACAGCGCCGTCCTAGGCGGATAGAGGCCCATCAATGGGGGGCATTTCCGTCGCAGGCGGGGAAGATAGGGTCCCATCCCCGATTCATGAATCCCCCGGATTTCTGCAGCTCCAAAAACGCGGGAACAATAGCGATGGGACCTCCCGTGTCGACACCACTCCGCACGACGTGGAACCCCAACCATATTCGCTTACCGCTGATTGGCTGGGCCTCGGACATAAGGGCAACGCCAACATGGGAGGATGTAGAGTCCTATGCCCGTTTCAGAAATCCTGACGAACCGAGGACGATATCCGATTCCTCCCGCGGGTCGACACAGCCCCGCGCGATGGTGCGACAATCATCTACTATTCACATTGGCTTATCGTTGAGTGGCTGTGCAGCTCGTAGAGCCAGGGACACCCGGGGAGAAGATAGACCAGCAAACGGGCGGGGGGCGTTTCGACGCACCCGATGAGGATAGCGCCCCATCGCCGTTCCAGAAATTATTCCATACCCCGTCAACGCCAACAAACCGGGGACGAAAACCGACTTCTCCAGAGTCGACACCACACCGCACGGTGTAGAAGCCTTAGCTAGCTGAGGTTCGTATACAACGCCAGCACCACAGAACAGGGTCGAACTCCTGATCAGAAATCCTTCAAGGTATTTTCAACTAGAAAAAAGTGGGGCAACTCGCGCTACTGCTGAACTTTTATTCGTAAACCCCAACCCCGCGGTACGCGGACATTTTATTTGACCCCCTGCCCCGATACCACCCCGCACAGTGTAACCCAACCTTCGATTGATCGGCTCGGCCGGGGTTCGTGGATAGAGGAAACCACTACTCACTAAGAAGTTCAGCAATTTCAATGACTATCATATCATACTGGCCTGTGATTAGACAAGTTGTACATGGACCAATTGCATAATACACAGGAGTCGGTCCAGATCAAGTCGATCGGTGCGACTTGCTTGGGTATCGTATCATTACAGCAGCAGTACTACACTTGACTTATTTTCTTTTTCCTATCCCATTCATTGTAAAGCTCGCACTAATCTCGCCTTCCCAGTAGTATAACTCAAACACGGGGTCATATAGCTAACTCCCCTCTCCCATCCCCACTACGGTACATGCCCTAATTTTTATCGCGAGAAGAATTCAGCATTTTCTTCCCTCGACAGTTCGCGTCGAATTGTACCTACCCACCCTGCTAGGCGATTTCAGCAGTTAGTTATCCTTTTCTTCTCGTTTATTTCTGCAAATAAATAAAGTCAACAAAACTCACAACGCGGTGGTTATTTAACTCAAGGACCAACGCTATTAATAGTATTAATAGTGTAACCCCACTAGACCACCGGGGCGATCGGCTCTATACCACTCACTGCCCCGGTGGCGTATCAGGTTATCCTCGAGCCTGGTATAGGTCAATTTCGTGAGTTCGAATCTCCCCGAGTTCGTACTCGTATAAATTTTCGTGGGCCTTTTCCTTGTGCACTAATTGACTTGCGGAAATCGCGAGAGCGTGAGTTAGCAACACTCGATGAAAAATCGACGATCAGTGGGTGCCGAACCATATGCGCAAAAACAAAATGAAGGCAATGACCGGGGGGGGGGGGAAGGACGACACCTGTGACCCGGCTTGTGTGTCAGAAACTGCAAAGTAGAAGTGTGCCAAGAAAAAAAAACACTACCGGTAGAAGAGATGATCAATCAGCAATCAGCAGCAAGGAGCACGTCAAGTACGAAGCAACACAAACTTATTTGTCAGTTACGTACCAACACGACCGCTTGCACTTGACCGGCAAACGATTACAGCAACGGAGTCAGGGACCACAGCAACAGCAAAGCACGCCATTCTCCAAAGAGTCTTCTCGGGAAAAAAAAACATCAAACGCGTACGATGCGATACGGGACGAATGCATGCCACTCACTGGTTTCTTCCGTGGATACTGTCGACTTTTACTACGACCTTCGCGTGGCGCAGCTTAACAACAGAAGGAACGATTATTTTTCCACTTGTTTTTTTGTGTCAAAAATGTATGGTACATCCTCGCTACATGCCATAAAATATGTCACAGACAAAAATCAAATTGTGTGTAACAGAGCATCGCTGTATGTGGTCGGTGTGGTCTTACTCGTACGTACCTGTATTGCTTGCACAAGAGTAAACACCATGTCGATTTGTCCGAACTTGTATAATACCACCCTCGAGGCCCCGGGGACACAGCTACTCGCAATGCTGCTGTGTGGCTTTTTCTGGGACAGTAATCGTAACCACTACTACCTCCTCCTCGTTTTAATCATGCGTCCGCTTGCGACGTCTATATCCATGTATGTACGTGTACCTACCGAAATTCAACAAATAAATGCACTACTATGATACCTACCGCAGTACTGTGGCAATTTTTTTACAGTAAAATATTATTTGTTTTGGGACAAAATATGACGCCAGTTTGGAATTAATGTCTTGCAAACTTTTATTTTATCAACCTCTCCATACATCAAGATCCGAAGAATAACTGGAGAGTACCGTTCAAAATACATTTTTTTGCGCGCTTCTCGCTTGTCTCGCTCAGCATCCATCCGCGTTCACGTCGAGGTGCTGAACGGGTTGACCAGCAACAACCATCAGTAGCCAGCGCAATTCTTGCAACCACACAACAAAGCGTTCGAAACACCACTGCCTTGATAATCACGCCTACCTTTAGAAGTGCACCCACGTTTTGTTTGTGGGGATAAATATACATGGAATTAGTGTGGGAATTTATTATGTGGTCCTGAAAGATGGATCTTTGAAATTGGACCAATATTTACGGAACGACTCCTTGGAGCGGCGACGAAAAAGACTGGCAAACCATTGTTTCTCGTACTGCGATTTTTAAAAGCGACCACTCCGTTCGTTGCGTTTATTTTCTATTTTTGTTTTGGTCTCTGGTCTGGTGTGTTGTGTTCTCGTACCCGGTACGCTAGCATTTCACTTGCTACATACCTCGATCAATTGCGATTGTTTGGTTTACTCTGGCTCACAGTCTGTGACCACATAAATATAAGTTGTATCTCTCTAGGATGAAGAATCGGCACGGACACTGGGTGTAATGGTGTCGTTGGGTAGGGAACGCCCCCCTCGAAGACAACGAACGCTCGATCATGTTAAATGTAGCTTATATCAACCAATATAGTGTGGTACTCGGGGTATTACGGGATTTACGGCAGCCCAGGAATAATATTTGGAAAGTCTGTTGGCTATAGCGAACGGGACATTGCGGGGTATCCGCCATAGTGAGAATTGTTACATTGTGGCCAGTTGATGGACAGTGTATTTGTGGTTTGGGGAGGTACGGGGGATTATGGCTGGTGGGCGAGCGTGGTGGGGAGCAGCTTGTGCCCCCCTCCATCTCACTCTTCTCTACACCCACCTCCCCCCGTCTTCTCTCCGTTTTCGGTTGGGTACTGCTGTAATATTCAAGACATAAACACCATCTTCTTTTATCTCGGGCATACTGCAGAGGGCAGTACTTCGTTCAAGCACACAGCCCGGGGCTGTTGTTGCTACTCCGTCTCCTGAACATCACTGTCATTGAATACTTCAACGAAAAGTTCGAACTTGACGGTGGTTGATCGGAGATGGGGGACCACGAGACCATAGAAGATTTGAAGGAGCAGCTCGCTTCGCAGGCAAGGCTCTTCGATAAAAGGCTGTCGGCGATCGAGGCGAGTCGGGAGAACACTGGCGGACTGCAAGCGGCACCCACGGGTGGAGACCAGCCCTCATCAGGTGTTGAAGGTGCTGGGACTAGTGAGCAGGCAGGGTTTGCTTCTTGTCGTAGATTTAGAGTCACCACCGATAGTCTGCTGCAAACTATTGGTGATGATGTAGACATTTCAGGGGGTAGCAGTCTATCCAATGAACCTAGGGAGACCAGTAGCATCAAATCGGCTGTTCCCAAATTCAACGGTAGTGGTATGGATTACCCTCTGTGGAAGCGACGTTTTGAAGGCTATGCAATCACTAGCGGTTGCATGCAAGAGTCGTTCTACGGTAGCCCCCCCCAACATTTCTTTAACGAAATCGCCGGGTTTCGAAACCTGCTCCCGGCCGTATCTCTGGAAACACGGCGACCCTTGCCCCCCCGGCATCGTTCGATGGTCCTTTGTTGCACACAAGAAAGTATGTGGAGGTTTTCGTGTTCATATCATATCATCCGTCCTCGTGTCGAGCAGTCACGAAACGTTTGTTAAAGAAAATCGCTAGCTTTTTTGGGGGGGGTATCGTAGAATCAGTCGCAAGCCTTTACGACTGTGACTGATTTGATGTTAGGTGATCCATTTGTGACTTCCCGTTTTTTGCTAGACCAAGGGTTTACGAAAATTAGCGTGAAAATGTCCCGATTAGCTTGGACTTGCATAACGGAGAATATTACCGACCGAGAGTTGTTGAGCAGGGTGTTCGACACTAATTCTCCTAGTGTAGCTTGGCGTATGCTCAATGACTGGTTCTTGCCGAAAACGCTGGCTGAGAAGTATAAGTGGAAAGAACAGTTCAACGATCTGGTCATTGGAGAAGAAGGAACAACCGATGAGATTTTTCGCGCGTGTAGACAAGATAGTCGGCGTTTTGGGATCCCTGGAGGTGCACTTACGTACAGAGGATGTGAACCTCAAAACCGTAGAAGTTCTCACTGACGACTACAAGTTCGAGCAGCGTACCATATTGTACAGAGATAACATCACCCGGGCCGAGATAGAGGCTATAGTCAGGCAAAGACACACAATCATGTCAAGAGGTGCGAGCATCAAAGTTCGAAATGTAGGACAATCCCTATTTGCGAACAAGCCTGGCCGCCGAAATCGTAAGCAGGAAGGTAGTGGGAAGGGTGGCCGAGCTGGTAAGGGTGTTTCCGATTATGTTGTTGCAGCCAAGAACGACAACAGCAGCAGTACGAAAGTCGGGGAAGTACGACGACATGCGAAACAAGTGTCACCGATGCTTGGAGCCAGGCCATCGGTGGTTCAACTGCACCGCGCACGTCATCCCTGCCGCGAAGAAGTCGCAAAACGGCTCTGGTAAGATTATAGGGTGTTTGGCGATTGGTATGCTTGGTGAGAGAGATGCGGTAGGAGAGCGCGAGCAGGGGACGGACGGTAAGGAGAAATGGATAGCTGATAGTGGAGCGAACTTTCACATAACTAGATCAGCTGACTTACTCCGTGACGTGCAGCCTTCCGACGACAAGGTTAGGATTGGCAATGACACCCTGGTAGACGTTGAGGGTTACGGGTCGCTGACTGTAGTTTCCCGAACAAGGCAGAAGGTGTCACTGTAAGGCTAGACAAAGTGGCATACGTACCTAGCTTGGCGTTCAACCTTTTTTCTTTAATGGCTGCACACACACGAGGAGTAGGTTTCGCAACTGACGATAAGGATATGAGCGTGACCCTAGCGGATGGGCGTGTTAAGTTTTGGAGGGATGG
Source organism: Undaria pinnatifida (assembly GCA_012845835.1). Classification (NCBI taxonomy): domain Eukaryota; class Phaeophyceae; order Laminariales; family Alariaceae; genus Undaria; species Undaria pinnatifida. The sequence goes on along the minus strand of JABAKD010000012.1, from coordinate 4,985,396 downwards.
ATCTGGATACTGTAACTATGGTAGAAGGATTGATCCCGATGACGACTACATCCCCTTTCCCCTGTTGGTTCCCGAACCCATCGAGAACGTCGTGCAACCTGCTCACCCCATTTTCTTGGGGTTTCCTATTGAAGCCCCCGGTATTGCTAACTCGTGTGAGACTGAATGGCGCGGTAGTGTGACCTTCTTGCACGAGAACCCCATGAAACCTGCCCATACTATTCCCCTGGCGCGCCTTGTGATAGCCCCCGGCAGCGCTAACTTGCATGATACTACTGTAGACATCAACATCTTCCACTGCTTGCACGGCCATGCAAACGAGTTTTTGTTGAGAAAGACTGCAAAATCCCTTGGAGTAGAGCTACTCGGTAGGTTAAGACCGTGCACTGGGTGTTCCATGGCCAAGGGGTATCGTAAGCCGATCGCTAACAGTACGAAATAACGCGCCACAAAAAAGCTAGGAAGTGTTTTCGTGGATCTCAGTGGCCCTAAGAGTATTCCTTCGTTGCTTGGTAAGAAATACGTCATGATAGTGAAGGACGACTTTACCCGGTACGCATGGGCATACTTTCTCGAGCGTAAGTCCAATGCTGCTGACGCCTTCAGGAAGTTTTTGGCTGACGTGCGTGGGGATGGTGTGCAGTCGGAAGTAGATAGAGTAAGGTCTGACAATGGGTGAGACTTCTTTGGGGGAGAGTTTGGGGACGTATGCAGGCAGCATTGCGTAAAACAGGAATTCACCAACGCAAAGAGTCCGGAGCTAAACGGCGTTGCCGAGAGAGCTCTGGGTATCATCCAGAGTGCGGCACTTGTCGCGCGCATCCAAGCCCCCATCCTCTTCCCTCACGTCGAATTGCCACCGACGGAGACCCTCTGGGCCGAGGCAGTACACTGGGCGTGCGAAGCCTTGAATCGCACCGCGACCACGTCCAACCCGAGAAGCAAGTCGCCGTACGAGATGTGACATGTTAAGGCAGCACCCGCATCACCGCACCCGTTTCTTCGTCCGGGATATTGTCGCTGGAACCGTTCGTCGAAGTCGTTCCCCAGGTGCGAGAGTAGCTTCTACCTCGGGCCGGGCATCGACCACCCTCGTGACTCATTGCGGATGCTGAAGCGGGCGAACAAGGTGGTGGAAACAAGGGCCGTCGCCTGGGAGGCACCACCGGTCATGGAGGTGCCGCCGGTGCAACTGCGGCAACTGGCATCGCTGGAGCTGGCAGGGGTGCCAGAGCTGGGAGGGACGTCAAAACAGGGAGGGGCATCGGAGCTGGGAGAAACGGCTGAGCCGGGAGAGCTAGATGAATGATTTCGATTCTGGCCCAGCAACTCGATTGCCGATGCTGGGGAGAGGAATCCCTCATCAACCTCGAGTGGCTTCTCCGGCGGGGAGTGTGGGCAATGGTGGTCAAGGTGAGCGGGGTTCTGTTGACGGTGTTAATCTGCTGGCCCCCAACGCTACAACTGCCACGTCAGGTGATTATTTGTCGTCGGTAAGCGGTGAATCGTCTGTCGACGGGGAAAACCCGGATGAGGCTTCATCATCGGACGAGAATGGTCCGGTTACTACGATGGCGCGGACTGCGGCGCGCCGACTTGAATCGCACCTGGTTGGACCTGGAGATGGAGAGCAACTGGGACGGACTACTGCGCAGACGCGAGCGCTCAATCAAGATGCGTCAAGCCCGGTGAGTGTGTGTTGGGCCCAATGAAGGGGGTAAACTAATCCATGGGCTACTGGCGGTACAGGAGGTAACCCGTAAGCCGGGCGAGTTGCCTAAATGTCTCCTCCGGGAAGCGGGGCCGGAGCCTGTTTCGTACCCTGCGGCGTGCTCATCGGAGTACTCCGACGTGTGGATGGAGGCAATGTCGAAGGAGTTGGATGGGCTCGTGGCGGCCGGAACCTTTGTGGAAGTGACTGAAATTCCTGAGGTTGCAATATCGTAAATGCCAAGTGGCTATACGAGTGGAAGGGTGATTCGCATGGTTTGGTTGATAGGGCAAAGGCCCGTATGGTAGCTATGGGGTACAGCCAGGTAAAGGGAGTAGACTACTTCAAAACGTTTGCCCCTATGGCCTCCCCAACTTCTAACAGGTTGGTAGCGGCCATGGCATGTAAGCTAGACTGGGACCTGAGGCACTTAGATGTAGATCAGGCATTCATTCAGTCGGAGTTGGACACCGATATCTACTTTCGTCTTCCCCCCGGTTGTGGATCAGTATCTGGCAAGGTAGTTCTCCTCAACAAGGCCCTTTATGGCCTGAAGCAGAGTGGTCGAGCGTGGTATCAGCTGTTGTCGGCAACTCTGGTGGAGTGCGGTTTCGAGCAATGCTAGGTGGATCCCTGTGTATTTCGTCTGATGGTTGCTGGTGACGTTGTGGCGATGTTGGTCTTCCATGTGGACGACATTAAGATTGCAGCTACTGAGCAGGTGACTGAGGTGGTAGTTAGTGCCCTCAATCAGAGATTTTCCACCAAACATCTCGGGGAGGTAGAGTGGTACATGGACAGTGAGTCCAAGAGTGATCGGGAGAAAGGTACTTTGGAGATTTCTCAGACTCAGTTCATTCAGAGCGTACTGAATCGCTTTGGTGTTTCGAAACCCAGCCCATCCCCGCAACCTCTTCCTTGGACCTCAGGCGCGTGAGCGAGGAGGAGACCGTGGTGGATGTCCCGTTCCGGGAGATCGTGGGGAGGCTGATGTGGATCGCGAACCAGACGAGGCCCGATATCGCGAATGCAGTTCGGGCAGTCGCCCGGTTTTCTCATGATCCCAAGCCGATTCACTACAAGGCGGCACAGAAGATACTCGAGTATCTGAATGCCACGTCGGATTTAGGCTTAACTTTCAGGAGGGATAGTGACTTGGAGTCGGTGCAGATGGAGTTTGATTTAGAGACGTACGTAGACGCGGACTACGCCCACAAGGCGGAGGACAAGCGTTCCGTTTCTGGTGTAGCTGTATGCTGCGGGGGTACGCTAGTGTCTTGGTTCTCTAGGACACAGAAGTGTGTCACCCTATCTACCACTGAAGCAGAGTACGTAGCAATGGCAGATGGGGTCAAGGAGGCCCTATATGTGAGGGGTATACTGGCATTTCTGATGCCCGGTCTGGAGCCGATGAGCATCAGCGTGTACGAAGACAACAAGGGGGCGATATACTTAGCTAAAAACCCCTTGAGCTCGTCCAACAGTAAGCACATTGACGTACGGTACCATTTTCTCAGGGAGCTGGCTGCCAGTGGTGACATCTCAGTGCAGTATCTTCGAACGGAAGATCAGCAGGCGGATATCCTGACGAAAGCTATTGGTAGGAAGAGGTTCGAAGGCCACCGCGATTTCCTTTTGGGCAGGAGCTAGGATTCAATATTCTCCTGGTCTTTCTAGTGGATCCCATTATTGGAGGTAGTCTTTAATGGTAGGCGGTTCGATCTACGTCTCCCTGATACCCACCGTGCCAACGCCTAGTCTTGTTAGTTGATACACCTAGAGAGGGTGTTAAATGTAGCTTATATCAACCAATATAGTGTGGTACTCGGGGTATTACGGGATGTACGGTAGCCCAGGAATAATATTTGGAAAGTCTGTTGGCTATAGCGAACGGGACATTGCGGGGTATCCGCCATAGTGAGAATTGTTACATTGTGGCCAGTTGATGGACAGTGTATTCGTGGTTTGGGGAGGTACGGGGGCTCGTGGGCGAGCGTGGTGGGGAGCAGCTTGTGCCCCTTTCCATCTCACTCTTCTCTACACCCACCTCCCCCCGTCTTCTCTCCGTTTTCGATTGGGTACTGCTGTAATGTTCAAGACATAAACACCATCTTCTTTTAAATCGGGCATACTGCAGAGGGCAGTACTTCGTCTAAGCACACAGCTCGGGGCTGTTGTTGCTACTCCGTCTCCTGAACACCACTGTCATTGAATAAAACAAAGGAATTTAGTCGGGAAATCTGATATCGAAAAGCAACGACATAGCAGACGTACGACAATAGGCCAAACGCTTCGAGGTGTGACTATGAAAAAATTGCCGTGGAGACGAAATAAGAGGCCAATTTGGAAATAATGCCAACTTGGAAATAAGTGTTTTCCCGTATATTGTTTTCGTTCAAGCTCTGCTTATATGCCAAGATCCAGAAATAGCTCGGACGTATACTGCCCAAAATACAAAAATTTGCGCACTTCTCGCTTGTCTCGCTCAGCCCACGTACCCGATCCGGCCAGGTGCGGAACGGATACGGCAGGGCGAGGGGCGTTTGAGCCGCCCCCCGAGGACGTGTTTCATTCGTTCAAGCCCTGCAGACGTCAAGCAAAACAAACAAACGCTCCAGCCCTGCAGACGCCAAAAGCAAAACAAACACCCGAGAGTATGCCACCGCAAAATCCCAAACATAAGCAACTAATGTTTGGAAATGATGCCAATATTGTGAACCATCCATGCGCTGCAGACATAAGATACAACTAAAATCTCCGGAATTCCTCCTCGACATGCGGTATTTTTGCAATTTTTCGCTTGTCTCGCTCGGCATCCGTCCGCGTTCCCGTCGATGTGCGCAACGGACACGGCAGGGCGAGGGGCGTTGGAGTCGCCCCCCGAAGCCGGCGCTCGAACGAAGCTATTTGACCGAGAATTCCAGTTCCGCGAATCGCATACTTAGGCCGAGACGAAAAAAAACTCCTGACCGAATCCCTGAAACAAAAGAATTATTTTATATATGTATGTATAGATCGTATTACGCGTTGTTAGGCTCCAAGGGCAATACCGTAACACTAGGCTACATCTATTACAAAAATAAAGATACACTCCAGCTGTGAGATCGAAGATTTTGTCGAAACTCATCTTTGCAAGCTGTGTGTGGTACTCCGATCGCGCGTATTACGGGTTGTGTGTCCTCATTAGGGATACAGGTCGGCGACTCCCCTTGCAACTACAATGTAGCTATCAGGGTCAACAGGGTGATGTTAGTCAGTCTGTGCGCGGAAACTATAAAACCCGTTTTGAGGGGGACAAAATCTGACAGTTGTGGAAGGAAATGCATCAGTTTATCAAGTGAATCCTGTAAGTCGAATAACCGGTGAGGGGAGGGCAGAGTTTTAAGGACGTGGGGGCCTGGGTTTGATCAAGAGGGGGGGGGGGCGGGACGGGCGGGGCAGCTCAAATGTGTAGAAACTATAAATCCTATCCTGTAAGTCGTACAACCAGTGAGGAGAGGGCGGAGCGTTCGAGGGGGTGGGCGGGGGGGGGGGGGGGGGGGGGCGAAAGGGTTTTTTAAACAACATCTTTAGGTCGATTAGATGTAGGGGTTTGCTATACGCGTGGTGTTAGGTCTAGGCGATGGTGCGGGTGGTGGGGAAGGAGGGGGGGGGGGGGGCGGGGGTTGCAGCAGGGGGGGAGGGGGGGGGTGAATTGCAGCAGAGGCTACTCGTGGTGCTAGGCGATCGTGCGGGTGGTGGGGAAGGAGGGGGCGTTGGGGGGGGGGGGGGAGGGGGAATGAATGAAAGCTACGTCATGGATGGCTAGAAAGATAATGACGTGATATCAATTGCGTACAAGTGTTAGTGCCAGGCAAAATGCACAACACATTGCACTGATTGCGCGACTACAAGAAACTGCGCAATGTATCCAACATTAATTCCAAGTGCGCCAACAAACGTTTCGCACGCACTCATATTACAGTGAAACTCATAGTGGACACCCGTCCAGGATCCAGCGTTTTTTTAGTACCACGTGCTACACAAGCAGCACCCGAAAACACACGAACACATTGGGCATACGGACGCGGACATACGTAACACAGGACAGACAACACACACAGCAGTAGGCACCCCGTAGCACACGATCGAATTGTGTGTATCGCACACGCAGCTTGCAGAGATACATGAGCTTAGACGAAATCCTCGATCTTCTTGCCGCCGCGCTCTGCTCCTTCGTTTTCTTCTTTTTCCTACCCACACGTAACAAAAAACACGCCGGTTCCATGAATTTGCGTTTGTTCCATAGCTTCGAAATATGTTTATCTGCTGTTTGTGACGCGCTCGCCTTCTTGCGAAGGCTACCTCGTACCATTGCTGCTGTTGCACTGCGCCGCACCCATGCGTGCCAACCGAGGAAGTAGCGCCAAGGGGCGACGCCTGGATTCGTCAGTGGCAGTGGTGGTGATCGGTGCGCTCGCTGCCACCCTGGGCCACGCTTTCAACGCCCCGCCTCCCTCCAACCCCTCATCGTACCGCGCAAGGCTGCTTGTGGTAGCAACTGACTGTGCTGGCAGCCATCATCATGATCGGTGTCGCGAGGGTCCTCGAGACTCTTCCCTTCGACCACGAAATCACCACCACCACCACCCCCACCACCACCGCATGGAGAGATTCGGGTCCTCCCCCGTGGCGCTGAGGTGTAGCCTGTTGCTGGGCGATGACGGGCTGCCGGTGCGAGCACAGCGTGGTTGTGGTCGACGAGGGAAAAATGCGGCGGGTTTAGATTTTGGAGCTCGCTCGGCTGTTGTCGTCGCTGCTGCGGGTGCTGCTGGTCCTGGTGCTTTCTGTGCAGGCGTACGGGGGGTAGAGTGGCGGCTTCGGGCGTCTAGAGTTGCGGTAGAAGACGGGGTCATAGAGAGGGAGAACGAGGAGGAGGAGAAGGAAGAGGAGGGGGGAGGGATGCAGCAGGTGATGTTCGAAAACCACAGGAGGGACGTGGATACGTTGTTGCAGCAGCAGGGCGAGATTGCTGCTGCGGCCTTGGCCGACCGAGACACGAACGCCAAGCAGGAGACTGCTGCAGCCACTACCACCACACACACCCCCACCACCACAACCAACACCAACGCCCCCATTACCAGGAGGAAAAGAAAGCCCCCGGCGTATTGGGCGAGCGAGGAGAACGTTCGCAAAGAGGTGGAGATGTTCTGGGCCAAGCTCGGCGTCAAATCTAACAAGGTGGGGGGGGGCGGCGACACAGCAGCCGCTATGCTTTGTCGTAGATAATAATCCAGCGATACGTACTGTACGTAAATGCCGTGTTAAACTCGTCTATTAGTAGTCTGGGTACGTACTGTACTGGAGCCATAGCACCGACACAGCAGCAGCCAGCAGCTATGCTACCGGCGTAGTCAGCGTTCCTAAAGAAGCGCTGGTTACAAGACAGCAGTATAGCTGGACTGTTTGTTTGTGTTCATTGTTCGTTTTTATGTTCAGGCTGGTGCTATCATGCGTACTGCTGCTGAACCGGGTACATGTGCGGTATCATGCCGATGTGTCGTAATACGTGTTTTTGACGTGGTTACGTATGATAGCGTCGTACAGCACTTGACTTCGTAGGGATCCCCCAATAAAAGGCGGTCTGAATAAAGCGATATTCCGATATAAGGCGGTCAACACCGCTTTGCACGATTAGGGGTAAGGAATCGCAGTCATGACCTGGAATGAATAAGGCGGCTTCCCCCAATAGGGCGGTCACATTGCTATGGCACACCACCACATTACTGGGGGACAGGTGAGCCGGTGGTCCCCTTGAAAAGCAGTTCTTACAAGACAGCAATATGATAAGGTCTGTCTCGTGTCTGTGCTCGTTGTGCATCGTGATGATCTGGTGCTATGATATGATACCAGGTACGTGCTCCAAGTCGTACGGCTGCTGCTGTTATCATGCCACGCAAGGCAGTATGTCTATACTGCTACCAGGTAGACTATATTTCAGCAGGTTGTGTCTTCACATGTATCACCAAAAAGTTTACGCTGACGGAGATTTAGTTGGGAGAGCAGCACCAGCAGTACCTGGTAGCTGCACGAGCAGCGTTCCCATGCGTACAGCAGTTGTTCTCACATTAACTCACATAATCAAGTCCGTGGTCACAGGACAGGCTCCAGTCACTCTGGAGCTGAGGAATACCCCAGGGAAAAAACACAAACCAAAGGTGGTACACGCATATTTCACAGCTGACGCAGTTCTTGCCTCAACCAGAAACATATCAAAAGTGAAATCGGGAGTCAGCCTACGATGTGCCAGGTCCATACTGGCGCATACATCTCACTACTCGCGCTTGGAAAAACCGACTACCAGGTACACCGCTTGCCACCCAAGAGCAGTGTCATATACCGACCAGGTGCCGGTTATATACCGGCACCAGGTACCGGTATACGGCAACATAGCCCTGATACGGCGATACCCCAACGCGGCAGTCCCTGGACACGGCCATCTACATGTGTATCAGGTTCTTATGCGCATCGTACCTCCGCACTCCATACCACAACGAGTATACCTTGTGTGATACCTGCTGTTGTCCGCACGTCGAGAGCGATGGCTCGACTTGCCTTGAAACTGGGTGGTGCAAAGTGACAAACTATTGGTAGTATTGGCGAGTCAGTGACCGGGTGGCGACGACTGGTGCCGTTACTCTGACGAGCTATACCGTCTTATCATAGTACTGCTGCCGTGTGGTCCTGCGTTTCCATAGGTTTTGTTGTTGTAATCGTTGCCGCTGTTGTTGCTTGCTGTAATATACCGGTACCTATCTCACCGCTTCTTTTGCTGAAACGATCACAAGGTGCCAAACCAGCCTACAGCAAAAACGATCCCACGCTGATCCCGAGCAGTCTGTCCCCAACAATGTGGGTGCGGTTGTTGAGAATTTTTGTTAGCAGCACGTTGTCATGCCTGTTTTCTTGTTGTAGTTGTTGCCGTTGTTGCTGGTGTTATGCTGTACCTACTTCAAGCATATACTTCGAAATATCACCGATTCTGCTTTGAAGCGCACACATGGTGCCGAGCCAGACAGACCCTCCTTGCAGTAAGTACATTGGAGCTCCGCTGCAAAAATGACCCAAGTCTAATTCCAAGAAGTCCGTCTCGAAAAACGTGGACGCAATGCTACGCAAAGGGCTGTGACTACGTTTCCGCCTCATTTATTTTGTTTTTAGTTTTGCCGCTGTTGCCGCTTGGTGTAACAAAGATACTGGTGCACAAGGTATCATACCAAAACAGACCCTCTCGCAGCACCTCCCTCCCGCAATACTTCGAAACCCAGGGGCTACCAAGACACGCCTTCTCCGCTGCACAACTAATCCCACGCTAATCCCGACTGCTTTCTCCCTCAAAACGTGGGTGCAGTTGTGAAGGATTGTTGCCAATTTTGACTGTTAGTAACGCGATTCCACGTTTTGCTTTCAATTGTTGCCGCTGTTGCTGCTTGCTGTAACGTACCGGTACCTATCTCGCTGCTTCTGCTGTAACACGCACAAGGTACCAAACCAGACCCTACTGCAGTACTTCGGAGCCCACGGGCTAAGGCACGCCTTCTCCACGCGGGGGGACTGCTACGACAGCGCCGACTGGCTAGGGGTGGAAGCCATCCCGGGAAAATGGAATGAGGCGTTGGAGACGGAAGAGGTGATGCAGCTGCTCGAGAGCCGGAAGCTCGTCGCGGACGGCGTAGACTGTGAGTGAGGCATGCTGCAATCGTTGTGGAGTGTTTGCTGGCTTTTGGGTTCGGGGGAAGGGGGAGGGGGGGGGGGGGAGGAGGAGGGGGGGGGGGGGGGGGTACTCAATTTGTGCATGGCCGTAGTCGTATGACCATAGACCCTCGCACCCCTACTATGCCGGGACTGAGCACGTCGGGTTATCACCAACAAGGCAGACATTGCTTGCACCAAGCGCGAAGCGCAGGGAGGAGGGGGGGAGGGGGTAGAGAGGGAAGAGGGAGGGGAGTACGGGGGGGGGGTTGGAGGCGGGGGCGGGGGCGGGGGAGAGGGTTATACTACTTTGTTGTCTTCCGGCAGATGGATTAAAATGAAGCTTCAAGCTCACCACACTTCCACATAGGCGAGGGGGGGGGGTAGAAGGAGGGAGAGGGAAGGGAAGGATATTGCTTACTGTTGGTGCTTGTTGGTGCTGCAGCAGTGTGGGATGCAGTACCTGTGAGGTGGGGGGGGGGGGCAGGAGGGAGAGGGAGGGGGAGGGCAGAAGGAACGGACGGGTTGATATTGGTGGAGGTCGGCACTGCAGCAGTGTAGCATGCAGTAGCTGGCGTTGAGTTACTGAATACTCATTTTGTTTTGTTGGTTTTGCCTCGTCCCCCCCCCCTCCCGTGTGTGGGCGTTTCGATTCGCATGCACACCTCCTCTCTACAACCAGGCTCCAAAAGCGGCGGAACGTCTCTGCTAGCCTGGGCGCACAAGGAATGGCCCAGTCAGGGGGCGCTTGAGCGTGGGTTTATGGCGAGCTCCCTCAAATCGGGCTCGGCCAAGCGAAATAAAAACTATTGGACGGAGGAGGATAATTTTCGGCAGGAGATCATGGCGTTCAACACGGAATTCCAGGTGCGTTTGCGGCTTTTTTTGTGGGGGGGGCGGGTGCGGGTTATATTTGAGGGAGTTTTTGATGGTAGGCGTTGGTGGTGATGGGGGTAGTTGTGTTGATGGTGACGGGGATGGTTGTGGTGATGATGGTGTTGGTGTTGGTGGTGTTGGTGGTGTTGATGTAGATACTGTTGTCGGTGGCTTTGGTGTAGATACTGTTGGTGCTGTTGGTGGTGATGTTGTAGTGGTTGTTGGCGGTGGTGTTGGTGTTGGTGTTTGTGGTGGTGGCGGCAGCTGTAGTGGGCTTGATAGATAAGCCATTAAACACGTTTTTTTGCCCCCTTTTTTTCGCCTTCTCTCAACCCCCCATCTCGACCGAGCAGAACCAGGTCGGTCTTCCGTCGGTGTGGATGACGAGACTGACGGACATGAACAAGGCCGGTCGCAGGGACCTCGCGAACGCTATCCAAAGGACTGGGGGCTACGACGCCGCCGTACAACGCCTAGGGTAATATGGCGACAATGTGAAAGTAGTGGTGACTGCTGTGCCGACGTGTCAAAAGCATTGGCAGCATGACACCATGTCGTCATTCCGTCCCCTCTTTCGTGCTGCTCCAATCCTTAGAGAGAAACTTCGTCCGCCTGTTTGGGGACAATTTTCTTGTGATTTGTGTGTGCGTTTTTTTTGTTTCTATAAGGGTAAGTAATAGTACTGCCTGAAGCACCCCCCCCCTATCCACCGCCTATGGTATTCAGTGGAACTTGGGGTACGCTTGCTACAGGCGACCAAATCCGGGGCGGGGGGGAGAGGGGAGTAGCTCGTCCCGCTCTATCGTAAGAATCCCTTCCGTTGTTGGGGGTAAAAAAGCGGATCTCACTCGCTGGGAAAGAGTAGGGGGCGAACGGAATGGGGGGGGGGAGATCGGGGCGCGGGCGGGGGGCATGAAGTTCGTCGGCAATCCAACCGCTGTAGTGTGGTGTGGCCGAAAGGTTTTTTGAATGGAGGGGGGTCTTAAGGGAAGGGAGCCCACTCGACTTTTCAAGGGCGGCGGCGGCTTTCCTCGCGATGGTTGATGGTTCTTGGCTTGTCGTTTAAGCCACCATAGCTGGTAGCGGTGGTGGTCGTGGTGGTCGTGGCTGCTGTTACTGCTGCTGGGCCAACAACACCCTGACCATCACAAGTGTAACTTATGTGTACCGGGGCAATACAATTACGTTTAGCACGCAATCGTATTGTTTTTTGGGGTTTATAGCCACCGCCACCGAAAGCAGCGACGCGAAACCGCACCTCCGAAAGCACTGACGGAATAGTGACGGGCCAATGACGGGAGTAATGACTAATTATGTAACAGCAGTGACGGGGATCGATGATGTACCGCTGACGAACCGATCACTTGCTTATGGCTTGCAGGATGGTGCACGCGATCGAGTGGAAGTCATTCACGGACCAGCTGGACACGCTGAGAGAGCTCAAGGAGTACCTTACCGTCGATGGCAAGATGCAGAAGGTCAGGCAATTATTATGAATAGACAAACGACATGGGCCCGGAAGAGGCACACGGGGAGGCAGCGGGAGAGGGAGAAGGGGGGGGGGGGCGGGAAAGCACATACATAGACTCAGACGAAGGAAGATGGGGGGGAGGGGGTAGAGAGAGAGGGAGAGGGGGAGAAAGAGAGGACGGGAGAGAGGGGGGGGCGGGGAGACGGAGGAAGAGGGAGAGAAAGGGGAGAGAGGGGGAGAGGAAAGGACGGGGGCGTTTCATTCGTTGCTTGCCTTAGTCGTTTGACCGTTGACCATGCGTCCCTTTCCGAGACGGAGCACCGTTCCTACTCCTAATAGAGACACCTCCAACATTTGGGCGCTCGTCACGATTTTTCCATGCATTGCATAGAAACTGTTTGCTTATCCTATCCCCGTCTTGTTTCGCCGTCTGCGGCCACCATGTCGCAGGATAGCGATCGTTTTCTCGCTACTCTCTAGTTTACAGAACTCTAAATGTCACATGCGTCTAACTTCCTCATTTCCTCCTCTAACGCATCCCGTTCCTCCTTGTATAATTCACATTCTCCTACTGTGTGAGTCCTACTCTCTGTTGTTGCGCCACACGGGCACTTAGTTGTAGCCACGTCCTCCTCCTCCCGACTACTGGTATACCTCTTTCTTCTTTCTGGTAGGTCCAGGTCCCCTACACGAAATCGCAGTTTCAGCTTATTTGCGTAGTCCATCGGGCTGTGCAGATACGTTTTCATTCCAATATCCTCCCTCAACCCCCCGTATATCTCTTAAGTGCTTCTCCTCTTTCACCTTATTCCTTAGCGCTAGCCTTTCCCTCTCTTCTACTATTTCTCTTGCTTCTAGGGAGGAAAGGAAGGGGCGGGGAAGAGGGCAAGGGAGAAAGTGAGGGGAGGGAGGTGCTCCGCTAAACAGCTTCATTCCGCGATGAAGCTGGATTGACGGCGCGTAAACAACCGAACGAGCCGTCAAAACGTTAGGGGGGCGCTGGAGGTTGTCCGATGATGGCCGTGTGCCGATTCAATAGCTTGTTGCGAGTGAACTTTTTGAAGAGGAACAATACATTTGTAATTCGCAATGGCTTGGTTTTTTGCTATATAATTTGCATCGGACTAAGAAAAAAAGTGAACGAATCACCATGAAGGCGTTTTGATTGTAAACGTTTGTTTTGTGTTTATTTTCATCCGTCTGTCCAACCCCCCCCTCCCGCCTCACAACCGCTTTTCCGGAGCAGAGGATGCCAACCCTAGAGTCGTTGAAAGAGCGGGGGAGGAGCCGCCTTAAGAATCGGATCGTGCAGCTGGGCGGGCGCAAGATGGTGGCGCGCAAGATGGGTCTGCACTACAAACCGGGGTGGGTCCTGTCGCGCCCTGTCGAACATCAGCACCACCACCAACACCACCAACGCCAACTCCACCCAAAACGGCAGTGAGCACCTCTGCCATTTTACCACCTCATGCTAAATAAACCATTTTCTTGTTTTTACCCCCGCTCCTCTTTGAGGGGTACAAGACAGAAGTAAAAGGGCAGGAGTAAGGGAGAGGCTAGCGCTAAGAAAGGTGAATGAGGAATAGACGTTTGAGAGATATACCAGGGGCTAAAATACGAGATATCTATAGGTGAAATGATTCGTGTTTTTGTGGGGACAGGGATTGGCCAAGAGTTTTTTTTGCCGTCTCGACCTCGATATGGCATTGTCGAAACTGGAAATTTCTCAGTAGCAAAAAAATCGCTTCGTTCGAGCGCCGTCTTCGAGGGGCGTGTCCAACGCCCCTCTCCCTGCCTTATCCGTTCCAAACCTCGACGTGAATGCGGATGGGGGCTGAGGGGGACAATCGAGAAATGGCCAAAAAAATGTACTTTGGGCGGAATACGCCCGAGCCATTCTTGGATCTTGGCATATGCAGAGCTTGAACGAAAAAACATGGCAAAAAAAACATTTTTTCCAAATTGGCATCATTCCAAAATACGAAAATAAACACAACGGGGTTTCTTTTATAAATCGCAGTACGAGAAACCATGTTTTGTCAGTCTTTTTTATCGCCGCTCCAAAGAGTCGTTCCGTGTATATTGGTCCACGACCCACGATCCATCTTTCAGGATCGCATAACAAATATCCCACACTAACTGCAAATACGTGGATGCAGTTCTAAAGGTGTGATTCTCGAGGTAGTGTTTCGAACGCTTTGTTGTGTGGTTGCAAGAGTTGCTCTGGCTACTGACTGTTGTTGCTGGTCAATATATTGTGTGCGCCAGTAATTGATGATACAGCAGTTTAGTATAATAAAATAGTGATTTTCTTGAAATGATCATCTCGTGTTCGCCAGCAATTGATGATACAGAGTAATGGGGATCTTCTTTACAATATCTCGTGTGCGCCACAGCAATCGACGATATAGCAGTGTCATAAAACAGGGATCTTGACAAATATCTCGTATGCGCCAGCAATCGGCGATACAGCAGTAGTTATGAAATAATAGGGATCTTGTGTTACGGCGTATTGGGCCTCCTACAAACGCTAACGACCCTGGCATGTACGTAGTGGGCAGCTTCCCTTCACAGCCAACGCTTCTTGATGTAAGCGTACTTCTCGCGGAGTGTCTGATCACGCTCGGTCAGTTTGACCTGCGGTGTCGCACTGCCCTTCCCCCTGTCGTACCGGTACGAGCATGTGCATTTTGTGACTTGCGGTTCTCTTCGACGCGCTGCTGCTGTTTTGCGTCTGATACAATACGAGAACAGCTTTTCAGACAAGCTAGACCAACAAGTAGTTACAGCAGGACAGTGGGGGTATTCCGATTCAAGATCACCCTGTGACAAGCCGAAGCAGGCGCTCATTTCTCTTATCTGTTGTCAGCAATATATGGCTGTCAGTGTGCCAGGACATGGCCATTTGACCGCTCTGTCCCGAATGGCTTGAGCTTTGACACCCAGGGTACCAATTGTATAGATTCATCCCGGGGTCGAGCGTTTGTACGAATTGCGGTCGCATGGCGATTTTTTGCTCTGCGCGGGTAGTGTGCAAGACTATCGGTGAAAATGTTAGCGAGCTTAGGTTTTTATCCAGCACGCAAATGAAATCGGGGTTTTCAGCGAATGTTTTCCGTGTCGCATAAGCGACAGAAATGTTATTATGCGGGCAAGTATTCCATGACTATTCAACCAGAGTGCGAGTCAAATGCGCACTTTTTTGCCCTCATTTCCGGCTTTATTCCCACGGTTATTTTGCTCGAGTCCCAGTCGACTGATTCTACGATAGCCCCTCCCAACAACGGCGATTTTCTTCAACGGACGTTTCATCATCAATCATGGCTACTCGACACAAGGAAGGATACTATTGAAAAATAAGTATCCGTATATTTTCTTGTGTGCAAACGTCCAACGATCGAGGATCTCGGGGTGTCGAGGGACACAGTGTTCCAGGAGATACGACCGGGAGCTGTTTTCGAAACACGACGATTTCGTTGAAGAAAAGTTGGGGGGGCTACCGTAGTAAGACTTCCGTCTTCGTTCCATTTATTATGTCATTTTGCTTTGAACACCCCATTATTGTTTGATATTGTGCTTATGACTGGGGGGCCCTGAATCCTGGATACAAATCGCCCTAATTCGTCCTTTTATATTGCGTTTGGTGCTGCTGTTGTTGTTTTTCAAGTGGTTCTCATCTTCATTTTGAGCGTGCTTCCTCGGCACGCCAACCTGATATAGGCTTGAAGAACTTTTTTGTGCTACCTATCGCGCAAATAACTGGTCGAATTGCGCTCGCATTGCGAATGTTTGCCGTGTGCGAGAAGTATGCGAGAAAACCCGAGTCGGTCGAAATAATTGCGAGCTTATTGGGTCAAAGCCTACCAGCCAATCACGAATAAGCCAATGGGGTTGGGGCTGACACGCCGTGCGAGGAGGTATCGACCCGGGACGTCATCGTTATTGTTCGTTATAGTTCTAGGCTGATATCCATCATGCTCGCAATTCTTTTGGCGTAATTGTCCTTTCGGGCAATAGCGAAAAGCTTAGCCTGTAGCGAGCAATTCTCGCTTGATTTTCAGCACGAAAAAACCATACCAAGCTAAAATGAGCAATGGCCTCACTATGCCACCTTGATTTTGCGCCCCCACCGCTGTTGGGCGCTGCAGCATGCGATTTGCTCGTTCCATGTATCAACTTGAACAAACATTAATCACACTTGAATGTGGCGAAACCGTCGCCAACAGCCAGTTTTTGGCACTTTTTGTGGGTTTATGATTCTTATTTACGTACAAAGACAAAATATCAAAGTCCGTTTCCAACTCTGAAAGTTATCCTACAGCTCCCGAGTGTTTTATCCCCATGTCGGGGATGTGGTGCTAAAAGCGCTAAAAGTTGAAACAAAAAAAACGAAAATGGTACAAATTTAGCGAGCACAATGGGGGAAATTTCATCGAGTAGTTGCATAAAAAAGGGCATAATTGGTTTGTTTTAGACTATTCAACCTTAAAAGAAGTGGCATAAAACACGGAAAAGAAATAAGCAGAACGGAATTAGCCTATATAGTTCCCGCGTTGTTGGAGCTGCAGGGATTCGGAGGATTTCTGAACCGGGGATGGGGCCTTATCTCCTCCGTGTGCGACGGAACTGCCCCCCATTGGTTGGTGAACCTGTATCATCCGCCTAGGGTGGGGCGGCGCTGTGGAGCTCGAACCAATCAGCGATTTTAGCGAACGGAATTAGGGTTTCCACACCGTGGGGGGCGTTGCCGACCCGAATCGACCCGAGATAACACAGTTTTCTTCCTCGGTTTGTCGAATTTTTATATATATGGAATGACCTCTGGGCCGGGGATGGGACCCTATCGTCTCCGGGTGGAGCTGGCTCTATAATATACGACCCCCAGCCAATCAGAGATCGGCCGATCGGTGGGGTTGGGGATTTCCATACTGTGCGGGGAGATATCAATCCCGTTGATATCCGTGTTCGTTCCCGGGTTGTCGGAGTTGTATATGTGTGGATGGATTGTCATCCTGGGATGGGACCCTCTCGTCCCCAAATGACGGTTACTTTATGAACGATCCCCGGCCAATGAGCGACCAGCGATCAGACATAAAGGCCATACCAGGTGTATGTTTTTTAGTTTCGTCTAAACCCGAGCCTGAAATTCTCAACTGCCAAATTCTTAGTTCAGTGCTATTGCGTACTGCTAATACTCTATCTACCAGATGAGAGCGATTTACAGCAACAAGTAGCTGCGTTATAATAGCATTCGAGGAATTGAATGACGAAGGCAGCCACACCGTGTTTCACGCCTAGAATACCTTTAGCAAGAGTCTCCACAATCAGACTGTACACACAGACAGTCGGTCTGCGAGCCTCGGATTTAGATACTGTCATGCATGGTGTAGCAGAAGCTGGCTCAGTGCGCGCCTCTCAATGGCTACGTAGAGAATACGCAGCAAACATGGTCACCCCCTTGCTGGTCCTGGATGCTTGGTTGAGCCAAAACATCAAGAAACGCACTCGAAACGTCTCTTCGTGGCCAGACTAGAGGGTCAGTCTGCGTGGGCTCGGATTTATCGGATCGAGATATGGGTTAAGCTCGGAATCGGATTCACGCTAGAAACGGCAGAATTAAGTAGTCCACTGTAAGTCTGTACAGATCTCTTGGCATTACTTTACATTGTACACGCGTAGACTACGTGTTGTGGGGCAACGGTTTTCACTCTCTTATCAAATATTTAATCGAACGAGGCGAAGTGCTCCCCCGCCCTACCCGGAGCATGGGTGCCGGCATTCGCCGGCACCAATGCGGAGCCCTTGTGAGAATGAAATTGTATTTTGTAAAAAATATTTCAAGGACGTCAGCCGTGAGTTCGACGAATTTCAGGTCAATACTCTTCTTTGCAAGCTGCGTTGTCGGTACTTGTAATACTATATGGGTGGGTTTTTAGTTGGAGGGGTCCTCTTTCTTGTTCACTATAATGGTAAGTGTTGCTATTTTAACTTCAGGTGGGGCGTTTTGAGCTAGATCTAACATCACATCTATTTCATAAAGTTATTACTGTAGTCTCCACTGTACTTCTCTATCATATGTATGGTAGGCGGTTTATTTTGTTTTTTCTTCCCCCCGGCTTTTAATATCGGGAGGAGCACGAATACAGAATATTGTTAGTTATCTTGTGTGTTACTCTTAATACAGCATTCGAGAATGAAAGTCAGCTACTCCCCCCCCAAAAAAAGTTGCACGGCCCAGTGGACTACCCGCAATCGATTAAACTGTTTTTTCGTGTAGGGGACTTGGGCCTGCCAAAAAGAAGAAAGAGGTATGTATACCAATAGTCGGGTGGAGGAGGAAAAAGGCGCGCAGAGTTGCCCTTGTGGCAACGCAGACGAGAGTAGAACCCACATGGTAACGTCATGTTGAACTGTACGAGGAGGAGCGGAATGTGTTAAGAGGGAAAGAGATGATGGAGATAGACGGATGTAACATGGAAACGTTTGGTACATTATATAGGAGCGAGAAAACGATCGCTATCCTTGGAAACAGATGGTGGCCACAGGCGCCCAAAGAGGTAGGTAGGCGACAAGGGTAAGCGTGTATTTTATGTAGTATATAGAATAACCGTACTGAGCGCCGAAATATTGGAGGTGTATTTTACAAGTTGGAATGGTGCTCCGTCTCGAAAGGGATGCGTGGTCAATGGACAAACGAATGACCAAGGCAAGCAACAAATGAGTACGCCCCCCCCACCCCCCCTGGGTTGGCGTCGGCTAGCTACAACGGGGTAAAACACGCCTCTCACTACATGGGCTAGACCGCCAGGGTACCGTTTTTTTTTCTCTTTTTTCTGTTTTGGCGGTAACCGAGATGGTGACCAAGTTGGATCATACTGTGCATACTGTGCGGGTTGGGGAACCTTAACTCCGCGCTAGGGGGATTATATCACGTAGTGTGCATATAGTAGGGCACCCACGAGGCAGTTTCATAGTATCCCCATTGCTGCCGGTTGAAATGGCCACGTTAGAAGAACAAATAAATTCATTTGAAGCTATCATTCGATAGGCGAGAAAGCACGTTGCTGAAGCCCGCCTCACAAGTGGCTTTTAGTAGGATGCAGCTGACCCTTCATGCGACTCGCCGAACGCCTCACGGCGCTTCGCGCTTGGTGCACGCGATGTCTGCCTGATCGGTGGAAACCCGACGTGCTCCGTCTCGGCATGGTAGGGATGCGAGCGTCAATGGTGTCAAGACTACGATTGTACATGAATCGAGTAACCCCCCATCCACCCTTCTTCCCCCCCTTCCCCCTTCCCTCCCCTTTCCCCCCCTCCTCCGTGTGCCTTCCCTCTCTTCGCCCTCTCCTGTAAAGTACCGTCAGCCAGCTCGTCACCCAGTCGATGCATGTGTTGCAGAATCTGCCAATCTCATCAGATATACAACGCCCCTCCCCCTCCCCTTCTCCCTCCCCCTCCCCCCGCCCTCCTCCTCCCTCTTGCGCTCCTTCTCCCCTTTCTCCCCCCCCCCTCCCCTGATATCGCCTCTTCTTCAGGGGAGACGAGGGCTCGGAAGAGAAGGACGGTATCAACTTCGGAAGGTTTGACCTCGAATTCGCGGTGGACATCCTGGAACTGGTTTTTGAGCAGGAGCGTCAGCGACGGTGCGTACGTACAGTGATGTCCACTGCCCGCATTGTCGCCGCGTTGCAGTTTTTCTCTTTTTTACAATTTGTTAAACCAATGTGTCGCGGACAGCTTGCAAAGTTGAGTATCGACCGATCGGAAAAACTCACAGCTGGCACCGCATTTTTTTTGTGGTTTTAAAACGTGTTGGCTGTGGGCTGAGTTTAATTTCTTGAGTTTCGAGTCCCACGCTGGTTAGTTTTCAGGGTTTTGCATAATGAAAATGTTGTGCAAGTGTGTATTAACAACCATATCGTAGGTTTAATTCGCAAACACCATATCATAAATGAAATATAGATGTACCACGCAGCTTGCAAAGTTGAGTTTCAACCTTTCAATCGGTCGTACTCACAACTGACGTTTTCCAATTTTTATAAAATGGATTCAACGGCTCGAGTGCGGTATAACGTGTACCGGTTCGACTTGACGGAACGGATATGCATCTGGCAGCTCGAGTGGAGTATACTGCATGCTGACTAGGTTCATCGGCTTGAATATGACGACTCACGTGTGATGTATCGATTTCCGGTTTGGTCGTTGAATCTAACTGCTCAAGTGCGGTGTACCGCGCCGGTTGAAGCTATCGGCTTAAATCTAGCGGATCGGGTTCGGTGTAACGCTCGCCGGTATGATCTAACGGCTCAAGCGTGTCTTGTAATAGATTGAAGTGGATCTTGCGCCGGTTGGATATAACGACTTGAGCGCGATGTAAACTGCCCCTGTTAAATGCAATGGCTCGAGTGCGGCGTAATATGTGCCGGTTTAATGTAACGGCCCGAGTGTGGTGGAACCGTTAACCGCCGCCTGTGTAAATTTATAATCTAACGATTCGAGGGCCGATTGGGCACGACGTATGAATGTTCAAACGCGGCTTAACCTTCGACGTTTGAATCGGAAGACAAAGACGAGACGTTGAATGTGTGGGCCCGATTGAGTCGTCCTGCCTCCCCCCCCCCCCCCCCCCCGCCCGCCCGCGCTCTCCCCCTGCCCCCCCCCCGCTCCACCCCCCCTCCCCACCTACCCTACCTGCAGACCCGAACCACCACCAACCCCACGAGAACGGTCGCCGAAGAGGGGGGGGAGGTACACCGGAGACGCTAAAAAACGCGCCACTTCGCCCCGCGCTCGAAGTTGCTTCCGGCCGCCCGCGATCATGTTGCCGCGACGGGAGGCTTTGTTGGCCGGAAGCGAGAAAGCTGTAGCGTCGGTGCCTCGGGTAAGTAATTTCCACGTCTGTACTTTTTTACTTCCCGTGGGGTATTTTTATTTGTATTTTGTGCTTCAGGGTGTTTTGTACGGTTGGTTTCTCGTGTGCTGTCTGGGGTGTATGGTGCGTGTTTTGTGTTTTGTGTTTTGTGTTTGGTGCGTCTTTGTCATTTTGATCGTGTTGCCGCGACGCCAGGCTTTGTTGGCTGGTAACGAGCAGGCTGTGGCCTCGATGGCTCGGGTGTGTTTTAATTATCTTTGTATGCTTCATGTGTGTTGTTTGTGTGTGTCTTTTTGTGTTTCGCGCTTTGAGAAGGTGTTTCGTGTCGTCACTTTTGTGTTTTTTTGTGTCTCGTGTTTTACGTCTTGTGTTTTGTGTCTCTTGCGGGTGTCGTGTATTTTGTCTTGTATGTCGCTAGCTTGGCTTACGTATTTGGTGTTGCGCATTCGTGTTCCGTGTGCCATGTGGCTGGCTTGTCTCGTGTGTCTCGTGTGTCCCGTGTTCAGTTGCGTTTTTTTGGAAATTTAATGGGCAGGGAAGGGGCGGTGGTGGTGGTGCAGAGGGAGGACGGTCGAGGGTGCAAGCCCGTTTTTTCGTCTTCTCTGCGTCATGTTGTTCTCCGTGTAGGTGATGATGGTGAGGTGTTGTGGGGGAAGAGGGGGAATTATCCCCTCCCCCTTCTCCTCCTTCCCCTCTCCCCCCTCTACCCAACGGTCTTCTGCAGTACGAACGCCGCACCCTCCCCCTTCTCCTCCTCATTCTCTCCTCCCCAACCTCTTTTGCAATAAGAAACGCCGCCCCACCTCTCTCTTCCGCTTCCTTGCTCTTACCCTTGCCCTTGTATAGATCGAGCACTACGGTGGATACGAAAACGTTGCCAGGCGTCTGCACCTAGGCTATCACTACGACGACGAGGCCGCTTACCAAGAAAAAGTTGGAGAGGTTGTCCGGGAGTGGAACGAGAAGCAGGTATTAGCCAGAGAGAGAAGCCTAGAGCTACAGCGGAGGAAGCTAGCCGAAATTCAGCTACGACTGCGACGAGAGCGAGAGAACAAAGTCCGGTTGCTGAGGGTACGCTCTGCCCTCCCCGGGATGGGCGGGAGTGCTAACGGTGGTGGGGGTGGAGGTGGGGGTGGCGGTGGTGGTGGCGGTGTAGCCGCGCGGTTTAAAGAGCCGAGCGATCGCCGCCGGTTCGTACCTCAGCGGAGACGCCGATAGTAGTTTTTTTTTTCTTGTTCTTGTGATCTTTATTAGTATTGCAGTCTTTTGTTCTTTCTTGGCCGCCTTCGTCGTCGTCGTCGTCTTCTTCGTCGTCGTCGTCGTCGTCTTCGTCGTTGTCTTCTTCGTCGTCATCTTTTTTCTTTCTGATTTTTTTTTTTATCTTCTGTTTTGGTAGTTGACTTTTTTCCCTTCTCTTATTAGTCGGACTACTAAAAGTCGTTTTCCGGAGGTGCCGACTATCCGAGTTATTGGGCTTCCATGCTCGTAGGGAGAATTTTTTTATGGCCAGTGCTTTTTCTTTTTTGGGAGGGCCCCCGTCGACCAGAGGAATGCTTCCCCCTCCCCTTGCCCCCCCCCCCCCCCCGCTTTTTACTTGCTGGTGGTTGGTTTCAACTCATCTATGCCCTGGGCGGGGCTCGGAGAGGAAGGCGTTGGAGAGGGGGTCGAGGGGGGCGGGGGGGTGTTACCACTACTGTTGGTATTGCTGGATGGTGAGAGTACGGCAAACAAATTACCTACATTACCTACGTTACCAAAATTGCCGCGTTTTTTTGTGGCCTCTGTTTTTGCTGCCCGCTGGGGTTGCGAGGGAAGTACCAATCAGAAAACTGCATGCGGCACATAGCTGGCGCGAGGTTTTCGCCCTTTTGTGGTCAAGGCATTTGTTGTCTTCTTCCTTCTTAGAGTGCGTTGATGGGAAGCATCTTGCTGCTGATGTTGCTGCTGCTTGCGTTTTGCTGCTGCCGCCGCCGCCGTGTGCTGTCGCTGCTGCTTGCTGCCGCTTGCTGCTGCGGCTTGCTACTTCGTGTTGCTGCTGCCGAGCATGGTGGGGTGTGTAGGCCAGGACCCCCCCTCCCCTCAATTGTTGTTGATGCCGCTGAGTATGGTGGGAAGCGTAGGGCGGGGATCCCCCCCCCCACACTCACACCGGCTGATGAACCCCTATAGAGTCCCAAAACCCTTCCCTAGACTAATTTCGAGTAAATTTGTGCCCAAAAACGGGTATCCAGTTGTAAATGCGTCAAGGGTATGTTGTCGGTCCCAGTAGAGATGCTTGTCAGAACGACCGGTCGGAACGCTGCCTCTTGTTGCACGATGATGCTTCTGTTGTGGCATTTGATACTGTGCGAGATACTTATCGTTGATGTTGTGTATTTTGGCCGGAGCTGTGCCGTGAATGGGGAGAGGCAGAAGCGGCGCTCTAGATTGTGTGCTGGTTTGTCGATGGTGCGACAGCACGCGTGGTGCTTGCTTTATTTATGCGTCCCCCTGCGTGCGTGCATGGTTTTCTTGCGTGCGTGCGCGGTTTTCTTGCGTGCGTGCGTGGTTTTCTTGCGTGCGTGCGTGGTTTTCTTGCGTGCGTGCGTGGTTTTCTTGCGTGCGTGCGTGCGTGCGTGCGTGCGTGCGTGGTTTTCTTGCGTGCGTGCGTGCGTGCGTGCGTGCTTGCTCGCTTGGGAGTTCGCGCGCTTGCTTTGGCGTTCGGGTGCTTGCTCAGTCACGTTCACAACAACCGTTTACATAGTACCCCTGTTGATTATTTGAGGCAGGACAAAGAAACCTCCGTCCTTCTTTTACTTGCTTGCTGGCTAGAAGTTATTTGTGTTTCCTTGTGAATTTGCGTGGGTGCTGCTTAGGTGCTTGCTTGCCTGCCTGCCTCTGCTCGCTTGCGCACGTTGGTGCTTGTGCTTGCTTGCCTGCTTGTGCATGCTTACTGGCCTGCTTTTGGCGGGCTTTTTGTCTGCCCAGGAGGGAGGAACTGGGCTGAGAGTTGTTCCATTCGGAGGTTAGAGCGGTGGCTGTGTAAAAAACAAAAATGTTTATGCAACAGCTACAAGGGGCAGATGCACTTGCCGCAGTACCTACCGCTGTGTCTGCCCGTTCACGACTTGCTAGATTAGTCAAAAGCTCTTTTGGGATAAACGCCAGATGCAAAAGCGCAGAGGCTTTTGTTCACTGCATACAATTATTGTTTACTATTTATGTAACCCTCGTGAACCCGTGTATAAATAGCCGGCGAAAACCACGACGAGAGCGATCATATCAAAAGTTTCCAGGAATAGCGTGCAGCAGTACATATCATGACGTTGGGCGCGTGTCATGCAGCTCTGAACACTGCAGTTGAAGCACACCCCTCTACCCCAACAGCCAACAGCCCGGGCTGCTTGCTTTCTGTGACTGGTGCTAAAATGTCATTTATTCACGGCATTTTTCCCCTCTGGACCCCCAAAGGAGTTGACATACGAGCTTGGTTCATAATGTGTCTGTTTTCTGCCGTATTGTAGTCCAAGTCCGCCACCGATCAAAGACAAGAAAAAATGATGAAAAAAAACTTGAAAAAAAAGCACCCCTTCACGCACCACTTGCCAAAATAAACTACATAACACGCGTGTATATATGTATATCACATTTCTTTCCCTCTTCCCCTACCCCCCCCCCAAAAAAAACAATGCCTGACTTATGTATCACTGGCGCCAAAAAAAAAAATTTCAACATTCCGACTCAAGGAAGGAACCAAGCAAAAAAAGCAGGCAGGCCAGAGCAGCATAACCACCACGAAAACACGGTAATTTCCCGGGGGGGTTCACGGGTAATCACCCGACCCGAGCCCTGGGTCGGGTCACGAGGTTTCCGAGACCAAAACTACGGTACTGTAGTATCATACCCCTTTTTTCATTACTGCACTTGAGCCAATCCCACGAGTGTGACCCTGCACCTCGCCGGCGAAGAAAGCACTTCAGGCGGTTTTATTGGCTCCGCGTACGAACGAGCTATGAGTACTCATTCATTCCGTTGCGGATTTATGTCTTATCGCAAAATTAAAACGGAACGAACGAAAGCTTCAAGACCACCAAGGAACAGGGCGGTCATTATCGCGGGTTGACCTTCAGCCACTGCAAATGTAGGCCCCAAAAGTGACCTCTCCTACTACCCTAGCCTTGGTCCATCGACGGATCCTGCGATAGAGGTATACCTTTTTCTGGCTTAAATGGTTTCTGAATGACGGGGCTCCTTAACCCAAAATCGTCGGAGGATATAGGCCACATTCATTTTTACACGAGATTCTCGTTGTATACCTAAAGGCCATGGGATTTTTCAGCCGGTGTAGCAGTTTTTTGTTTTGCCCCGGCCGAACCAGTTCTTGGTAGGACAGGTCTTGAGCTCCCAAACTGACGAAACTCAGAAAAAAAGTGATGCATGCACCTCTATCGTAGCACGTAGCCCTCAAAACCTCGCGGGTCGAGTCCGTTCGGGTCAAGAGGTGTGCGAAACCCCCTTCTGGCCGGACCGGGTCAAGTCAGGAGGTTTTTAGATCTCACGGGCCCGACCCGACCCGCGGAAAGCGACCCGAACCATGAAAACTATTACAGGCCCGACCCGACCCGAAATCCCACCGGCCGGGTCGGATCAGGTCAGGAGGGTTTCAGATATCACGGGCCCGACCCGACCCGAAATCCCACCGGCCGGGTCGGGTCAGGTCAGGAGGGTTTCAGATATCACGGGCCCGACCCGACCCGAAATCCCACCGGCCGGGTCGGGTCAGGTCAGGAGGTAGATATCACGGGCCCGACCCCACCCACGAGAACCAACCCGATCCATGAAAAAAAATACGAGCCCGACCCGACCCGCGAGAAAATAATAACCCGACCCGTCAGAACGGCCTTACATTTTTGGTACATTTTTGTCCAGCAATCAGTTGCTAGTGCTGTAGCTGCCTGCGAACATTGTGAGCGTGCAGCATATCGAGTTGTAGGGTCGTGCTGCGCGCCCGTGCTGCCGTACGATTATTTTCGGACGTACACCAAGATAAGGGTGCACCAATTGTTTTTAGGGATTTTCACGGGTCAGGTGAAACCTCGCCTCGCGGGTCGTGACGGGTCGGGTCGGATCGGGTCGGGTCGGTACCGAGCCGTGAGATTCTTAATATATAAAACCTTCCTGACTCGACCCGACCCGACGCGTGAGATTTGAAAACCTCTTGACCCGACCCGACCCGACCCGTGAGATTTAAAAACCTCTTGACCCGACCCGATCCGACCCGACCCGACCCGACCCGACCCGACCCGACCCGACCCGACCCGACCCGACCCGACCCGAACCGACCCACGGGTCGGGTTTATAACCCGTGGAAACCTGGAACGTTTTCGCACAATCCTTTTTTTCTGCGGTTCCTAACTTTAGGAATGATACACCTCATTCTGTCGTTATGCGTGATGTGTGTGTTCTTCACATAAAACGGATATTTCCACCCATCTACACCCAGCACAACCAGCAAGGTGTCCGCGCCGATGCCTCTTGGAGAGACTACCTCCGCTACTGCTGTGGCCACAACCTACAAGGCAATGAGATACACATCGCAAAATACAGCAAGGCGATTTGGCCACGCAATAATGCTAACCGCGATGAACACGAGGGCAAAACGCATATGTCGTGAAGGTATCATACGTTATTCAGTATCTGCGTAATACAAATCCAACCCATGACAACACGTGCCAGGTCATTCGGATCATCCGGCCCTCGCCCGGCACCATGATCTATCTGCAGGCCATGCAGAGTTTGTATTCCAGGGATCTGCCTGCCCTGAAAGACAAAAAAAATCTAAAGGGATCTGATGTATCCGATGTGCGGACACTATAAACCTTATCATCCCTCAACCAAGCAGTGGCGGACGCGGTTACCACCAGTTTTTTTATCGCCGCGTTTCCCTACGAAGCCCCTAAATGGCAGAAAAAAACAAAAAACAAATGCGGCACACGATACAACGTAGTGAGCACAAAAGCACTTGGCTGTAGTGAATTACTCTGCTCATCCTCTTTTCCACACCGATTTTGGCTCATTGCCCTCGCCCCCTCCCCCACACGAGGCACGCCGCTCACCACCACCATCGCACAACACCGACACCAATCAACTGTAAAATCGTTATCAGGTAAAAAAGCAACAAACGTTTTTTGTAACGTGTGCGAGGGGGAGGGGGGGATGCAATCATATCATACATGGCCAGTCCTTAGAAACATAGACCCTCGTATCCTTACAATTCCGGGACGGAGCACGTCGGCTTCTCACCGACCACGGGCAAGGGGAAAGCTCGATCCGCCAATAGCCATTACGCAGAAGCGCCGACAATGTCGATATTATTATCGTCATCAACAACGAAACGGTCGCGAAAAAACATCGTAGTTAATGAAGAAAGCGTGTCCCCGACAGGAGTCGGGGAGAAATATGGCCCAAAACGTGGTTATCAGATAAAACGTCCCGTTCGGTCGGCGTTCCGTCGACCTTTTGCGCTTAGAACAAAAGCACAGCATACCTAGCAGTACATCGGGGCGAACTCAATGAAAGACGCAATGCCCTCGGCTTAGAACAATAGCATAGCACGCCTAGCTAGCAAGCAAATAAAAAAGAAAACCACAACCCCCGCAGCCTCGAAAAATAGCATAGCATACCCAGCCAGCAACCTAGCAATACCCCGTGGCAAAAAAAAGAAAGTCACAACGCCCTCAGCTTAGAATAACATAATAGCATACGAAGCATACGTGGCAATACACCACGGCCACAAAATAAACGAAATCCACATTACTCAGCGTAGAATAACATGATACTCGAAGTCCGAAGTAGCGCACGAAGCATGCCTACGGTAGCAATTACACTGCGGCCAATACAAAAACGAAAGGCATAATGCCCACATCAAGATCTTGCTGAAATTCGCCGAAAATCTAGCTACAACAACTCACGATGCGAGCTATAATGAGTGAATATGTGATACAATAGACGCGCCAAACAGCACCAAACAGCGTCAAAACAACGCCAAACACGGTTAAACAGTGCCCGCGCCCAAAGTTTTTTCCCAAAACGCGGAGGTATCTCCGACAAATCGAAAGCCAGTTTCACACGCCCCCCCCCCCCCCCCCCCCCCCACTCCCCTTCAAACCATGGCACCCAACGCCAAGTGGCTATGACAATACCGGCACCGCAACCCCGACACCACCGCAGCGGGAACGCGATCGTTGGCATTCCGAAACGGCGCAATCCGTGCCTAGCGTTCCAACAAAAACACAGCGCAACCCGGGGGGTCAGCGTAGGTAGCGTAATCAGCATTTGGGGGAAAGATACGCGTGTCACGGAGCAACGCAAAAAAAGCGAAAACAACGGACGCAGTCCTGAATCGAACCGGAACAGAAAGCCGCTGCCACCGCCAACGCCACCGCCACCGCCACCGCCAACGCCACCGCCATCACCACCGCCACCACCACCACCACTACCATCACCGCCGCCACCATATCGACGCCAAACCCAACGCAACCGAGTGGTCGACTTTGGTGACCGCGAACGCCAAAAAAAGTTGTCGCCTTCTCGAGAGAGAAGGGCGACAACGCCATCATCGCGGCGCAACATTTTTTTTCGGGGTAACCGCCCGACGATGTCACTCCGCTCAGGGCTGGGTGGGAAAGGTCATGCTGCTTGAAGCGGTAGGGGCCCCTCCACGAAGAGGACGCCCATGCCTCGCGCTTGGGCTCTTGTTCTTGCTACCGCTGCTGCTGCTATTGCTGCTGCCGCTAGTGTTGCTGTTGACCCTGTTGCTACTATGTTGCCGCCGCCGCTCCTGCTATTGCTGCTGCTGCTGTTGCTACTGCTGCTGCCGCTTTTGCTGCAGCTGCTACTGCCGCCGCCGCTGCTATTACTGCTGCTACAGCTATTGCTACTATCGATGCTGTTATTGATGCTGCTGCTCCTGCTGCTGCTGCTGTTGCTGCCGCTGTTATTGCTGCTGCTTCTACTGCTGCTGCAGCTGCTGCGTTTGCTACTGCTGCCACCGCCACTGCTGCTTCCTTTCTGCTGCTGCCGAGCGTTTAAACCATACACTCCAGCAAACTACTAACTAACCGGCCAAACCCTTCCACGCCCGAAAGCGTCACCGTCGCAGCCGCCACCATCGCTGGTAACGACACAAAACAAAAACAAAAAACGCGTTGTCGAAGACAAAACGGGAATGGGAGCTGTCCTATACATCTTTTTAAGGAGCAAGCACCGTCTCGCTCCACCTCGCCAAGCATCAACTGGCAAGGTCTCGGCGGTGGCAAAGAAAAAACATACCCTCAACTGCTGCGTTAACCCATTAAAAGAACGCAAAAACTAATCCAACCCAACTTTTTACGTATTTGGTTTCTGAAAACAGCGATGCAGTTGCAATGAGGTCAAGACTTCCTGCTCTTCCGGCGCAACGGGGCGTGACACCGCTCTCCATTACGGAGGCCTCCCTTAGCTTCATGGTTCTCGCTGCACGGCGGTAACTCTCCGGCCACCACCGCGACCGCCGCCGTCACAGCCACCACCACCGCCGCTACCGTCAACGTTCCCGACACTACTACCACCAGCGCCGCCGCCGACGACACCGCCACAGTTACCCCTGATCCTACCGCCGCCGCCGACGCCGTACTACAACAAATGCGGCACCCTTGTCGCCGGCGCCGTCGCTTGCTCGTAGCTCGGGAGCCCGCAGTTGTCGAAGTTCTTTTCATCCTCGATGGTCTTCGTGTCCAGCGTAAGGCCGGCCATGGTCGGCGGCAGGATGCTCTCGTCGCTGCACACGCTGGAGCTTCTAACGTAACCGTTGGCTCTCCCCGACCCCGCCGCCCCTACCCCCCCCTCGATCACCCTCCCGGGAGGTCCTGCTCCTACGCCACGCCCTTCCATATCTCTCCGATCACCATCATCATAGCTAACATCACCACCCCTAACACCACCAACACCATTACCACCTTGCGAGTAAGCTACAGCCTCGTCATATGGCACACCACTACCGGATGACAAGCTTTCGTCCTCGAAATCGCCTTCGACGCCCTTACCACCAACCTGACCGCTCCCGCCCCCGACTCGTCCGCTCCCACCCCCCACGCGTCCGCTCCCGCCCCCCACTCGCCCGCTCCCCCTCCCCACCCCCGCCACCTCGTCAACTTCAAGAACGCCCCCCCCATTATCATCGTCGCCCTCCACCCAAGTCTCCGGAATACTGCCGCTTGGGGGGCGGGGCCTCGACATTCTAACCCTCCCTGAATTCCCAGCGACCGCACCGGCACCATCACCGTCCTCTGCGGGTCGCCCAAGCCTTCCGGGAGTGACATCCACTCTAGTCTCGCTCGCCCCCGTCGATCTGCCCCAGAGAGGACTCTTAATCGGTGCACCAACACCGACACCGGTGATGCCACCGGTACCGGTGATACCGCCGGTACCGCCGACACTGGGACCCATGGCGCTATCGCCGCTGCTATCGCCCTCGCCACTGTCGTCTTCTAGAGGGGGGGTTAGGCCCCTCGAGCTTGCTGCGGAGCTTAGAGCGTAAGTTCTACTGGTCGCGACCCCTCCACCACCTCCACCTCTAAGAGGAACAGCGGCACCAACGCCACTAGGGGGAAGAGCAGACATCCTGATTTCCCCTGATCCTAGCCCTCCTCCTCCACCTCCTCCTCCCCGTCTTCCTCCTCCAACCCCCCCTCTTCTCTCTCCAACCCCCCCCCTTCCTCCTCCGCCTATACCGTGTTTATTTTGGGTAGCTGCTTCTCCTGCTCCTCTGATACCATACGTATTATCGGCAGCTGCCTTGTTTCTTCTAGAGGCCGCGGCAGCAGTGCCAGCAGTAGCGGCGGTAGCGGCAGTGCGAAGCTTCATGGGGTGAGAAACGTCGCCATCCTGTGAACCATCGAAAACAGAGTCACCGCTAACGATACCGACACCTCCACGTGCACCAGCCGCAGTTACGTCGTCGTCGCCTCCGCCCTTGTTGGTCCGCTTGGCGATGCAATTAATTATCTGGACAAGGGAGGGGCGGACAGGGGGGGGGGGTATGTACTCAGTTTGAGCATGGTCGCCGTCGTATGACCATAGACCCTCGCATCCTTACTATGCCGTGGCGAAGCACGTCGGGTTTTCACCAACCAGGCAGACATTGCTTGCACCAAGCGCGAAGCGCCGTGAGGTGTTCGGCGACTGGAATGAAATGTGAACTACATCCTTCCAAGAACCGCTCGTAAGACGGACTTCGGCACCTTGTGCCTACTTTCTTGCTTATGGATGGCAGCGACGAATGAGTTACTTTGTTCTCCGGTGTGGCCACTCCAGAGACAGCAATGGGTATTACTATGTAACTGCCTCGTGGATGCCTTACCACATTCACACTACGCCATGCGATCATTCCCCTTGTGCGGAGTTAGGGTTCTCCACCCCGCACAATATGATCCACTGTAACTCAATAGTCATCATGGTGACCGCCAAAAAAAAAAGAGGAACCCTGGTTGTCTAGCTCACGCAGTGGTTGGCATGTTTTACAGCGTCGTTGCCAACGAACGCCAACCCCAATATACATATAATGTCTATTATATATATATATAAATATTAAGGGGGGGGGGCGGACTGGGGGACGCGACGTCATCGGGTCATAACGGATCGGGTTGGGTTTGGTTGTGTTATATTGTGTTGTGTTTTGTTGTGTTGTGTTGTGTTGGGTGGGGTCGGGTTGGGTTGGGTTGGGTGGGGTCGGGTTGGGTTGGGTTGGGTGGGGTCGGGTGGGGTTGGGTTGGGTTGGGTTGAGTTGAGTTGGGTTGGGTTGGGTTGGGTTGGGTTGGGTGGGGTGGGGTGGGGTGGGGTGGGGTGGGGTTGGGTTGGGTTGGGTTGGGTTGGGTTGGGTTGGGTTGGGTTGGGTTGGGTTGGGTTGGGTTGGGTTGGGTTGGGTTGGGTTGGGTTGGGTTGGGTTGGGTTGGGTTGGGTTGGGTTGGGTTGGGTTGGGTTGGGTTGGGTTGGGTTGGGTTGGGTTGGGTTGGGTTGGGTTGGGTTGGGTTGGGTTGGGTTGGGTTGGGTTGGGCTGGGTTGGGCTGGGTTGGGCTGGGCTGGGCTGGGGTTGGGTTGGGCTGAGTTGGGTTGGGTTGGGCTGGGTTGAGCACGGTTCGGCACCCCACCCGTACGTATATCATAGCATGTATTTATTGCACTCTCTCACCAGGCAAAGGGAAAACAAGACGCCCAGCACCACCAGCACCGACACAGCTGTCACCACCGAAACCACCGACCCCCCCCCGCCCGACGACGAATCCTGCTCCGGAGGCTCCGCGACGAAGACGCTCTGCCCCTCCAGCGTGTAGATCCTCACATAGTCCACCAACATCTCAGGATTTTCCGCGAGGGCATCCTGTGTGCATGTTTGTCCGAGTACGCAAAACGGGGATATGACAAGTAAATATTTGAAAAAGTCGAACACACGGCAAAAAACGTACCTGTACGAGGGTTCGGATCTCGTGATGGAAACGAGATACCTAGTACATGCACTTCGTATATACCAGTTAAATCGACACACGACGCGTATGAAAATACGTGGAAGTGTGGTGAGCTTAAGCTTTATTTTTCCCCATCCGCCGGAGGATAAAAAAACAAAACAAAACAAAAAAAACAAAAAAACAGGTAGTCTACACATTAAGCATGGGGTTACACGTATTCTTCGAAGCATATCATAATATAAAAAACTGGCCCGATACCGCAACAAAAGGCGGGAGGGCACGGCTTTTGTTGCCATCTCCTCCCCTCTTTCGTCATGGTCTAGGACTAATGTTGTATCTATGCTTCGAACGATACAAAAGTCGCCCAAAAACAGCAGAGGGGGAGGGGCGGGGGGATGGGATCATCGACGCCAGTCAAGGCAGGGAGTCATAAAGCACCCCCCCCCCCGGGCAAGTCGTATGATACACACAACACATAGGATGGGCACGCTGCGGCCACAGCATGATTGCGGTTTAATGCGCACCGCTCAAATTCCGCGCGCGACGCTCTCCTCCCATAATCCTTCCAACACTGCAAAAAGTTTCCAACCCCAAGTCCAAGCAATTCACACTAAGTCCAACTATTTTTCCCAAAATGCAGGTTGAATCCATCTGCAAATACGCTATAAATACTAAAAAGATATAATCCTACAGCAGTACGAGTAAACAAACCTCAACACCACACGATATAGTTCGTACAAGTTGCTCTCAAAACGCCGGCGCAACTACGAACAAAACCCCCGCCTGTATTACCTCTTCTACCAAGCCCCCGGTGAAACTGCCGCCAACGGCTACATTCCTACATGAAACCGTCGCCAACGACTATATTCCTTGTACGGCAGTCAGGCTGAGATTAACAAGAAAAAAAGAACAAGACAGGAGCCGTTTTGTCGAGGCTAGTGTAGAGCGCATCCTTCACCAATACTGCTGTAGTACGAGACCCGCACTGTTTTCTGCGTCACCCCATGTACAACACGTTAATCAACGAAAAAAAAACGCCGATGTAGCTGCAAAACAAAACGCGGAACAGCATCCTTCGTCTATCAAGCCCCCGATGAAACTGCCTCCAACGGTTATATATATATATATACACGCGTGATCTCATCACACCATATTTTCAACACCGCAACACCGACCAAACCGGAAAGAAGAAATTGTTTGTTTTTCGTTGTTGCACGAAAAAAAATCAGAATAAGCCTACCACAGCAGTACGAGTAAATTATTCCAAACGCCACACGATATGATCAAATGCGCTTGTCCCCAAAACATCGATACGGATGGGTGGGAAAAAAAGAGAAGAGAAAAAAAAGTCCCTTCCCGCGGTTACCTCGTCTATCAAGCCCCCCGTGAAACTGCCGCCAACGGCGATATTCATGATGAGGTAGAAACCCGTGTCGAAGGGAGCAGGGAAGGGGTAGTCTGCTTCGCCCGGGCCCGACCTAGAGTACCAGTAACTCCGGTCGCAATACAGGATTCCATCGACGTACCACCTTAGCGGCAGAATGATGGAACAACAAAGCGGGAAACGAGAAAAAGGAAAAAAGAGGCGGCCACGGTGACAATCGAACCCAGGACGTTGGGATTTCCAGAGTTCAAACGTAGGTCTTGGCTCAGGTTTTGGCCCATTCTTGAATGATTAAACTACGTTTGCGGAAAAAAATATATATGTATATATATTAAGGTCACGTAGCAGTGGTCTTCCTCTATCGACCAGGAACACCAACCAGTAAGCCCCATCGCAGGCAGTAGAGGATTCCATCGATGTGTCACACCACCTCCACGATTGAAGAAGTTAGGACCAAGCGAAACGCAAGAAAAACAAAAAAAATGTTATAGCTACGAGTACCAGGGGAAAAGTTAGTCCCGCGCGGGAAAACAACTGTTAGAGCTGTGAGTCGCCACGACTGTAGTCACCAACCAGCTCATAGTTCAGCAATTTCAAGGGGGCTCTAATACGCAAGGTAGAGTTGGTATTGCAGTCAGAACGGCATAGTTCAGCAATTTCAAGGGGGCTCTAATACGCAAGGTAGAGTTGGTATTGCAGTCAGAACGGACCGGCGGGAGGACGGGAGGGCGGGCGGGCTTGGTCACGAGGCACTGGTGGCAACATGTCACGAGGCACTGGTGGCAACATATTCGGAAGTCAAACCAATAAAACAAAACGAAAACGAAACGAATCTAGCCCCACCAAACCCAGCTCAAAACCCACCCATACCAAACCAACGTAAAACGCATACCGAACCAGAAAGAACAAAATTCCAACCGTACCAGACCAAACCGTGCGAAACCAAAGCAAACCAAAGCGAACCACACCAAACCAATCCAAGCCAAACCAAGCCAAACCAAGCCAATCCAACGAAGAAAACAAAAACCACAACAAACCAGAAAAAAAAAAAACTCTACACCAATACAATCCAACCCAACTCCCGTCAAACTTAAGCCAAAACCAAAACAAAACAAAACTAAACCAAACGAAAAGAAGAAAAGAAAACCCAAAAACCAAAATCGGGTCAACGTGTGATCATTTTTTCGGACTTACTTGAAGGAGTCGACCTCCCATTCGACGGCGAAGACGTGGTAGTCCTCTGAAAAATCGTCGACTAGGTCGGAAAAGCAGTGCCCTCCCTCGTAAAGGTCAAGGTCTGTCACATCCGGGTACTCACCCCCGAACACCAGCTGCCTGCAGGGACCGGGCCGAGCGACGACATCAACGCAACCACAGACACACACAAACAACGCTTTGGAAAACGACAAATTGGTTGATCGACGATTTCATTTTACAAAAATTGAAAAACGTCAGTTGAGAGTACGACCGATTGAATAGTTTAAACTCAACTTTGCAAGCTGCGTGGCACATTTAGATCCTCAATTTTTTTAAAACACACACAAGCAGTGTTGCTTTTGATCGATCCTGTCGTTGGGAGATGTTCCCGTTCAGTTCAGCTAACCTACCAGGTATGCTTCAAACATCGAGAAACACTAAACTACACGATCGGTGGTTTGGCTGGTTGACGAACTTGAGACTGATGATTGACGATGTTGACATTGGCAAAGGTAGCGTCATGACATGAGACTAGACGACACGACATCCTCTTACATTGATTGACCTTGACATTGACCACGCCAACATTACCACTAAAATAATCAGTACATACCTACACATCGACACGCCCCCTCCCCCTCCAACCCCGAGCTAATGAATGCCCTATTAACCCTTCGCCGCCCCCTGCTGCCTCCCGCCACCCCCACGCTTTTTTTGCCCTCATGAAGACAACGGGAACTCCGTTTAAATCTTGGTGAAGTCTTGAGACAGTCATTGATTATGTATGCAACATGTATAATTTATAATTTCCAGTTTCGGCGTTGTACCGCAGACTTGTGGGTATGCTATTAATAATCGTGTTCTTTCTCCACCCCCCACCTCCACCTCCACCCCCTCCTTCACCCCAGCCTCAAACCTCCAGCCCCCGACCCCACATCCTCACCCGACCCCCAACCCAACCCCAAGACCAACTAACGGTAGGGGAGGGTCACTTCTGGGGGCAGTTTGGGCAATGGGTCGGGGTCACCCACGCGGATAACATCCCTGTCTCTTTGCGGTCTTAATGCTGAAGTGTTGGACGCGTTCTACGATAGAGGTATACATTTTTTTTGGCGAAAACGATTTTCCGAATGACGGGGCCCCTTAACCCAAACTCGTCAAAACGTCGCCACATTTTATTTTTGCCATGATTCCAGGTCCTATACTTGGGCCATCATGGTATTTTTCATCCGGCATCACAGCAGTTTTAGTTTTCTCCATCAAATCAGTTTTTTCTGCGGAGAGGTCTTGAGCTCCCAAATCGAGGGGTAGTATTAAGAAAAAAAGTGGCCCACCTCTATCGTAGCGCGCTTCAATTTTTGCGATACGAACGCGCAATGGCATCTTTAGCTACGCTGCGCGAAAAAAAACGCCTTACAAGTATTTTTGTCAGTGACGTACACAGAGTCCATCGTCCGAGCGCCTCAAACCCAGTTGCGAGAATGGGGGCTACCCCCCCTCCTACCGTAGCCAAGGTACCAACCCCAACCCCCAACCCCCAACCCCAACCCCAACCCCAGCCCCATGAAAAACCAAGTCCGCCCATCCTCACGCGTGCGCCCTGGTCATGAGGTTTCGGGCCTGCAGAATATCGATGGCTCCCCCGGAGGCCCACCCCCCGTAAGGACTATCCTGCGGCAGCATCCAGATAGAGGGCCATAAGCCCTGCGCGCTGGGGAGCTTGGCGCGAACCTCTATACGTCCGTAGCTCATCACCACCGTAGTGTTCGTGCTCAGCTGGAGTTAGAGAGGGGTTGGGGGATACGGGTGGGGTGGGCGGGTGGGGGGGGCGGGCGTTCGGGGTGGGCGTTGGGGGGTAGAGGGTGTGGGGGGGGGGTAGGGTTGGGTGTGTGGTTAGAGGTGGCGTTAGGGGAGGGATTAGGGGTGGGGTTAGGGGGAGAAGGGAGGGGCTAGGTGAGAGTGCTCCTCTGTGCGTCCGTAGCTCATCATCAAAGTAGTGCTCGTACACAGAGTCATCGCACAGCAGGGGTTCAGCGGAAACTTATAAGCTCCTAACATGAGTAGGTCAACCTCGACACCAACACCACCCGAAACGTTTGCTTCGAAGGCACACTCCCCCGCGCGTTCCAACCAACAAATCTACGCGCTAGTCCTGAAACAAATATATTCGTAAAAGCGTCAGAACAACCGGTAGTTCCGTCACTTGAGAAGCTCAACCAATCAGAACGCCAGAAACCTTTGGCCCCGGAAGCACAACCCCTATGGTGGGATGACACATCAGCTGGAGCTAAGTCAGGGTTACGGGTTGGGGTTGGGGGTTGGGGTTAGGGGTGGGTAGGGGTGACGTTTAGGGGTTGGGTTGGGTGGGGGTTGGGTGGCGTAAGGGGGTGGGGTGGGTTGGAGTGGGGGATGCGGGGTTGAGGGTTAGGGGGGTAGGGAGTGGGGTTCGGGGGGGGCGGGTGGAGGGGGGGTGGAGGGTCCTTAGCTCATCACCGCCTTAGTGTTCGTGCACAGTTGGAGTTAGAGACGGGGCTGGGGTGGGGGGGTTAGGGTTGGGGGTTGGGGTGGGGTCAGGGGGCGAGGGGAGGGGTTGGGTGGGTGGTGCACCTGGACGCGTCCGTAGCTCACCACCACTTGGTGCTCGTGCTCAGCTCGAGTTGGAGAGCGGGTGTGGGGGGAGGGGTTGGGGATGGGGTTTAGGGGTGGGGGGTAGGGGTTGGGTGACATTAAGGGTGGGTAAGGGTGGGGGCTGGGGTTGGATTGAGAGTGAATGGAGGGGATTGGGGGTGAGGGTTGGAGGCTCGGGATGGGGTTAGAGGTTGGGTGGAGGGGGGGTTAGCGTAATGGTAAGGGGTAGGGTTGGGGGTGGGGTTGGGGGTGGGGTTGGGGGTGAAGTTAGGGTTGGGGGCGGGGGTAAATGTGGGGGTTGGGTGAGGCAGGGTTTGGGGTTGAGGACAGGGATGGGGGTAGGGGTGTGTTATTTAACTTACCTTCGAGGATGTGTAGATGTTTCCCGCGTAAGCCTCTGCCTTGGCGGTCATGACAAGTTTTCCATCGCGAACACCGGCGTTTTCTTTCCGGTACCATTGTGCCTCCCCGTTTCCGAAGCCACAGATGCCCATCTCGCACCCGTCTCCCTGTACGAGCGTAGCATTGAATTGGGTTACGTCATGTTGTACCTGTGATCGATAGTGCTTGGGTTTTTCACTTATTCGTGATGCCATAAAACGTGTACTTGTGTCCAACAGAGGCGTTGCTCTCGCAAACTTCCGCGGCTGGGCTTACGAGGGGGGAGGGGAGGGGGGGGGGGGGAGTAGATAACGACAAGGAGTGAGAAAGAGGAGGAAGAGGAGGAGGAGAAACAATACGAAATGCTAGGTATACGAGCTATCCCCAACGCCTCACAGTGAACCCCATTCCCCCCCCCCCGTCCCCCCTCCGACTCCTAACTTTTTCAGAGCGCACCCTGTCTCCGGCAGCGAGAGACGAGAACTCCCGCGCAGGCATTTTCCCACAAACTTCCATGGGGGCTTGTTGGTTAAATAGAACTGTTCACTAGACCACTCAGTCACTGCGGAGAGAAATGATATGAAGCCAGCGAGACTAGACGAACTCGACCGTATATATTTTGGCGGTCATTATAGCACTATCCGCTATCAGGTATAGACTACAACGCGGCACGCACAGCGACCGAGCCGTCTAAGTGCATCATGCAATACCTGGTACAGCCAAAAGGTCTCAGTGAGCGATGGACAAGACCTGCTCGTGATCAATGATCAAGTGCTATTGAACGGCCGGGTCTTGATTGCCCTATCTACGTTTGCGTCTTGATTGCCCTATCTATGTTTGCTGCTGCTGCTGCCGCTGCTGCTGTATGTGACGTTTTCGCGCCGTGTAAATTAGAGACTCGCATTCGCCCGTGATGGAGTACAGTGGTGGTCTCCCTATGTGGTGGTATATGCCAGCCAACAATACCGGCACTACATCGGACACCCGCACCATTGGGTACGGTATTCCAATACTGGCACTACAGTAGTATAGCGGGTTCCAGTGATGTCAAGCGATTTCACCGGCACTATACCGGCAGAAGGAACTATTTAACCAGCACTACACCGGAAATAGGCACTAGTCAACCGGTACTACAACGGCAATATGCACTATTCAACCGGCACTATGGGGATACCCCCACTGCATTGTATAAACCTCAGTAGGATGGCAACAAAAAAACATGTCGTCGTTATTTGCCAGCAGTTCGTGACTATTAACAGTAGAACGCGGCTACTAATAGTAGAAAAGCTCTTCCAAAACAGCCCAACCGATAGACAGCTCCTCCAGAACCAGCCCAACGAACACGCAACTGACGTACAATAATGCCTGGAAAGCTCGTAGTGACGAACTGCTCGTGAAGAACACACGACATATTTAAGGAGAGCACGAGCTACCTGACACCTGGCACTCTTTGTGTCGTGGTACGCAACTACTGGTAGGTTGTGCCAGGTACCAGGTTGGTCGTAACTACAACAGCAGCATCTTTGACCCCCCCTCCTTCCGATTTTGGGATGGTATCATAGTTACCATCCTTCCACCGTCGCGTGATCGGCATCTGCACGATTATTCAGGGTGGGCTAATGTTATGGAGTACTATCGTATCAAGAAAACAGATAATGAAACAGGTTCCTAGAACGGTCCTTGTCAACCTGACGTAGCATTTGGCTGTTCCACGATTTGTGTCCCTTGGGTCTTAGAGTGGTCGCCCGTCGTAGATGCGGCGGGGGATTTTGACAGAATCCGCCGTGTACCAGTCCGTAAGTACCATCTGTACCTATTCAGCCGCCGGCCGGAGCGGAGCCAAAGTAAAAATACAATACGAGGTTACATTGGTTATCCCACGCTATTAATAGGGGCGCAGCAGGGGTTTCTGAGCTCCTAGCACGAACAGCCCAATACCTCACTCGGAAACATGAACTTCCACGACATTCGTTCGCGCAACCCGACCAGCGATTGTATGCGCTATCGATAGTCCCAAAACAAAAACACTCGAAAAATTACCATGCTAACCGATAGTCGCGCACTTGTGGAGCTCACTCAATCGTCCAGGTCGGTCAGAAACGTTTTGGCCCAAAAAAGTGAAACCCCACGCCGTGGGATTATTCCCGCCTCTGTGCCGTGCTGCACTCGTAGAAACTACGGTTCAACTACTACTCTGAGTTGCTGCTTGTGTTTGATGCTGAAACGAGCAACTACACACTGCCAGGTACAGCAGTGGTATCGACATTATCCGAGCATCCGCAAGTAGAGCAGTAACCCCGAATCAGCACACTACAGCAGTGGTATCGGCATTATCGGAGATTCCGAAAGCAAGCGAAGTAAAGACGAATCAGCTCACTATTCACGAACAACGCCGGTCAGGCAATAAATGCCGCGTAAAAACTCGGCACAACCTGGCACAACCTAAACAGCGACACTCGGAGCTGGGATGCTATACTGCCGGGGCATAGGTCAGACATACACCGGTAATATACAACAAAACTACTGTTAGTGCACTTACAGCACTAGTGCTTGTGTGCACGAACGCGTGGCTCTGGCCCGCATTTCATACAGCAGTTGCAGGTAAGATATTACGTAGTAGTGCCAGTGGAAAGGAACGGAAAACTACACGTTTGTGTTAGGTCCCTTCTTCGTGCAAACGCTACCCTATCCGTACACTCTCCTCTGTTTTGGGTGAGTATGTAGTTGCCTTGTCGTTGGCATTGCTGCCGTTGCTTTGCACTGCGTCACCTGCCTGCTGCATGCACTACGTCACCGCCCTGCTCTGCGTTGCACTACGTCACCGCGCTGCTGCTGCTGCTGCTGAGGTACTGGTTAATGTCGCTGGTGCATGCCATATTATTATTGTAAGCGTCACCTCAACGTTACAACTCCAAAGAAAACGCCTTGTACCGACATACCTCTTCGTGTTGCCACCAGTATTCGAGCCCCAAGATGCCCTCCCCCGCCGCCTCCTGCGAGGCTGCGTCCAACTCCAACCCGTCGAATTCGTCTTGCCACGTCAAGTTTCCCCCCCCGACGTACTTTTCGCTTTCAATCGGCGCCTTCGGATGGGGTGGGATGAGGGGTTGGATACGGTATCGGTTGGGAAAAGGGACGTGAAATTAGATGGGATAGGATATGGAATGAAGTATGGGATGTATAGCATACGGGATGCGATATAATGTGGAATGTGAATAGCATATAGGATGGGATATAACATGGGATGGGGCATAATATGGGATGGGATACAATATGGGATGGAATACAATATGGGATACGATATATGATGGGATGGGGTAGTGTAAGGGGTGGCATAGGATATATTGCCGGCGTCGCCGGTGGTCCAATAGTAAGCCGCGTAACTATTGAGTTCGAGGTCGTAGGTTAACTCCCCCTGCCATGAAAGCACCCCTTCCTTCCGTCCCTGCGTTGTAGGAATGCGACAGTCCATAGTTGCATACGACTACGGCCATGCATGAAATGAGTACCCCCCCCCCTGACCATCACTACGCACACGCCTCCTCCCATGAACGCCCTCTCCAGCCGCTTCCCCCCCTCCCTCCGTCCTTACCTCGAGGTGGGCGCCGTCCGCACCAGCGTACTGGTACGCGCGTATCGATCCCACAGACAGCGTCCACGGTACCGAGGACATCGCCGTCACCACCTTGGCTCCGTTCAGGCTCCGCCCGACGGTCAACCCAACAGAGACGTGCACCCCCTGCACGGGAGAAGCAGAAAAGAAATACACACACGTCGAAGAGATCAGGCAAGCCTGAATCATGCTATCCGCGAAAATCGCACACAACAAAAGAATGTCTGTGTACCCTCCAGCTAACTAATAATCACTCGGCGACCAAGGGTCTCGTTCTTAGCGAAAGCCTTTTTTTTTGTCCGAAATTGCTAAATTGTTGGAAATATTTTGGATATTTGTATAGAAGATTCGGAGGTGTTTTGCGCTTACGCTGGACTTTAACAGATAGAAAAAAAAACAGGGTAGACAGATAGATCCCTGGCCGACATGATCTGCACGGCCTATATATCGTGTTACCGGGTGAGAGCTGGATAACCCGGTAATGGAAATAGGGTACGAAAGATATTTACTATATAAAGAGCCTTGCCTAGCGATTTCACCAGCATTATCAAGAGCAGTGGCACTATTCAACCGGCACTATGGGAGCCCCCCATTGTACACCCCCCCACTCATATGAGTACAGCAGTGGGGGAGTTCTAATAGTGCCGGTATGTGCCAGCCCGACATACCGGTACTATTGAGGGCACCGGCACTAATCGAAACAGGGTTACCACCGAGAGTTACTGTATAAACGTGTGCCAAACGATTTTACCGGCACTATACCGGCTGTAGGCACTATTTAACCGGCACTATCGGGAGTCCCCCACCGTACACCCCCCAATATAAGTTCAGCAGTGGGGGGATCTCAACGGTATGTGCCAGCCCAACATACCGGCACTAACCAGGGCACCGGCACTAATCGAAATACGGTTACGATAGATAATTACGATGCAAAAACGTGCCAAGCGATTTCACCAGCACTATCGAGGGCAGTGGCACTATTCAACCGGCACTATGGGTAGCCCCCCACTGTACAACCCCCCTCCACCCCACCCCACCTCCCACCCCACCCCCAGTCCTCACCTCATCGAATATCCATACCCCTCCGTCCTCCTCGACCTTTAACCTAGTCACCTCGCAGTACTGACGCCCGTCTGCGTACCACCTGGAGAGTGACGCAGCAGGGGTGGGGGTGGGGGGCGGGGGGCAGTGGCAGTAACAGCAACATCAGCACCAGCAGCAGGAGGAGCAGCAGCAGCAACGGATCGTGCGAACACGTAGCGCCGGTGATTGAAGGTGAAGAGGGGCAATAAGCAATTAAATCGGAATGACAGCGATAGCGATAACGATATAACGATAACGACAACGGTAGCAGCGACAATGACAGCCACCACACCAACAAAGACTAAAACAAAACAAGCGACGACAACAACCACCAGCAAAGACAACCAGCAAGGGACGCAGCCTACTTGTTTACCAGCAGCGGAGCAGGGGGGGTGGGAGGCGTGGGGACGTGGATGAGGGGAGGGGAGGGGCTGACGAAGCGGAGCGTAGGGTAGGTAGCGTCGATCTTGCCTATTTTCCTGTCTGCTTGCACTCTTGTCTGCTTAATGTGTCTGTCGTCTTCGTCTGGCTGCCTTGTCCGTCTGCGTGGTCTGTCTAATATTTCGCGATATCCGTCTGCCTGCCTGTCTGACCGCCTTGCTCTTTCTGCATCTACACTCTCCCGTCTGCTACTACTACTACTTCTACTATTACTACTACTATTACTACTACTACTACTACTACTACTGCTACTACTACTAATGCTACTACTGCTACTACTAATGTTACTACTACTACTACTACTATTACTACTATACTACTATTACTACTACTACTACTGCTACTACTGCTACTACTACTACTGCTACTACTAATGCTACCACTGCTGCTACAACCTACCCCCATGTCACCGCCACTACTACCGCCACTACTAGTGCCAGCTGACTACTAGTGCCAGCTGACTACTAGTGCCAGCTGACTACTACTGCAGCTTCGTGCACAGCGACGCGTGCAAATCGTGATCAACCCTCTCTCCTCTTCCCCCCAACCCCCCCCCAAACTGATATAAGATAAGCAAAAACAAATATGTAATAGTTTTAGGAAGAAACAAAACGGACGTAGCATCCAGATGTTGGAGGTGTCTCTACTAGGAGTAGGAACGGTGCTCCGTCTCGAAAAGGATGCGTAGTCAGTGGTCAAATGACGAAAGCAACAAATGAGTACGCCCCCCCCCGGCCGTCCGTCTCGAAAGGGATGCGTGGTGAATGGTCAAATGACTACGGCAAGCAACAAATTACCTCCCCCCCCCCCCCCCCTCCCCAACCCCAGCTCCCCCAACCCCCTCCCCGAGGCCCTTTCCGCAAACCCGTCCGCTCACCTAAACCTATCCTCCGTCCACTCTACCGCGAACGTGTAAAATAACCCCTCTTCGTATCTCCCCGATGCTCCCGTGCCAATAGGCGGCTGCGCTGCACACGCGAACTCGCCCGTCGCTGTCCCCGAATCCCCCTCGGAGAAAAACACGCCTCCGGCAACGGATCCATTTTCTGCGGCCATTACTGTCACCTGGTAATACAAATGAGCCCATAATGGGGATAGGGTTGGACTTTGGGTTAGGGTCAGGGCTAGGTCAGATTAGCGTGGCGGTGAAGTTGAGGGTGTGGGGACAGGGGTGCATGTGTCGTGCGGATAATAAAGAAAGATGAAACCACGCGATAAGTACAACGACCACAACAGCAATAGCAACAACAGCAACAACAACAACAACAACAACAACTACAGAAGCAACGAAGACACCAGCACCAATAATCCCCCCACCCCCACCCCCACCCCTACCAACACCAACACCAACACTGGTACCAGCCACCATCATCACCCTCACCACCAACCCCCAATACCCCCTAACGTTCGAAACGCCAGCATCAACACTACGCTCCCCATCGCCACCCGCACCACCAAAATTGCAAAGTGGCGGTATCATTTCTACAGGTAGCACATACCTGACGAACCGCAGAGGCTACCAAGCGAAGCAAGGAAACGGTGGGCACCACGCTCACTACCAGCAGCCCGGACTAACACCCCGTCCCCCCACCCCACCCCTACGCCCCCAAAACATCAAAGCTTACAGGGGTATACCTGTTCGACGGAAGAAGCTACCGACGGCATTAAGTTTTTCGCCGACACCACGCCTTTTCTTTATCTCGTTTTGCTGTTTTGGCGGTAACCGAGACGGTGCTCGAGATAGATCATGTTGCGCGGAGCGGAGAACCCTATCTCCGCGCAAGGGGGATGATAATACGTAGTGTGCATATGGCAAGGCACCCACGAGGCAGTTACATCGTGTCCCCATTGCGTTATGCTGGACGTGACCACACCAGAAAAATACTACTCAACTCGAACCTATCATCCACATGCAAGAAAGTACGCCCAGGGTGCGGAAGTCCGCCTCGCAAGGGGTTCTTAGTAGGATGCACTTCACCCTTCGTGTGGCGCGCC
This sequence comes from Undaria pinnatifida, assembly GCA_012845835.1. NCBI lineage: Eukaryota > Phaeophyceae > Laminariales > Alariaceae > Undaria > Undaria pinnatifida. The sequence goes on along the minus strand of JABAKD010000012.1, from coordinate 4,940,533 downwards.
GAACACCCCACGGCGCTCTGCGCTTGGTGCACGCGATGTCCGCCTTGTCGGTGAAAACCCGACGTGCTCCGTCCCGGCATTGTAGGGATACGAAGGACCATGATCGTACATACGATTGCGGCTATGCATGAAATAAGTCCACCACCCCCCCCCGCGCCCGTAGTAAGAGCCCAAAGGTTGGAGGTTCCTCTATCAGGAGTAGGAACAGTGCTCCGTCTCGAAAGAGACGCGTAGTCAATGGTAAAATGGCGTCAAATGACTACGGCAAGCGGCTAATGAGTACGCTCCCCGCGCGCTCACCCCCCCGCCCCCCCCCCCAACTACCACCGCCCCCACGAAAACCGTCAAATGGCCGCATTCAACACAGGTATATCAAGTATCGTTTAGTACGCACCTGTCCGGCAGAAGAAGCTGCCGACGGAATCAAGGCGAGCGTGGACACCACGCCGGCTTCCGAAGGCACGGACATGTTGGCTTCCAACCGTCCGTACGTGAAGTTGAAGCCACCTGCAAATGTCATCATCAAATGGTTGATCATTTTTTCAAGCGTGTCTGGTATCATATACAGGGTTGCATACGGTCGCAACAGCAAAAAAAAAAAAAAAAAAAAAACACACACACACACAAGAACATCAAAATTTGGGATTGCATGGCATCATTTCATCATTTGAATATATTGCACGCGTAAAGTACTATGTATGGTGGTCGCCCTCGTTCGTCAGAGCAAATGAAATAAAAAATAAAAAACAGAGAGAATTTAGAGTCCAATATCGGAAAGAAAAAAAAAACATGAAAAAAGCACATGCAGCACACACGCAGCACACTGACATAACAAATGATTCTCTCACCCACCCCCAATATGCCCCATCCGGCACCGTTACCCCCAGCCGTCGTAGCCGAAGCCACCCTAGCGATCAAGTCCCCCCCGCCCCTCCCCCCCGCCCCTCCCCCCCGTCCCACGGCGCTTCGCGTATGGTGCACGCGATGTCTGCCTGGTCGATGAAAACCCGACGTGCTCCGTCCCGGCATTGTAGCGATGCGACGGTCCAAGGTCTTAAAACTACGGCTAAGCAAAAAAATCACTACCCTCCTCTCTCCCCCTCTCCCCCCCGGCCCAACCGCCAACCCGCTCTCCTTCTCCCTACCCCCAATCTTCCCTCAGCAAGCCACACGCAAGAAAAAAACTGCAAAAAAACACGCCGCACACTGGCTGACTTGACTAACACAACTATTTGCTCACCCACGGTGTGCACCATCCCTGACGATGCCGCCGTTACCCCAGCCATCGTGGCCGAGGTTGCCCGAGCGCTTAAGGTCAACCCCCCCCCGTCAACCGCCACCGACGCCGCATCGAACTCTTGGATCTCGTTCGAGCACAACGTTTCTGCGCCAAGGCAGACTGCTCCGGTCGCGATTTCCCAGTCCTCAGAAACCTTTAAAAAAACATAAAAATAAATAAATACAATATATCGTGTATATATATTTTAACAAAAAACAAAGCGAAACATAAGTAAATGCAATGGAGACCCTTGGCCATAAGCAGTTTAGAGTTGGCAACGTTGGCTTGTTAGGGGGGGGGGGGGGGGGATCGGGTCAAATTGGAAAACAAAAGATAAAACATAAGTACAAAATTAAGGGTGTAAACAAAAACGGAATCGAAACAAAATGCACGTGCCCAGACGAAATAAAAAAACACTCCAACCCACGTGAAAAATAAAACAACCCCCCTCCCCCCCAAAATATCAAACCAAACCAGCACCTGACGTCCTGTCGGAACGACCCCCTCCTTCCCCCCTCCCTCTCTCCTCCCCCTCCCTCCCTCCCCCCTCCCCCTCCCTTCCCCCCCCCCTCCCTCCCTCTCTCCCTCCCTTTGCTCCCCCCCCCCCCCCCCTCCTCTCTCTCTCTCTCCCCCCCCCTTCCCTCCCTCCCCTCCCAACACACACCTCGGTCTCGTTGAACTCATCTCCCCACAAGGGCACCCCCTGTAGCGCCCCCCCCCCAGTAGCATCCCGCAAATAAACCGACTCGAAACCTTCCCCAAATTGCTCGGGGGTCTGAAAAACTTTGACCCACTCCACCTCCATCTCGGCAGGAAGGGCTGAGTCATCAATAGGACCATCGCCTACATAGCCATCGTTGCCGCCCACGGCCTGAGAAAGGCCGAGGGGCGGGGGGGGGGGGGGGGGGGAGGAAGGGAGGGGGGGAAGGGGGGGGGGGGGGTAGTGTAAGTGGGTGGAAAAGGGGGGGGCGGGGAGCATTTCACGTTCGGCTCGGATGCCAACAGCGGGTTGGGTGGGTGCGACTACACCCATACGTACGCGCTCAAGATCAAAAGCAGCAACGATTGCGGAGACTTTGTGGCCTGCGAACCCGAACAACCCCTCCCCTCCCCCCAAGTCTTGCCTTTTCATGTCAAACCCACGGGTTACACAACCCCCCCCCCCCTCCCCCCCTACCGCGAAGCCGTCATCTCTGTGGAATCCACGAAACACACAAGGCTGCCCTCCCCCCCCACCCTCCCCTTTCTCCTTCTTACGCCCCCCCTCCCCCCCCCCCACCTTCTCCTCCCCCTCCCCCCCCCCCCCCGCTTCTCTCCCTGCTATAGTGGTGGTGCCTCAATAGTGCGATGCCATGCCACATGACAATAGCCGCATTAAAGCGGGACCCCGAAGTATCCCGGGATATTATTAATAATGCGGAATCTGAAGGACGAGGGCAGTGACTAGGGAATTTGACCGCAATGAACTGCCCCCCAGCACTAAAGTGTGTCGTACCGCACAAAAACGCGGAATCATAAATGTACTACAAGAAAATACGACTCTCCCCACATTGAGCACGAGGTAGAAATCTTGACCGAGCGGGGGCAGGTTCAGGCCGATATTCGTGACAAGCGACTGCCACCGCATTAAACCGGGGCCCCGCACTATAAGGGTACAGCACTAACGCGGGACTGCGGGACGACCCCAAGATCAAAGCACGACTCTCACTACATTGAGTCCGAGATAGAAATCTTGATCGAGCGGGGGCAGGTCTAGGCCGATCTTCGTGACAAGCGACTGTCACCGCATTAAACGGGAGCCCCGCACTATAAAGGGTACAGCACTAACGCGGGACTGCGGGACGACTCCAACACTAAAACACGACTCTCATCTTGATCGAAGGGGGGCAGGATTAGGCCCATCTTCGTGACAAGCGATTATCACCGCACTAAACTGGGACCCCGCACTAAAATGGTACCGCACCAACAAGGGACCCCAAGTGGAAAATAAAATACGGCTCTCACCACATTGAGCACGAGGTAGAAATCTTGATCGAAGGGGGCAGGCTTCGGCCGGGCTTGACCGGATTTGACGTCCGTCGAAAACCATTGGTCTTGTCTGCAAGTCTCGACGTTGTCCATGAACCAGATGATCTCGTCTTCGTCCCTTCACGGTTCAAAAACGTTTTGTGATGAAGTGCAAGTAGTGAAAAACGGTTAGAGTAGTGGTGGTGGTGGTGGCAGTGGTTGTTGTTGTTATTATCGTTGTTGTACGCACTGCGCTACTTATGTCACGTGACTCAGTAGCTCAGTGGGTAGTGCTACAACCAACAAACTATATGTTTTCCTCGAAGAGAACGAACAGGAAGTCGGCAAGAATCAATCCACGAAATCGAAAACATATGTAATATGAACAATATATAAATGTCTTTCTCGAAAAGAACAAAAACGAAGTCAGCGAGAATCAATCAACGAACTCGAAAACATACATTTTCGATGTTCATACAGCACCACCCACTCAGTGAGTCCGTAGCTCAAAGGGTAGCGCTATACAACCTACAAAATATATGCTTCCCTCGAAAAGAACAAATGCGAAAAAGGCGAGAATCAATCAACGAACTTGAAAACACACATTTCGTTGGATACACAGCACTACCCACTGAAGCTCCAGTAGCCAGTAGACAGTAGTTAGCGCTATAACCCCAAAAAGTATGTAATGGAAGTATATGGAAAAAGTATGTAATGGAAGTATATGGGAAAAGTATGTAATGGATTTTTAACAAAAAGCCCCAACAAAACATATGCTCTCCCCGAAAAGAACAAACACGAGGTCGGCAAGAACCAATCAACAAACGCGAAAACACACATTTTGTGGGCTTTATGGCACTACCCACCGAGCTATTTAGTCACGTGGCTCAGAAGTAGCTCAGCGGGTAGTGCTGTAAGACCAACAGGCATTTGATGGCTGGCACACACCGGTCCCATGGCGAGACCACCGCCGCACCGTACCCTTGGACTCAAGCCACGGCAGGCGAGCACCGTATTTTGGCGGGGGGGGGCTCCTAACATGACGACGAGGAGCTCTAAACCTCGCCCAACAAGTCATTTTGCCTCGTAGGGGAAAATGAAAGGGCCACCCTATGAAGAAACCCATATGCCCCACGAGTAGGCAGGCAACGACACACATTGCAACCCCTCCCCGCCCCCCCGAAAAAAAATCCGACGACTCTGGGTGAGGAACCCTCCGGAAATCAGAAAAAAAAAAAAAAAAAAACGTGCTACAAGTAGCTCTATCGAAGCACACGCGTCATATGTGTACCAGGTCGGCTTTTTAGTGCGCAATGCGTCGGCCGCACACCCATGACTGATGATCGCATTTTCTCCCCTGAGGGCAAACTTCCCCTTCCGGCCTTCCTCACCATTCCAAGGCATACGTGTGGAACTCCTGTAGCGTGCCGACGTCCATAATATCCGTAATATCTTGAGTGCACTCTCCATCGTAGTTAGTGTCGTTCGGGAAAACATTTCCTGGAAGGATTGGGGGGGGGGGGCGAGAAGGGGGAAAGCGAGGGGATTAAGAGGGGGGTGGGGGGGAGATGAGGTACGCCGATACGAGCCCATTGTTGTTGTTGTTGTTGTTGTTGTTGTTGTTGTTGTTGTTGTTGTTGTTGTTGTTTTTGTTATCGCGGTTCTTCAGGTGCTGGGCAGGCAGGGAGGGATATATCTCGTCTAACCCTTAAATATTGTGCGATAGTTATTTTCATTATTATAGCATCAACAATCAATAATCAACTATCAACAATCAATGATCAATCTTCCAAGCATCTCACCGAAGAGGAGGTTGTTGGTGACCTCCGTGAGCTTGCGGTAATGCTCTACAAGTACTTCCCTCTTCCCCTTCGAACTACTAACCATCTTACCGTTCTGTGCTCTTAATGTCGCTCTTCCCGCGTCGTCCTCGCCTACTTGTTGGCCTAGTATCTGGGCAGGCACGGAGGGATATATCTCGTCTAACCCTTACATCTTGTGCGATAGTTACTTTCAGTAGCATCAACAATCAACAATTGATAATCCACAATCAATTATCAATCTTCCAAGCATCTCACCGAAGTGGAGGTTGTTGGTGACCTCCGTGAGGTTATTTCGGCTTTCGAAGATATCGATCTCCCCCGAAGCCGCCCATTGCCCGTACACGTTGTCCTGCGGCATCAGCCAAAACGCCGGCCACAACCCCTGCAAAAGGGCCAAATAACATACGAACAAAGCATGCATTTGAACACAACAGCAACAGCAACAACAGCAGCAGCAACAACAACAACAACAACAACAACAACAACAACAACAACAACAACAACAACAACAACAACAACAACAACACAGACACAAACGCTAACTACACATAAAAAGTCCCAAGAACTGTGGCGACTTCACAATCCTCGCCGGTCCAAAGCACCAGCACCAGCGCCAACGCCAACGCCAACACCAACAACACAAACGCCAACCGTACCCAATAACACCCAACATAAAATTGTCGTGACTTTACACAACGTACAAGTATGGGTCTGATACGTACAAACACTGACTTCCAATTTCACATTTATATTTCTTTAGGCGAATGTACGACTTGCGTCAGCTTCGATATATAGGTGTGCCACTTTTAGTTGTGCTGATTCATGTATTCCGTATTTCTTGGGTATCTTTCCACTCCAGGATGAACGGAGCCTGTCCTGTGACCACGGACTTGATCATGCGAGCTAATGTGAGAACAACAACAATTTCACACCTGTCCGTCCGCCTTCGGGAAGACACAGCCACCAACAACGCCACCAGCAACAACACCAACACCAACACCAACACCAACACCAACGCCAACGCCAACATCACTAACACCACCCACAACACAAACACCACTAATACCACCAACACCAACACCAACAAAAACTCCAACTACACCTAAAAACGCCCCACATGCTGTGTGGTGACTTAAAATTTCACCACGAACACCACCCACACCCACACCCACACTAACACCAACACCAACACCAACACCAACACCAACCCAACGCCGCTAACATCAACACCAACACCAACGCGAACACCAACACCAACGCCAACACCAACACCAACACCAACACCAACACAAACGCCAACACACCTAACAACTAAATACTCTGTGATGACTCGACACTACACACCTGTCCGCCTTCGGGCAGTCGTAATCTAGCCTCCGCTCGCCCGTATCGGAACGCAAAATGGTTCTTCGTCGTCAGCTTAGAGCTCGTGTAAAACCTGCCCAACACAACAAAAACGCGCGGGAAAGTGCGAGGGGGGGGGGGGGGAAGCTTACATCCATCACACTGCAACTGGGTGTTTCTACGAGAATAAAAAACATTACAGGTATTCTTTTGTGTTGAAGCGCAACGAGCATAACTAAGGGAAACGTGGGTAAAGCACTAGAGGTCCCTCTATGGAGCCGGTTGAGTAGTGCCAGTCGCCGGATACAGTGACTACCCAATCGCTTGGAATACATGGAAACAACGAAAAGTGTCAGCATGCGGAGCAGTGCCGGTTGCCGCTATAGTGCCGGTGCTTCCGGCAGGCACATGCCGGCACCATACGAATAGGAACCGCCACTGTACTAGCATTTCTTTTCTATGCTTCTTAAGACACGTGCTATGGAAAAAAAGGCGCGCCAGTGAGGAGCTCTATACAGCACCTCACCCAAAATCATATTTGGAGAAAAAAACTGAAACCGCAACCCGCCGACCAAACCCATGGCTTGGATAAAAAAACAAATATATACCTAAAATCGCAATATATCGCAATATATATCGCGATATTAGGACGACTATGGTGTTAAGGAGCCACCCCGGTATTCAAATAATATTTTAGCCAACAAGCGCTCTCATGCCTCTCTCGCAGCACGCATCTTAACCGAGCAAACAAGCACAAACATTCGAAAATTAGAGAAAAGTCGTAGCAGACATAAGGCAAGGCATGTCCCTCCCGAAAAAACTGATTTGGAGAAAACTAAAGCTGCTACCGGACGAACAACCCCATGGCCTATACAAAAAAGGTGTACAACAAAAAATTGTGGAGAAGAATAACGAGAATTCCGGCGATTTCGGGTTATTAACAAAAAAAACAGAGTTTTCTGAAAAATGGGAACGGAGCCTAAAATGAGAACGAACGTTTTTTTTAGAAAGCAAACTAATTATGTACAACTCAAAAAAACAAAATATGACAGTCCTGTGGGGCTGTACAGCAGCCTTCGAATGAGCTGTCGCTGAGGCTGGAAGTCCTCGGCATCGCCTCGGTAGCCAGCATCTAGAGAAATCACCATAGAGCCAGCGTATATCGCTTTTTGCGCCCACCCGAAGGCATGAGATGGAGCATGACCGTTCTGACGAGCTCCTCTCACAGGGCTGGCCAAGGGGTTTCGCAGGATCATTTCGGTTCTCTGGTACACCACATGGTTCTGGAGATAACGCTTGGTTCTCATTTTAGGCTCCGTTCCCATTTTTCTGAAAACTCTGTTTTAAGGAGGCCCTGTCGTTCAGAAACCGTTTTACCCCCCGAAAAAAGTGTACCGTACTTCTATCTCCGCACGCGTCAAAGCACAAAACGATGAGGTACGGGCCGGGGAAAGAGAACACGCCTCGCATCATGCGTACACCAGTGCGATGTACAGAGATACAAATACATGCATAAAATTGCAGCTGCTGCTCGGAGAAGGCTCAGCTTTTCTCGGACGTATTTTTGAGCTCTTGCCGTGCTAGCTTGCGATGAGGAACACCCCTCGGTCCGAAGCTCCCTCATCATGCTCCCCGACCCCGACTGTGGCGGAGGAGGCCTCGGGCGTGCTTGCACCGCGCACGGGCGGCCGGCTGGCAGGGTGTACTGTACTCGTTTTTTGACCAAAATATTTCAAATACGTCAGCTGTGAGTACGACCAGTTGAGCGGTCGATACTGAGTTCCAACAGTTGACCGGTCTAGGTTCAAAGTTGCAAGCGGTGTGATTAATGCGTCTCGTGGCCAATACATACATAGGAGTACTTGCATACAGGGGAGAAGAGAGGAGAGAGGTCCAGTGACATATGGTTGGACTACTCAAAATGATGATGCATCAGCAGTACATTCGAGGTACGAGATGGTTTGGCGATTTTGCTGCTGCTGCGGCTGTTGTAGTAGTCCTGCCATACTACCCGCCGGTACTCGTATCATATGGTCCGTGCACAACAATTTGTCCAATCACGTTTTGTGCGATAACTTTAGAAAAAAAAAAATTGGAACGTGAAACAACGATAGTCGTGACCGCCTCGTCGAGATATGGTCCGTGCGCAACAATTTGTCCAATCACGTTTTGTGCGATAACTTTAGAAAAAAAAAAAATTGGAACGTGAAACAACGATAGTCGTGACCGCCTCGTCGAGATACGTCGATAGCCGCAGAGTTTTTTTTTTCCTGGTGACATGCAACATTTTTGACCAAAATCATACACGGAGCCCCCCCAAATACAGTATACCTCCCCTATGTACTCACGGAACCCCCTAATCGTATCCTAGAGGGAACCCCCCTCCCCCTCTATTACTGCCTGCTTGATACACCACGGACACCTCACGTTTGCACTTTGCAGATACCACGCATAACGGTTGCATAAAACAATATTTCAACGTAAAAAGCACCCAAAAATGCATACATACAGCCACACACACATCACGACGCAGCGTTCTCGGCCTCCTTCTCCTCTCCCCCCTCCTTCTCTTCCTCCCTCTGCTTGTTCTTCCACGCTTTGAATGCCCTTTTGGCCCTCCTCGTGGAGAAGGTTCGGCATTCCTGCGAAGCCGCCAACGCCCTCGCCGCCGCGGCGTCCTTTTCCGCTTGTGTTTTTCCTCGCCCCGCTGCCTCCAAAACCGCATCCCCCCTTCGGGTGGCTTCTCGGTGCGTGTGCCACTCCTTGAGTTCGCGGTTCTTGAGGTAGTCCACCATCCCGTCGTCGTACGCTTCAATATACAGCCACACCACCCTGCTCCACGCGCGGATGTGTTCCAAAGGCACCCCACTCAACGCCCCCGGCAGAATCTTGAGCATGTGGGTGAGGGAGTACTCGCAGTGAAGCCGAAGGACGTGCTTGACGTATCCCCAGTACCGCTCAATGGCATTGAGCTCAGGGTGGTACTTGGGAAGGAAGATGCACACGTGACCGGCGTCCTTGAAGATCTGCTGGACTTTGTTGAGCTGGGCCTTGAAAGCCCCCAGGTCGGAGAAGACCCTTTCCATGCAGCATCGCTGCCTCCTTGCGGCCGCCCCACCCTCTGCCGCGGGGCCTTCGGCGGGAGAATTATGCTGTCGTGGCCATTGAAGGGTGCATCGCCAGCGCCGGGTGATGGAAGATCATGTTGCTGGGCCGGCTTCGGCTTTTTAGAAACCGCCCTGCCATCGGGTCCGCGATTGCCGACTTTCTTCTTCTTTGCCCGTCCCCTAGGCTTCCCCATGGTGCTTGTGTGCGTGCTTTGTGTTGTTCGGGCTGCTGTGTGTGCAGTTTTTGTGTACCGCGTGCGTCCGCCAAAAAAAAAAGTCGCCGCGTGGTGCGGAACAACAACATTGCGATTATCTCGACAACCAGATTTTTCCCAGCAAAACCACGAAATTCCCCCCTGGAGATTGACGAGAGGAATCGTTTGCCGTGCTCTATTTTGAAATCGGTCGGTTAGTTATTGCATATAAAACAAAACAAGATGACCCTTTAAATCAAGTTTTCCTTCTATATCTCCGTCAATATCGAATATTTTGAAAAAAAAAAAAAAATCCCCCCTGGCAAATTCCGAGATCTGTCCAAAACCGTTGAGTTTTGTGGCATCAACAAATAACACACCTGTCAGAAAACAAAACAAGTTTTTCCGGTTTATCGGAGATAAAAAGTCAAAGAAAAAAAAAAAAAAAAAAAAAACTCTCCGTCACGCGATGCGCCTGTAAACAGGGCGTTTGGCGGTATTTTCAGAATTCCGAACAACCACCTGTGTGCAGAGAAAAGTTGTCATCTGTGCTGGGAAAATTTGGGATTTTTAGTTGTGCACGGACCATATGTATCTCACATATGATACGGTCCTCATGGATTTCTCGTCCTCCCGACCGTTCCTTTGCTTTCTCCCTTCAATATATATAAGCCCCCTCCACACTCGCTCCACCTCATACTTGCATTACCATGAAGTGGTTTAATACCACACCGTAGCCCTTGGCAGCAATTTGTCGCTTCTATAGTCCCTCTCCGCTTCGTTTACAAGCTATCTTACGGGCATGCGCGGAGCCGCAGGCGGGCGTCAGCCCGCCGCGGCAAAGCCCCCCTGATACAGAAGAACGATACAAACGTTCAATCGTGGTCCCTCTAAAGACCGGTAGGTGCCATGCCAGCCGGAAATACTCGCACTATAGCGGCAACCGGCACTACTCCGCATACTGACACTACTGGGTGTTCGCGTCTGTGCCAAACGATTTCACAGGCACTATAGCGAGCAACCGGCACTGTAAAGGGACCATTACTGCACGTACCTGGAAGAATAAGATTCCTCCTTCGCCGTTATCTTTAGCGAACCGTCGTCCACCACAGCGTTTTCGCTCCGATAGTACTGTGTGCAGCAAGAAAAGAAACGAAAAAGGTAACAAATGAAAAAAATAAAAACGTAAGACAAAAAACAAACATGGAAACAGAAACGGACGAAACAATAATCGACGGCAGAAGAAACAGGAGTGGAAACTCGGCGACGGCGAGGGAGGGGAAGCGGTTCAGCACGGCAACAGCACAGCAAAAAAAAATGAAGCAATCAAAAACACGAGCAAGCACAAGAAAAAAAAAGCAAGCTTAAAACAAACAAAAACAGATAGACGAAGAAAATAAACCAAAAAAAAAAAATCCACCGCCAAAACCACCGCCACCAACACCACCACTGACACCACCAACACCCACCACTAACACCACCACCAACACCACCGCCACCAACAACGCCACCTCCACCAACTCCACCAACACCAACACCAACGCCAAAAACAGCAATAAAAATACAAAGAACAAACCACCTTTTCACAAACCAGCGCTTCACTGACCTGCTTCTCTCCGTTCCCCCAGTCACAAAGTCCGACGTCGCAACCATCCCCCTCGTCCACAATCCACTTATCCCAATCCACTGCGGCTCCCGAAAAATCATCGTACCACACCAACTCAAGGGCACCGGAGTCCAGCGCTGCCTCCGCTGTCCACACCAACAACAGCAATGGCGCCACAGCTGCAACACAAGATGGCGTGTTTTGTTTAGGAAAGGGGGAGGGAGGAGGCGGTAGGGGGAGGAGGGGGGAGAGGGGCGGCGGGAGGTGGGAGGTGGGACGGGGGACGGCAGCTCGCAAAATACTCCTATACAGTATGCGAGAGAAGCTATACTTTAGATTTTGACGGTCATTTTGACTTTCCAGTGTTGAATGCGTGCATGGGATCTGTGACTGTCGAGACCTCAAAGCAGCAGCTCGCTTACAGTAATACAGCAAAACTACTCGTACTGTAGTAAACCACAAACACCGACCCAGATACTTTACAAGGGAAATGATGCGTTTCACGCTTGACTTCAGTAGAACGGCTCCAGGTATCTAACATTCCTGTAAATATCAGCCTGGCCTCCTTACGAACCTCTTTCTTACTAGGTATCCTGTTCTGTATAAGAGCTATTAACAAGAGCCATCCCGCGGGAGGGGTCCAGTATCAGTCCCTAACTTCCTCACACGAGGAGCTCAATATCTCACCCGATACTACATGACTTCGAAGGCATTCGTTCGCACAGATACTTTACAAGGGAAATGATGCGTTTCACACTTGACTTCAGTAGAACGGCTCCAGGTTTCTAACATTCCTGTAAATATCAGCCTGGCCTCCTTACGAACCTTTTTCTTACTAGGTATCCTGTTCTGTACAAGAGCTATTAATAAGAGACATCCCACGGGAGGGGTGCAGCATCAGTCCGCAACTTCCTCACACGAGGAGCTCAATATCTCACCCGATACTACATGACTTCGAAGGCATTCGTTCGCACAACCCGACCAACCTTCTATGCCTTCGTCCAAAAAAATTATGTACTCGTGAAAATACTTGATGACAGTATTGTATACAACCGGTAGTTCTTCACTTGAGGAGCTCAATCGGACAACAGGTACATTATTAGTTAATCCAACAACTGCAACCCTACCGTGGGATGACTCCGAAGTTTCAAGAGGATGACTTCGACTTTCCAGCCAGCTCTACTCCCAAGATTTGCCCGCTCGGCGGTACAATCTGTGGTCACGGCTGTTTACCCTCCTGCACACCAGGTTTGATATCATACAAGTATGCATATGTCTTGATTTTTATCGCGCATACCTAGGACATACGGTTAGATATTGTCGCCCTGTCTTTCCCAGCAATTGTGGGTTGTGGACACTTCTGACTCCTATTACCAAATTACCAGATGTGTGCTTTTCACAATACAGAATAAGCTGATCTTTCCGCCCATTTACATGCAGCACAACCGTTGCCCATACGTATGTGTGTGTGTGTGTTCTTCACATTAAACCGTTCTTCTACTCGTCGACATCCAGCACACCCAGTGTCCGTACTGATTCTTCACCCTAGAAAGATCAGCTCTGTGGTCACAAGCCACGACACAGAGATAATGCATCGTAATGCATTCGACAACGCAATGTCATGCCCTAGTACTGGGTACGACAGGCACAACATACATACGTCAGCAACAGAAATACATTGGAAGAGGGAAATACGAAATAAAAAAAAAAAAAAAAAAAAAAAAAAATAAGAAAACAAATAAAAACAAAGATAAAAATAAAACAAAAAATGAAACAAACAAAATGAAGGGGAAATCGAAGAAACAACCCAACCGCAAAGGAGAGCCAAAGCTCGGAAAAAAAACATAATAAAATGAAATAAAATAAAGTATACGTCGTACCATACCGTATGCTGAAAAAGAAAAAAAACTTCCCATAATGTCGTATCGTATTACATATCATCCTTTTTTGACCGCAGCAGTACTTGTGTGAACAATCGTACTAGCATAACCTTCCCCACGAGATGTCATCAATAATACTGCGGATGATTTCGATAGTACAACTGGAACTGTTCCGAAGAACCTTCCAGTATTATGTTGTCGTCCGGTTGACCCCACGATTGTGGGTAGGTAATTTTAACCTTAAAAGCTGAACAACTTTCCAGTCAGATGATCGTCTCCCTCCACCATAGAAGAAATGATCAATACAGCACTATATAGGGGTCCCCCAGTAAGGCGGTGGTGTGTCATAGCAATAAGACCGCCTTATAGAGGGAAGCCGCCTTATTTTTTCCAGGTTATTAGTGTAATTTCCAGTCGCGCCAAGGGATTTTGACCGCCATACATCGGGATACCGCCTTATAGAGGAACGACTACAAGTATCTTGAAAAAAATATTAAAGCTAAATTCATTTCACCACACATCCCTATTTGCTGTGGATACCGTCGTCCTGAGGAGCTTTCCTGTAAGATGATGTCGTCATGTTGACCCCACTATTGTGGACATGTCAAAACCTTCCCATAACATATTGCCGTCCTTCTGACCTCAGTATCGTGGATAATCGTAATCTTACATAAAAAAACTTTCCCATAAGAATACGGTCGTCCTGTTGATCCCAGCAGTATGGATAATCTCAATCCTACTACCACGTATTAAACTTTCCCACAAGTAGCTTGCCCTGTTGACCCCGGAATATGATTATGCCATAGCCCATACCGCGGCGATCTGCTATTTAATACTCGGAGTAATAGCAAATACGTTACGAGACGGTCAGTCAAGGGAAAACGCACAGCGGTCAAGGGTGTAAAACCAACCGTTCCGCACTAAAACCTAGTAATTTGGAGTCAGTCAAGGTACATGTTTGGAAATTTGCCGTCATCGCCGTCTGCCAAGGGCTGCAAGTGCCGTCTCCTGACATCCTTTGATTAATACTGGCAAACCTCGTTACTATGTATCTAAGGTCGATTTTGCGAGTACTGCTAACTCTTTCTTACACAAAAATTGACACGGAGAAAGCGATAGTCAAAAGCGTGAGCATGCCACATTAATTATCATTCCACACGCGGGACACACCAGATTCCTACGAATGAATTTTGTCTTGCAGGGCAGATAGACCCCTGGTCAATACGATCTGCAAGTATTAAACCCCTGTAGAGCTCCCAAATCCCTCCCTATGCTAAGTAAACGTGTCCCCCAAAAGGGTTTCCAGTACGTCGTGAAGGCGTTCATAGATCATTTTGCCTGGTGAGAGCCGGATGATCTGAATGATCTACGAGTAGACCGTGAACACGGTGGGGGGGGTACCCCCTTTTCATTATTGGGTTATTGGGTTGTTGGGTTCGAGCCACTCGGTATTGGGTTATCGGGTTATTGATTTCGAGCCACTCGGTATTGGGTTATTGGGTTATTGGGTTAGAGCCACTCGCCCGAGTGGCTCTGTGCCTAAAAAAGAAAAGACCAAACGGTAGGTTATGAACATCTTTCGGCGCGGCGAAGCTATATAACTATTCCATGCCATGGCGGTTTCATATGGCAAACAAAACAAAACAGCACGAAAGCTTTACCCCTTTTTGCTACTCGTAGAGCCCCAAAAATCCCTCCCTATACTAACTTCAGGTAAACTTTGTAAAAAAAAAAAGGGTTTCCAGTAGTGAAGGCGTTAAATATCAAAAGGAATACGGGTGTTACTGGCGCGAGTGGCCCCGAGCCACTGCAAAAAGAGGCCCCCATAAATTACCCCCTATACCCCGTAGCCACGGTGAGTAGAACGGATTTTCCTGGTTTGGATCTGTACTCTTAGGCCATTTCTTATACAGTCGGATTTGTCAGTCGAAAACGACCTTTTTTGACTGAAGCCCAAATCGAGCTTTCTTAGACCATTTCTTATACAGTCGGATTTGTCAGTCGAAAACGGCCTTTTTCGACTGAAGCCCAAATCGGGCTTTCTCACACAGTCGACAAAGGGCTTTTTCGACTCAACTTTTTTCGACTCACAACTCCGACTGGCGGATCCAGTCGAAAACTCGACTTTTTCGACTCCTCCAGTCGAAAAACTCAGCCGAAAAAGTTTCACACGTGTTTTTTTAACCGATCGCAACGCTCATCCCACCACCAAACACACACCCACACGGCCACACGGCCACACACCCATACCAGGTACCACACTGCAGTATCATACAAGGCGCTGACGCTGGCTTGGCTATCACTGCTGTTGCTTCTCGCAGCAAGTCAGCGTGGCGCATTCCTAGTTCCCCTCGCCAGCAGCGTGTATCACACGACGGCAGCAGTGCGCGGTCTCGATCCCATGCTGCCAACAACGGCTGCGCCTGCTGTAGCTTTGGCGGCTCTCGGCTGAGTGCAACTCCACGAACGTAGCTTTGGCGGCTTTCGGCTAAGCCCAAAGCCACCAACTCGCTGGGACGAAGGTTCGTCGAGCCGTTGCTCGCGGAGAAAGCGCGAAGCACAGAGCTGCCAACCGATTTCGACTGCTGTACAGCAGTACTCCCTCACACCAACGGCCTCTAGGAAGAGCACAAAAACTATAAAATCGACTCGACTGACGATAAGAAGGACCAGAAGATTCCTGTCGAAAAAAAGTCCAGTCGAAAAGGGCCGTTTTCGACTGGCGGAATCCGACTGTATAAGAAATGGCCTTAATACACAGATCATGCACAATACCTGGTACCTGGTAACAGATGTCATAGGGTCTATTTTAACAGATGATCTACATGATCTACGCGGTATCACCTAGCATTACGCGTGCAGTAATCTCCTACTCATTTATGCGACCCGTCCCCCCTCCCCTCACCGGTCATACTAGAACTAATTACAGGATATGCATACTAAACTGGTGCACTCCGAAGCTGTCAGATTTTGTCCCCCTAAAAAACGAGTTTTATAGTTTCTGCGCACAGATTGATTAATATCACCCTGTTGACCCTGGTGCAAGCTACACTGTAGTTCCAAGGGGAGTCGCCGACCTATATCCGTAACGAGGATACACACCCAGTAATACGCGTGATCAGAGTATCACACACAGCTTGCAAAGATGAGTTTCGACAAAATCTTCGATCTCACAGCTGGATTGTATTTTTATTTTTATATGGGATAGATTGTGGTCCATCTGATATGTGCAACACTAGACGCGAGTCAACGAGGGTATGATAGAAAACGCCGAACCCATGTCGGGATAACAGTGAAGGCACGCGCTGTAGCAGGGAGGGGGGAGGAGGTATGGTACCAGCTCTTGACGTGTAAATGGGGCGCAAGTATTTAGAAAATTGTGTCAAATACGTATGGACACGAGCCTGCATGAGAAACACCCACACACAGCAGTTCAGATAGTAAATACCAGGTATAATACAGTGCTGCTCCTGTTTTTTCCGTGGCCGTTTCGATGGAAACCCCGGTTTTGGCGGATATGCATACATGCACCTGGGATCAGGGTGTGTAAAAAAATGTCCCGGAGATAGTTGCTTCTGATACAATTCGCTTTGAATTCGTCCTTGACAGCCGTACAGCAGGAGCGCCTTTTTTAATCTATATGCCATGAAAACCCGAACCTTTCTTCGTTCGTTTGTGCTCGTCGCTTTTACTATCTTCGCACTTTATCTTCAGATGGTAATAAACTACAGTAGTTCAAGTGCTGCTCCTGTTTTTTCTGTGGCCGTTTCGATGGAAACCCCGGTTTTTGGTGGATATGCATACAGGCGCCTGGGATCAGGGTGTGTAAAAAAATGTCCCGGAGATAGTTACTTTTGATACAAATCGCTTTGAATTCGTCCTTGACAGCCGTACAGCAGGAGCGCCTTTTTTAATCTATATGCCATGAAAACTCGAACCTTTTTCCGTTCGTTTTTGCTCGTCGCTTTTATTGTCTTCGCATTTTTCTTTCTCCTTCTCCCTCGCTACGCGTAGCTCAGACCCAGGGTCACTAAGCAGGCGCTTGTCCCCCCTCCCCACTAAAAAGGCACGCGCCTTTCGTTTTTATCGCGAGAAGAGGGTACAGCTAGCACTTTCTTCCCTCGTCGACTTGCATCTAATTGTGCCTACCCATGCTATAAACATAAGCTATAAGCTATAAGCGCTCTCGGCAGTTGGTGTCTTGAGAAATATAAACCCTTTTATGTATGATACGTATCCTATGGTATGCCAAATGCAAGTGTTTGCTACGAGTAGCTGAGATTGGTTTGTTGCTTTCGCTGGAAAGCAAAGAATACGTGGACTTTTTTTTTTCTTTGCTCTTGTTTGGCCCGATCGAATCCCCGGGCAGTTTTCACATGATAAACCCGTGATATCTGCGGTGCTTGTTCTGTTCAAGATTTGCCTCTGCTGGCTGTTTGTTCGGGCTATTGCGGTGATGAAATATTTTTTTTCTGTATTATAGCATAGATGCAATGAGCGAAAGGTTGGGGACAGAGAGGGAGAGAGAGAGCCAGCCACCCCTGCTACTAACTATCATACCACTGCTACTTCTGCCGTTGCTGCTGTTACTGCTATTGGCGGTGTGCATCACGCCGCGTGCCCTCTTGGCCCATAACCGCAAAACATGTGACCCGATTGCCCCAGATTTCCTCGAGACCAGTTCGCAGACCTGTGCAGACTGGAAATTCGCCATCGGGTGTGCTGTCTGTCTAGGATATGCATATACCCAGCGACATCTAGCACACTCGGTATCTGCATCCTGAAGAGAGATACTCGAGCGGTAAGACAGACTTCGGCTATAGCAAATCAGACGCTCTTCGAGGGATCGCAGGTGCAGCTGAAAGTAAAATGGTCAGTTTTACGTGAAAAAGAACAACCCAGCGATACCAGCGATGCTGGTCGTCAATAAAATAACGGTCAGTCCGGTACAAAGTAGGCAGTTTGCCTCAGATACGACATACAACAAGCCGTGTTTTCTTTTTGACATTTCATCGTTTTTGTGCCTCGTATGGTATGTGCTATGACAAGGTCTTCGCAAACATGGGATGGGCTGCTGCGGAGATCAATCCTGGCGTGCACGTCTCTTCCTGCCTCCACCCCAACAGCCACTAAGACTCTAATTGGTGCATAGCTGCGAGGCAGGGAGTGGGAGCGATGTTTTGAGTTCAGGATCACTTTTTTCGAGCTCTATCATAGACAAAGAAAGACAGAGAGGGTGCATCTCTCTCAGCAACTTTTAATTGTTCAGCTATCTTGTTTCACAAGCATCTCTGAACCGTCTCTCCTGACGCTACCTCTCCTAGCCCTCCCTTCATGCCACCTCTAAAGAATTCCCGTCGCACCTGCGAGTTGTACCCGTGGTGCTCCTTGGAAGCGAGCCATACTTGTAACTCGAGTTTCCCCCCTCGGCCGCAAGCAGCAAGCACAGCCCAGGAGCAGGCAGCAGACCCGACCCAAATACCCGAAGAAAAACGAAAATAAAAAAAGGTCGCTGTTGTGTTCAACTGAAGGCCGCACAGGACATCAGTGGCCAGCCACGAACAGCTCCCTGTTTCCCTTCCTATTGCCTAGAGTCTCTCGGGTGGCTTCGAGGAGATCGGCTGCTGGGGATGGCCAGCTGACGTGCCTACTGGTTCCGTTCGGCGACGAGCTGCCGAAAGCTTCGCCACGTTCGGTCATCAAATCTCAAATCTCTATGTGGAGGGTTTCCACCTGTGATGCGGCGTTATTACCCCGGGAAGCCTCTTCATCTTCCTCGTGGTACGAGGCAGGCAGAGGCCACCCTGCACCCATCGTGTTGCGCTCCAACTGACTTGCCTCAAGACAGGTCTAGCTATCAATCTAGCACACAGCAAACACCCTCTATCCGAGTCTTGCGATTGCTGCGTACATTCGGCAAGCGACACCAGTACACCTGCCCCTTCCTTTGGCCTAAAAAATCCACAAGGTAAAGCCATGATCTTACCTATCGTCCCCCTGCCCAAGGACGGCCAAGCACCGCCCGACATGCTCACGAGCCGCCTAGCAGCTGTCTCGGAGGTGATGCTGCTGGGGTCCGGTGACGAAGCCGACGGCAGCGGGGCGGAGCTGGCGGCTGGATGTAAAACCTTTCTCAGCGAGTGTGGGTGTCGTGTTGGCCCGTTTGACGTGCTGTCGGGGGACCAGGAAGCTAAGGTGCGAGTAAGATGCCCAACGGGGGGTGGTGGTGTGGGGGTGGTGGTGGTGGTGGTGCATAGCATTGCATTGCATTGCGATGGAAGCTGCAATCGTTGGGGAAGGAGGGGCGATTGTTGTGCGACGGCCGTGTGTTGGTATTTCCACCTGCAAAGTGTGTTTTGCTGGAAGGAACACGGGCGTCGTTCAGCTGTGTGAACCACGGCCGGAAACCGTGAAGACGACCGTTTACCAGGCAGAGCAGTATCATGCATCAGGATAATGTACACACGAACACCGGTATACCTGGTACCAGTACCTGTTATCGTACGCAGGTACGGCATGAGGCACCGCAGGCATCTTTATGTGCTCTACGGTCTACCAGTACGAATACCGCCGCCGTCTGTTGGTGATGATAGCAGTAATCAGTGCTGCCGCCAGTACCAGGTATCATTCAGAAGGGTCAAGTACAACAACAGTACAACTGGTATTAATAGTACGAGTACGAGACCCCCCTCCCTCGAATTTGAGCACTAAATACGCGCGATAAATGCCGGATTTAGTTATCGTGTCACGTTTGTTACTTCAGTCGAAACCTTGACAACGAATCTAAACCTCTCATCGTGGGGCGCCGATTAAGCGGCACCTTTATGAACTCCAGTCCGAACGGACAGCGCCTATTTACAACCCATGGACAGCGGCTTATGTACAGTAGGGTTGACACGGTTGAAATGGCGTGATACACAGGCCATTAAGAAAAAACTCACCCACATAGTATATTACACGTACCAACAACGCAGCTTGCAAAGATAAGTATTGACTCTAAATTCGTCGAACTCACAGCTGACGTCCTTCTAAGTATTTTTATAAAATAGGCCACACCTCTATTTTAATTGGTCAACATCTCTACCCTCATCCCGCCCGGACCGGATGCCACTTGGCACCCTGCTCCCATTTAGTAGGTGCACAACTATAGGGTTGGGGTTAGGTTTAGGGTGAGGGTTAGTGCAATACCGTATGGCCTGTGAGTAGTTGCCTCCGTCCGAACGCTCCCCACCCCCCCCCCCCTCCTCCCTACTACCTCCACCCCCGCGTGGTAAGCGCCTGGCTCAACCCACCACCCTCTTCCCGCGCCTAAGAGTTGCCTGACCTCCAACCCCTTCCCCCCCCCCCCTATCCTACTTAAGAAACACCTGGCTTCAACCCCCACCCCTCTCGCCTCCCTAAGAAACGCTTCGCTCTAACCCCCCCCCCGCCTAAGAAACGATTGTCCTCCAACCCCTCCCTTCCCCTCCTCCCTCGCCCTAGTAACGCCCGACTTCATTCTCTCCCCCCCCCCCCTTCCGATCTTTCCCGGCTAGGAATCGCCTGACCCCCAACCTCCTCCCTCCCCCTCCTCCCTCGTTCATGAAACGCTTCCCTCCCCCCCTCCCCTCCCCTACCCCCTCCCCTACCCTCCCTCGCTTCCCTCGCCCAAGAAACGGCTGACCTCCGCCCCCCCCCACCCCCCCCCCTTCCTACCGCGATCATCCACGACATAATTATATATTTATGGTACCCATTAGACCGTCGCTATCGTTGCGTGGCTGCACTGCGGCGCCCGGAGAGCCGTAATCAGCATCGATGTATCGGATCCCGAGGCAATCGGTAACCTGGCAGCATGGTCTCAGCAACTTCCGCCCTCCCGACACCGGTTGGTTGCGGCCTTCCGTGCACGGGACTTGAGGGCGACGGCAGAAGCGGCGGCGGGGGGGCAGGGGGGGGAGCAGGGGGGGCTGGGGGGAGCGTTGCAGGCTGTAATGGATGGGCTGAGGCCGTTGGTGGGGAGCGTTCAGGTGGACTTTGAGAACAATTACGCCGACCTTGCTCCTAAGGTGCGGTGCGGTGCTCGGTGGATGTTTTTAGGGGCGATGGGGGGTGAGGTACGGGGTTGGGGTGGTGAGGCGGGGGGGGGGGGGGGGGGGGGGGGGGGGGGGGGGGGGGGGGGGGGGACGGGTGTACTCGATATGCATGCATGGCCGTAGTGGTATGGCCATATGGTATAGACCCTCGCATCCCTACAATGCCGGGACGGAGTGTGTCGGGTTTCCACCGACCAGGCAGGCATTGCTTCCACCAAGCGCGAAGCGCTGTGAGGTGGTCGGCGAGTCGCATGAAGGGTGGGGGGGGGGGGGGGGGCTGGTGATTGTGGCATTGGGGTGGTGGTGGTGGTGATGGTTCTCGGGGGGGGGTGGAAGGGGTGGTTGGTGGAGGAGGGAGGGAGGTTTGCGGGTGGTTGCGTTGACGGGGTGGGGTAGTGGTAGTGGGAGTAGTTGGGGGAGAAGGGGGCAGGCGCGGGGGTTGAGGGGCGGGTGTGGGGGGGTTACGGAATGGAGGATGGTGGTAGGGATGGGGGGGGCGTACTCATTTTTTACTTGCCATAGTCATTTGACCATTGACCGCGCATTCCTTTCGAGACGGAGCACCGTTCCTACTCCTAATAGAGAGACCTCCAACGTTTGGGCGCTCATTTCGCTTCTTCCGTATATTACATGGAGACTGTTTGTCCTATCCCCGTCCTGTTTCGCCGTATGTGGCCACCCTCTGTCTCCTAGGATAGCGATCGTTTTCTCCCTACTCTCTAGTCTACCAAACTCTTCCATGTCGCATCACGTCTAGTTTCCTCACCTCCTCTAACGCATCCCGTTCCCCCTTGTATATTTCACGCTCTCCTACTATGTGAGTCCTACTATCTACTGTTGTGCCACACGGGCACATATGTGTAGCCACGTCCTCCTCCTCCCGACTACTGGTATATTTACAAAGTGAAAAAATAACTTCAGCTGTGAGATCGACCGAAAATTATTTATTGATCAAAACTCAGCTTTCCAAGCTGCGTGTGATACTTCGATCGCGCGTGTTACGGGGTGTGTATACCCTCGTGAAGGACACAGGTCGGTGACTCCCCTGCTAATGCCTCAACAGGACTAAGACGTTCAGCCTTGATCTGCGCACGGAAACTGTATAACCCGCATTGAAAAGGACCAAGCCAGACCTATGTAGAATTCAGTATGTATGAAACAGTGTTATGGTGTGAGTTAGCTTTTGGAGTGGGCTGCTTGGGTCTACCGGGTTTGTACGCAGGTTCCTTTGTACTCCCTGTGTATGTGGCAAGCCAGCGGAGGTCCAGCCCAGGCCTGATGCTCGGGTTTTTTGCTGTCGAGTCATGATGGAACATGCGGTGGACGTCGATCGCTACTGCTCCGAAGTGATCTCTCTTCTGCTCGTGATGTAATGCATAGGCACACTAACACACGTGTACTGATCGAATGAAGACCGACAAGTGAGATGTGTCGTTCTGCATTAGGCTTCGGGCGGTGTGCACTTGATCCTAAAGCTCTTCGAGCGCCCATCTCACACACTATCAGGGAATACCACAAACTAAAGCGTGGATCCAAAACGCCAGATCCCTGCACTCTCTACAGATGGAAGCTTTTGCGCTAAAACAGAGATGATCGGAGTGCGTCACCGTAGCCGATTGTTTTTGCTGTTCCTGGCAGCCTCCTCCATGGATAATTTTGGGTGGAGCGACCGTAGGCCACAAACTAGCGCACCTGTAAAGAGGCGCTGGGGAAGGTCGGAGCGAAAAGCACGGAACGACTTCCTCCATATGAATGTTAATCGGGACTACGTAATACAACAAACAAGACATTCCCGGGCAGGTTGATTCCTCCGGAGAGTCGACGTGTTAGAACGGGCGTCACTAGAAGCGTGAAACGAACGTGGCCATCAGTGTTCTCGGGACACTCGAGCTACCTCGTGGGGCCTGCATTGAGCGTTTGCTTGGTATATTTAGAACATGAAAAATGCACTTCATATGTGAGATCGACCAAAAATGTATATCTCTTTCTTCTTTCTGGTGGGTCCAGGTCCCCTACACGAAATCGCAGTTTCAGCTTTCTCGCGTTCAGCTTTTTTCGCGTAGTCCATTGGGCCGTGCAGATAGGTTGTAATTCCAATATCTTCCCCTCAATCCCCCGTATATCTCTAAGTGCTTCTTCTCGTTCATTTTGATTCTTAGTGCCTTGCCTTTCCCTTCTGTTATTTATTTTACTTCTTACGAGGGGGGGGGGGGGGGTGGAGTTGTGTGGGTACTGAATGTGCGTCCTAGGTGTCATGTCTTGCTTCCGGAGAGGGGGCGAGGTGAAGAAATGTGTGTGTGTTTTTGCGAAACGATACGTGTGGGTTCGTACTATTTACACGATATGCTGTAATGGCTTCCGGCACGTGATGACACGAAACCCACTTGGCAGATCCTGAAGGAGGTGGAATTGAACAAGGGTCTTAGGGGCAGGGAGGGGGCCTCCGACTACGTCGAGCTTGTGTTTACGCGCAACGCCAACGCCAACACCGACACCACCGCGGAGCGCGGCGGAGGGGATGGAGGGGGCGGGGATGGCGAACCGTGGACGCCAGAGGACGTCGGCAAGCTGCACAAGACGTTCGGCGTGGACGCCCAGTGCATCGCGACGCTTGACTTTTCGACGAGCGGGGCTGGCGATGGTGGTGGTGGTGGAAGCGGTGGAAGCGGTGGAGGGGCGGGGGGCGGGGGTGTCGATGCCGCCGAAGCGCTTGTCGCGTGCGTACGAACGGACCGCCCCGACGGGCTTATGACGACTGTAGTCTGCGATACCACCGGAGTTGCGCTTGGGTTGGTGAGTGGCGCGGGGGAGGGGTGAGGGGGAATGAGGGGGGGCGGGCGCGGAGGGAGAGGGTAGGGAGTTGGGGGAGAACGGAGGAGCGGGCGAGGGGAGGGGAGGGGGGGTGGTGGCGGGGTGACGAGCGCGGGGAGCAAGGGGGAAGGGGTATCACATCTGTCGTAATCCTTTGTTGGACCGTGGGAACAGTTACGATGTGTCGCTTCCCTTGTCGCTTACCTGAACATGAGTTGTGAGCGCGGGGGGAGGGGGGGGGTGAGAGGATTCCATTGCATCGCCGACGCCTCGCCTGTTTCGCTTGTTCACCGTGTGCCTCCCGGATGTATGCATGCAGTAAAAGAGGGAAAGGACGCTGTTCAAAAGGCCTCCAAGAATTACTTTTGGCTCTCGGCGGGAGATGTTGAAAAGCTAGTTTTATTTCCGCTTGAGGGCGCGTCTAGCATTGTCTAGTGTAACTGGCAGCACCGTATGGCCCGGCCAGGTGGTGGAATGCCCAGGAGCTTACCTTGCAAAGCACACTACCGGCTGTGACTGGTGCATAGCATTGCCAGCAGAATTCTTCTATCGCATTGTTCCATTTTTTAGTTATGTCGCCGCCCCGCCCCCCCTATTCTTTCTTCCCTCCCCTCCCTCCCCTCATCGATTGTTGTCGACCTTACTTCCATGCTTGTCCCATCAGTTTGCTTTATCGCGCCCTCGCCCTTTCCTCCTCCTCACCTCCCCTCCCCTCCCCTATCCTCCCCTATGAACAAACTACAAGGTGTACTCTAACGAGACAAGCGTGCGTGCGTCCGTGACTAGCGGCAGGGGGGTGTATTGGTCGAGGTCAAGGGGCGGGCTATGGCGCAAGGGGGACACTAGTGGCGCATGGCAGGTTCGGGAGGGTTTTTTTTTAGGCGCTGGTAGGCTTTTTTTATTGGGGGGGGGGGGGTCGTGTTAGGCTGGGTTAGGCTCGTCTGGGTAATGGTTGAGTCGGGTTGGGTTGGGTTGGTTTGGTTCGGGTTTTTTTTCTCCACGGGCGGTTTTTTGGCGTTAGGGAGATACTATTTATAGCGGCGCATGGCAGGTTGGGGATACTTTTTTTGTTTTGTTTTGGCTGGCTGGTTGTGGTTTGGTGTTGGGTTGGGTTTGGGTTGGGTTGGGGACACTAGTGGAGCATGGAAGCCAGGTCGAGGGGGGGGGGGGTTGTTTGGTCCTGGGTGGCTTGATTCGATTTGATTTGGTTTGGGTTGTGTTTGGGTTGAAGAGGGCCGGGTTGGGTTGGGTTGGGTTGGGCTTGGCTTGGCTTGATTGCATGGCAGGTCGGCGAGGGGAAAATTGCCCGCGGAGATGGGGAGGGTTTAGTTTAGATCGGCTTGTGTTGGATTGGGTTGGTTTTTGTTTATTTGACCAAGGGGCTGCCTCTGGCGTAAGGGGGACACTTACGGTGCATGGCAGGTTGGCGAGGGGGCGGGGGGTTGTTTGGTTGGGTTTGATTTGATTTGGCTTCGGTCGGTTTCATTTGGGTTGGGTTGGGGTGTTTTAGATTGGTTTCCGTTCGGACCCTGGCGGCGCATGGCATGTAGGTGAAGACGGAACATGGGGAGGGGTTTGGATTGGGTTGGGTTCGGTTGGTTTGATCGAGAGGCGGCCTCTGGCGTAAGGGGGACATTAGCAGCGCATGGCCAGTTAGGGAGGGTCTACGCGGGACATGGGAAGGGGATTTGTTTGGTTTAGTTTGATTTGGGTTGGGCTGGATTGGGTAGTTGGTTTGGGTTGGGTTGGACTAGATTGGGTTGGGTTGGGCTGGGTTGTGTTGGTTTTGATTCCGTTAGGTTTTGTTTGTTCTCACTTCGTTTTGGGTTCTCGGTTCGTTTCGTTTTGTTTTTGTTTTCATTTTGGTATCCTCTCGTTTCGCGTCGCTTCGTTTTCGTTTCAATTGTTCTCGTTTTGTTTTGTTTTCGTGTAGTCTGGCTACTTGTTTGTTTTTACCTGATACGTTCTGAGGTTTGTTCCCGCTCGTCTGTCTATGTTCCTTTTCGCAGGAACTGCGATCCATATCGTTGGACTGTGACAGCGATGCTATCAAGTTCACCGTGTGGCAGCACGGAAGTCCCGCCGCATTTTGCCACTTCAACAGGTTAGGGCATCGGTTGCGCGAGCATGTTTCCTCACGGACTTACGGTTAGGGACCATGCCCTCGTCCTGGCGGTGTTGGTGTTGGTGGTTTTGGTGTTGTTGTTGTTGTTGTTGTTGTTGTTGCTGTTGTTGTTGCTGTCGTCGCTGTCGTTGTCGTTGTCGATATGGTAGTATTACCCGGTGTTTTGTCGTAGCACCCAGATTCCCAAAAATCGGTCACATTTTCCCTCGTTAATTCCCCCTCTCCCTCCCCCCCTCTTCCCCCTCCCCTCTTCCGCCTCCCCCCTCCCCCCTCCCCCCCTCCCCTCTTCCGCCTCCCCTCGCCCCTCTTCCGCCTCCCCTCTCCCCTCTTCCGCCTCCCCCCGCCCCTCTTCCGCCCCCCCCTCTTCCCCCCGTTCCACCTCCTTATCCCCAACCCCCTCCTCGTCTTGCCCCCACCCTTTTCTTGCCCTTCAATCCCATTCGCGTGATGTGGGCACAGGCGTAACTGCTGGGGGGGAGACCGAGGGGTAGGCCATCTGGAGAGGACCTTGGTGGAAAGAAAGGTGCGCTTGTTTTTGGTCATAAGAGGCCATCTGTCTAATCCTGAACCAATGGCATTAGGTGTTGACGCCTGCTACGCGACGATCGAGGTACAGGTAAAAGTGGTTGGCGAAAATCGTTTGTGGGTTTCGGGACTTGTTAGTCCAGTATCATCGCCGGAATGTCGATTTTTTTTTTTTTTTTTTTTTATTATTCTTCTATTATTATCCTCCGGCGGACGAGGGAAAAAAAATAAAGCTTAAGCTCACCACACTTCCACGTATTTTCATACGCGTCGTGTGTCGATTTAACTCAGTTGCTTTTCATTTTTTTCCCCCATTTTTGTTTCTTTTCGTTTTACGTGTACTTGTACCAATTTGTTTTCTCGTTTCATGCCTGCTGTAGTACATGAGATTTGTTATGTTTGTTAGGCGGGTTGCGCTATCGTTGTGTCGGATGCACGGGTCCTCGGGTGTGAAGCCTCAGAAGAAAGTGGAACTCCTCCACCGTAGCACCTGTCTTTTTTGCCAAACCAGCCTCCTCTGTCCTCTCCTTCTTGCACTCGCACGAAAGTAGGCGTGTTACCCAAACCCAACCTCTCTTAGTGTTCTCCTGAACTTGACAATATTTCCTACGACTTTCATTACCCAAACTTGACCTTCTCCTCTTCCCCTTGTGACTCACGTAATATGCGTATGTGTATAGATATTTTTCCGAAACCTCACCTCTCCTCTCCCCCTACAGACTCGCGTGCCGTTGTATAGTTTCGTATTTTGGGAAAGGAGAAGGCGTTGTTGCTGTTGCTGTTGTTGCTGTTGTTTTGGTGGTGGTGGTTGTGCGTGCTACAAAAAGGTATACCTTTTTTCGGCGAAAATGGTTTCTGAAGGACGGAGCCGTCGGAACGAATAACATTTCTTGTTTTGCACTTTGATTTTTTGTAATCCCATTATGCCCTTTAGTTTTCTCCAAAACGTTTTTGGGGTGAGGTATTGAGCTCCTCAAGGAAAGCCGCCACTCTTAGAAGGCTAAAATGGTGCCCCCTCTACGGTGGCATTAGCATGCACGTGTGCGTTATGTTATGTTGTTGCCGTCCGTTTTCTATCTTCTTATGACCTTTTTTTTAGAATTTCACCCGCATAAGCCTTCGGGGCAAGCTGCTTGGACTTCGTGTGGGACCGTTTTGTGCGGTAAAAAAAGGAGTTAGTAATCGTTGATTGTTGCTATTGATAACTTTGGTAAAAAATGGTAAAAAATGGTAAATAATGGGTAATACCTGCTTTTGGTTGGTTTCTTGTTTATTTGTTTTCTTAATTTTTTTTTCTTCACCATGCCGACAGGAGCAAGCGCCGGAGGGTTCCTACACGAAGAGGCTTTTCGAGGACCCAGTTCTGCTCAGAAACAAGCTTGTGGAGGAGGTAAAGGACTACGAGAAGGATAGCAGCGCTTGTTGGCCTAATTATTGTTGGAACACCAACATGTGGTTCACGTAAATACTTCGTATCCGATATACACGCTTTCCCCTTCGGAGGTAAAATAATAAGAGCCCCAAGAGTTGGCAGCATGATACCCATGGTGTGTGTAGTCGATGTGCCTAGTAGTGGACGACTAGCCCACAGTAAGCAGCCCCAATGCGGACGACGCAAGAAATAAGGATATATGCGCCCCCCGTATATGTATTGCCTGGTATATCAGGGAGGTAGCGGAGCAGCAATACTGCAGAGCAGAAAATGCACAACTTCTGCAACCGGCAGATATGATCGAAATATCTCGAGGTGGAGGCCGTATCATATGACCTGCATGAGCTAGCACATGCTTCCTGGGTTGAACCTGTACAGTACAGATCATGCACATTTTTTCAAAACGTCAGGCATAACATTATTATTTTCTTTTCCGTCCCATTTATTATGCTCGTACTGCCCTCGCGCTCCCTCCCAGTAGTACCTCAGATCCGGGGTCACATAGCGCCCCCCCCCCCCTCCCTCCCCACTACGGTACATGCCTCCATTTTTATCGCTAGAAAACTAATTCAGCATCTTCTTCCCTGTTCGACTCGCGTCGAATTGTAACATGTGATACATTAACTGATGATCTAGATGATGATAAAGTAGCATAAACGCAATATAAACCTAGGGACCGACTACTGCTACGAAGGCAGGGGGGCCTCTGGCTCTGTAATGGTCACTCACACGAGGATTGTTTGGATGTTAGACCGGTGACAATGGAAGGCCAAAAGTTTGAAATTCCCGAAGATCCCAGCCAAACTTTGCCTGGACGGTCGCCTATGGGCCCAATTTTGTAGATTTTTTTTTTTTTTTCCCAGGATTCCGGAAAAAAGCGATTCCTAGCGGCGATCTTGGCCAACATCTGCTTGAGAAAATCTCAACAGATTTTGGATTAGATGCGGCGTATTTTCGTGTTCTTCACACACTTCGCTCGACGAAATCAACGACAGCGTCGTGAACTCTGAACGTGGCGAGCTCGTTAGGGGCTCCGACCCCCCCTTGGTGTACAGCGCTCACTCTACAGCCGGCGATTTGTGGCGGGCGCCGATCAGGCTTCTGTTAAAAACACATTTGGCGACTGGTGTGTAGAAGACTGAGGCAAAAACTCTATCGTCTCCCAACGGGCGAAAAACAGGATTTTTCAGAGGATGTGACGGAAGACCACAGGACAACACAAGCAACCTCTCACGCCCTAGGGCATGGATCGAGATGAACGCTTTAGCGCTGTCACTTGCACTCATGTGACCTTGTGCGGAGCGAAGAGCGGTGACCATGGGTTGTCACTATCTCGAGATCGAAGGTCATCGTGTTTGTTGGGCAATGTTGATAGAGGCTTGATGAAAAATACTAGTACAGTAGACAAATTGACCTGTTGGATCGCATGACCAAAAAAAGAGCCAGAAAAAAAATGTTTTATCGTTTTCCCCCATAGCGACGTTACCCGGAGTATTTCAGCAAATAACCCCCGAAAAAACTTTGGAAACTTTTTGGCCAAACTATCGGCTTTCCGTTGTCATCGGTCTTACATCGCTGGTATTACTGTAGTTGCTCGCTGTCCGCCTGATACCTTCTAACAGAAGGGGCGCTCGTTCAGGCAGAACGCCTGCCAGCTATATAGGGGACAACCGCTATAAATCAAAACGCTCCAACGGGAGGTACAGGGGACACCATTACACTAGCCCACCCTGAAGGTAGATGACGCATGCTACGTGGTAGAGGTAAGCTTTTTTTTCTGAGACTCCCCACCTGAGGGTCTCCATATGCTTCTCCCAAACACACTGATTTTTGGGGGGAAATACAAGTGCTGTATATATACCCGATGAATATTAGTCCCATGGCCTAGGTTATAAAACATCCAAAAGTGTTGGCGAAAAAACAGAGTTAAAATTGCGACGATTTTTTTGTTGGATAACAACCAAAAGTGTTGGCGAAAAAACATTAAATTAAAATTCCGACGATTTTTTTTGTTGGATAAGAACCAAAAAAGTGTTGGCGAAAATAACAGAATGAATATTCCGACGATTTTTTTTGGTTGGCTAAGGAGCGTCGATGCCCGTTATTGAAAAGAAAAGCCAAAAAGCGGTATACTTTAACGCCTCTATCTCCTAGCAGGCGTGTCGTCTGTTAATATCGAGTGATTGGTCCGATGCTTGGAACTCATATAGGCGCAAGAGCTGGCGGAAGCGGAAACCAAGAAGCATGTCGCAGAAGAGGCCGCGGACGTCACGTACTTCATGGTGAGCGATATGTCATGGAGGCGGTGGGCAGTGGGCGATAAACGCTGAGTGACGAGCTGCTATCTTGTTTTCTTTTTTTCGTTTTTTTTTTGGCGGGGGGGGGCTGCCTCCATTTTTTCGCGACGATAAAACTGGTAAAACATTCCTCTTTTTTTGTTTTGTCTTTTTTCTTCAATCCTTGTCTCGTTGTTTCTTTTTTGGTATGTTCCTCTCCTGTTACCCTTTGTAATTCGCGGTTTTCACGACGATCAACAACTATTTTTGTTGTTTTCCTTTGCTTCATGTTTTCCACCTCGACCACACATGCTTCATGTTTTCCACCTCGACCACACAACGCATAACATATTTTCACGACGACGGCATGTTGTTTTCGCGATGGCTTCGACAATGTCGGCGAAATAGATGGTGCGGTGCGCGGCGGCGGGAGTGAGCTGGGAGGACGTTGAGAAGGAGCTCGACATGCGCTCCCTCAAGCTGAAGCGCCGTCCAGGTGGGGTGGGGCAGGAAGAGGGGCAGTTGTCCTCGCAGCCCGGCTGGGGCGTAGACCCGATGTTCTTTGAAGATGTGTACTGGCAGTAGGACTGTTTCTAGCGCCACGTCGCAAATGGGCGAAAGCCAAACGCCGATTTTGACATTTTTGGGGTAAGAGTTTGTTTTCCACGTGTCAAAATAGTAAGTCCAAAGAGCAAAGACAAGGAAAAAAAACAGTGTTCTCGATAAACTTGCACTTGTCAACAAAGGGCTACAAGGAACAGTGCGAGGCAAGACCTCTGGCCAAAACTTTGCTGTTTTGGGAAAGTTCCGTGTCTACCAGGCACGCTTTTTTTTTTGCCATGTTTTTTTGCCAAAAGCGTGTCGTTGATAGCAGCCCTTAGAACGATTATGATCCCCTTGGGACCCAGATGCTTGCAACGATATGGCTATTAAGGTATACCGCTTTTTGGCCAAACTATTTTCTGAAGGCCGGGGCACCTTAACGCCTTTACAAGTGGAAACCCGTTTTTGGGATAAAATCACTTGGGATTAGTATGGGGATGTGGGTTTCGGGGCTCTAAAGGGATTATTAACCCGACATCGTCGGAAACGTCAGATTCCTGTTTTGCAGTTGTTTTTTTTTTGTGTGTGTCATGTGCTGTACCCTAGGGTCGCTATCATACCACGGGAACTGAAGGAATGCGCCTGCTACACGTATAACGCTGGGTTGCGAAATACGATTGAGTTAAGTTGACACACGACGTGTATGGAAAACAAATACCTGGTAGGTTTAATGTTTAAGTGTTGTGAGCTTTATAAGCTTTATTTTTCCCCGCCCGCTGGAGGATTTACAAAAAAACAAAAAACTGGAAAAAAAACTAGGCCATAGACTGCGTCCGGTTGCACTTACCGTTTTCTCCAAATCAGTTTTTTTTTGGGTGGGGGTATAGAGCAGTTCATCGTGTGAGGAGCCTTAGACAGAAAAAGGTATGCCTATGCCGTAGCACCGTAGGTTTTCACTTTCACATTTATCCAAACTGCTTTTTGGGTGGGATATAGAGCAGTTCATCGTGTGAGGAACCTTAGACAGATATAGGTATACCTCTGCCGTACCACCGCAGGTTGCGTTCACAGCTTTCTCCAAATCAGCTTTATGGGTGGGGTATAGAGCAGTTCATCGTGTGAGGAGCCTTAAGACAGATAAGGGTATACCTATGCCGTAGCACCGTAGGTTTCCACTTACAGTTTTCTCCAAATTAGCTTTTTGGGTGGGGTATGGAGCAGTTCATCGTGTGAGGAGCCTCAAGACAGAAAAGGGTATACCTCTGCCGATCATCGTAGGTTGCACTTATCGTTTTCTCCAAAACAGTTTTTTTTTGGGTGAGGTACAAGAGCAGTTCATTGTGTGAGGAGCCTCAGACAGAAAAGGGTATACCTATGCCGTAGCATTTTCCCTCTAAAGCCCCAAAGGAGGTAGTTAGTCATCGCTGTGTAGCAACACTGTCGGGAGACAGGACTTTGACGTCTTGGACAGACGGCAATTTTCCAACATTTTAACTTAACTGACGCCGAAACTACTAGGTTTTTGTGTGGAACGGTTGGTTTGACACCCTTGACCGCTGGACGTTTTTCCTTGACTGACCGTCTCCTGGCGTTTTTAATACAATCATTCTAACGTCAGCTGTGAGTTCGACGACTTTAGAGTCGAAAGTCATCTTTGCAAGCTGCGTACTACACCGGTCGCTCGCGTTAGTATTTTTTCTTTCATGTTTTCGTTACTTCAAAACCTACTGTAAGGGTGGCATTGCATTTCAGTACTTATCATGCATGACTACGTGTTGGAAAACAGCAGTAGGGTATCACAAGCCTGCTATTGTTGGCGTAGTTTGGGTAATTTGGTCTACCCGGCGTGTTCTCGGGCTGCTCCGTGTGACGACTGATTCTGGAATATATATAGTGTATATATACACAGATTGACAGATTGAGTTACCCCCCCCCCCCCCCCCCCCCCCCCCCCCCCCGCTCCCTCTTGTTGAAACCCCGGCCCCCACGCCCTTAAAATGTCCGCCCTCCCCTCACCGGTTATACGACTTACAGGATACACTTGATGAGCTGATGCATTTCCTTCCACAGCTGTCAGGTTGTGTCCCCCTCAAAAACGGGGTTTTATAGTTTCCGCGCACAGATTGATTAACATCACCCTGTTGACCCTGGTACAAGCTACACTGTAGTTCCAAGGGGAGTCGCCGACCTGTATCCTTAATGAGGACGCACACCCAGTAATACGCGCGATCGGAGGATCAAATAAAGCTTGCAAATATGATTTCGATGAAATCTTCGATCTCACAGCTGGAGTGTATTTTTTATTTTTTTAGTACTCCGGAGTATATGATACTGCATCAGTTTTTCCCTCTCAAGCCCCAAAGGGGACTTAGTAATCGCCGTATAGCAAATATGTCGGGGAGATGGCAGTTTGACGCCTTGACAGACGGCGATTCGCCAATAATGTACCTTGACTGACGCCAATAATGTACCTGGTAGGTTTCAGCGTGGAACGATCGGTCTTTTTACTTGCACCCTTGACGGCTGGATGTTTTTCCTTGGCTGGCTGTCCCCTGTCATCTTTGCTGTATAGTGCGAGCTTTTTTCCCGATACGCTCGGGTTTCTACGCCTACCTTGCCCCTCGCTTCGCTCGTCTTAGTTGGATTGATGGGCCTAGCCGACCAGCGGCGATTTTTGTTGTCTTGCGGAAGGCGGCCAGTGGGCGGAGGGAGGGAGGGAGGCGTTTTTTTGTTGTTTTGCTGTTTGTGGTTGTTGCTTGTGGTTATTGCTTGTGGTTGTTGCTTGTGGTTGTTGCTTGTGGTTGTTGCTTGTGGTTGTTGCTTGTGGTTGTTGTACATATTATTTTTTGGGTTTCCTCTTCTTTTTTTTGTGGGGTGTTCTGATTCTTCCTCTGGAGGATTGCGGTCGATTTGTGTGACGTTTTTGGTACAGCTATCGTGGAGCGCATAAAAAAAAAATCAAAAAGCGTATTATTATCGAGGCACGAGAAAATAACGGTTTTGTATTTGCGGAAGAAGTTTGGGGTTATTGCATGTTGACCAATGAGATAAGCGCGGGTGGTTACTTGTACTTGTCCTGGTATAGCAAAGGGAACCTTGGATCAGTCTGTCTTGTTGCTGACTAGCAAGCGAAGCACGCAGAGAAGAGAGAAGCATCGTCAGCGAGACAAGGTCAAGGTGTGATAGACTGGCTGATTCAAGGTGTGATAGACTGGCTGATTTGCTTTGCTGCGACTGCTGCTGCTGCTGCGAGACTTCGCTGGGACTGCCGTGGTGACTGCCGTGGTGATAATTCCCTGTGACTACTGCTGTGGCGAACGCTGCGGGCTGTCTCTTTGACGATGGTTGATCGCATGAAAAAAAATCAAAAAGCACAAAATTAAAAAATGAAGCTTTGTACGTCTACTTGGAAGTATGCAATTTGACGAATCTTGCCCCAGACCTCTCTCTCGCCTACTTCCTTACCCATTTGGGTGTTGTACCGCTAATAGAACCCCGGTCTGACTCCAAGTAGATTGTCTCCAAATCTTGGATGCGGCTCTGAAATTTTTAACGAATACCTGTTAACGAATGCCTGTTAGTAACTTCTCGCCGAATTGTAGATATCGGTAACCAAGGCTTCGAGTGTTACGCTTTCCGAGTGACAGTGCTTCGGCCTCTTCTTGCCGCCGGATACCTGACGTCTTCTTCCCCTACCTCCCCCCCCCCCCTACGCCCCCCCTCCCGCCCCCCCTCCCCTCCCCTCCCTCCCGTCCTCGCCCTTCCCTGCCCCCCCCCCCCCCCCCCCTTCCCCCTTCCCCGCCTCCCCTCTCCCCCCCTCTCCCCTCCCCCCCCCACCTCCTGTGCTTATTTCCGCTTGCCTCCCATTGTTTTTCCGCCGTTATTTTTTTTTTGTTTGTACGTCGCCTCTCGCCGCAATGATAGGAAACGCCAAAGCCGAGCGTATCGCCGAGGGGGACCGTATTTTGGGGTCGGGTCGCAAGGCGGAAGTGGCGAACCTCAAGTAATCCCTCCTTATTTGAAGATTCCTTTACGCACAGTTACAAACTGCACCCATAAATGGTAGAGTGGTAGGAAAATGGGCAATCTTCTTTCAATTTCGGTTATGAAAATGGACAAAATAGAGGGGGAAAAGCTCCATTTTTGAAGTAGAGTTAGGAAAATGGACAAGCTACTTGGAATTTTGGGTAGCGAAAAGGGTAAACTACTGTGATTTAGGGTAGGAAAATGGACCAGCTGCTTCGAATTTATGGTAAAATAAACGGCAAAACTACTTTGAATTAGAGTAGGAAAATGGACAAGCTACTTGGAATTTCGGGTACGAAAAGGGTAGGAAAAAGGTCACACTAATACCGCCGATATCATGTTGTGTTTGGCCGCATTTTTTACCCCCCCGCACGTGTATGTGCGACGGGTTTTGGCCAAGACGCTTGTTATTTACATCCCTGGCAGTGAGTGTGTTCTGTGGTTGTGTGTTTGCACGTAAGTACAAGGCTTCGCATACACATGGACCGGACTGGGATAAAGGGTTACGGTAATTCAGAGGTCACTTCTGAGATGCTCGTTGCACCGGTCTCATGCACGCATGGCACCACCCAGTCGAGCACGGCTGAAGTGAAGAAAAATGTTGAGAAATGGGCAAATTTGCAAAAACAGCAAATCATTGCCCAGAATAATATATTTAGTGGTATTCATACTACTGTACACACAGCTTGCAGATATGAGTTTCGACGAAATCTCCGATCTCACAGCCGGAGTATTTCAGTATTTACTTCGAAGTATTGTACTACTCTGCACGGAAGTACTACGAGGTATATATCATACTACGAATTATATTATTGATACTTAACAAGCCTTGCAGAATCCTGGACAGGACAGGTACACCACGCGAGATCGTACGGTGTGAAGAGGAGTTGCCACTATAGCGAGTTTGTCCAACCAAATAATAGTAATACACGGAATTAAACTGCTCCTCCCCGTCCTTCGATGACCAAAAAAAGCAGGACTGGGCAACGAAACTTCTCTTCTCCCGCCTCTCCTACGAATCTTTTTGTCTCGTTTCCTACGTGCGCAAGACACGCACGTTGGAGCTACGTATTGGACATCCAGCTAAATACCCGGAAACCAAGAAGCTCCACTCCCCTCCCCCGTACCCCCTCTACTTCAACGGCAGCAGTTGACGAAAGGTAGCCAGACGTATGGTCCAGTGTAACGGCGCAAACAAAGCACTGGTTTGTGTCTTCAATGTGTACAAACAAAACGTACACCAGTATGTTCAGGAAATTAGTGGGGTATTGGTCCGTTTGACCACTTGCAAAAGGTTAACCAATAGCTTACCCGAACTAAGCCATATAGCACTCTCCCCCCGTGAAACGGCGGGATAGCAGGTCGCCCGGACTTACCGGCGGACCTGTCAATACATCCATCAAGCCGTTTCATTTCCTGGGTATACCGGGGAGAGTGTTTTTCAAGTTCGACATGGGGAAAATCTGAAAAAGTTTGTTATGGTGGACGGTGGGATTTGAACCGACGACCCCAAAAAACCATGGTCTGTCGACGACGCCATTTGTTAGGGAAATTAGTGGGGTATTAGTCCGTTGGACCACGTGCAAAAGGTCAACCGATATAGCTTACCCAAACTAAGCCTTATTACAAGTACACGCCTGAGTATACCTGCAGCAGGAATACTTGAATGTTGTACAAGTACGTCTTATACATGTGTATCGGTTCTTATGTACTTAGACGGCAGCAAGAGTGTATCAGTTCGTAGCTGGTGTACGCTCGCGTAGGCTCGCGTTCGGACGACCCGATAAAGGACACAGCCTAGATATCTATATGATTTGAGAGGCTAAACGCAGGGTACGGTCAAGGTGAGCCCGCATAAGAGCCTCAAATAAACGAAGAGAAGAAGATAGCCTCTAAACGCAGGGTACGGTCAAGGCGAGCCCGTATAAGAGCCTCAAATAAACGAAGAGAAGAAGATGGTTGGCGACCCCAGGCCGATGTTGATTGATTGATTTTTGCTCGCGGCAGATATGAAAGCTGATGGTGACGAGCAAAAGTGGAATTACCACTCTAGGACGATGCGCGTGTCCGCTACTCGTCGCCCACAAAACAAAAGACCCTCAGAAGCCGGTACAAACAAAAGGGAAGGTCCCTTGCAACGGACCCTCGACCAGCGGTATCAACCGATATGATTCCCGGGTACGAACACATGACCCTAAAGGTCTACCTATAGACTATATATAGTCTACTATATTGTTGCTTTCTAGCAACATCTGATGGACTTTTGACCCTATCTAGATGCTACCGGTTCCGGAGGGATATTGAAGACTGTCCCTCTCAATGTACCAGTACGCACTGCCTGTCCTAGGTATTGGATAAGAATGAAGACTGCAACTTGCTGTATATCATATATCCAAGATGTTAGTGTAGCGACTCCTGCTTGCTAAATACTGTATCGATAAACGACAGACTCTTATAATAGTATCAGACATAATGCTATCTATCTGTTGTTCTTACAAACTCGCAATATAATTTACCAGATGACTTAGTGTTTATCAGGCAACAACAATGATGGTTACTGACAAGCATCCTCTTTAATATAGATTCCTGGCATCCCCGTGGACACCAGAAAAACCCTCCCTTGGGAGGGGATGATGCGAAGCCATCCCCAAGAAATAAAAACCTCCCGAAAATAGAAGCCCTACAAGAGCGACTCCTTCCTTGCAACTAAAATAGACGAAAGGAAGAAATCTCTGCAAGGAAATGGTCTCCTAAACTATTGGAAACCCCCCTGTGCCACATCGTCAGTGCTCAGCACTACTAAAATGAAAGATAAACAAGAATAAAACACAACTAAGTTTCGATCAAAGAACAAAAAAGGGGGGCGGGGGGGGGGGGGGGGGGGGTCAAGAGCAAAAATAAGAAAACCGAAGAGAAAAAAAACGAACAAAAAAATGGAAATTACACCAAGAAACATACAATTGAAAAAAAGAAAAACGGAAAGAAACATGTGCCGTACCTGGTGCACCCGAAACAACGAATGGCGCACCAGTTACGTTGGTCAAAGGAAAATGACGAAACTTGAAACAAAATACGAAAAAAAGTCAAAATAACGAAAGAAAATACAGTTGAAAAAAAGCAAAAAATAAACGCATGTTGTGCCGTTCCTGGTATATACACCAGAGGAAACAAATGGGGCGTACCAATTACATTGATTGGTCTGTACTCTGAGGCACATGTATGTACACATCTCGTTATGAGCCTATATGTGCAATTGTTTTGCGTCAGCTAAACGACGCACCCCCCCCCCCCCCGCTCCCCCCCCCAGCTCCCCCCCCGAGCCCAACGCGGTGTATGTTTGTATGCGGTCGTTTTTCCGGCAGAACCGGGCCCGCACCACGGGAAAAAAATCGGGCTACAAAACAAGCTCTCGAAAACATCGCTGCAACCAAAAAACAAAATAAAAAACGGGTTCCCGAAACGCACCGTGTGTATAAATGCGCGAAGATCGCCGCGAGCGCATCAACCGCTGAAAATGAACGCAGCTTCCAAGACCTGATGCTTTAACCAGCACCAGCTATGTTGTTATTATTGCCATGATATTCATACTACATTCCACCAGTCTCACTAAAACTTTAACGTATAAGTGGACAAGTTGTTCCACCCTTGCAAAAAACACACATGGTAGTCTCCGTCAGGACAACACCAATCGGAAAGCACGGACGGAAGCACACGCAACAAAAAAGCGCTTAATCGTGCGGACAAATGTGGCCGGTATATAGTTAGGAACGACGACACCACGTTCGCAGCACGCCCCGTTTCCGCTCGGCCCTTCACCCCAAGCGGGTTTTCTTCCGCTGCCCCCCATCGCACTGGGACTCCTCGTCATCACCCTCAGCATTCGCGGCTTTTCGCTTTTCTCCTGCGCGTCCACCGCAGTCGCCATCGGCGGGATCGCTCGCGTCACCACAGAACCTACCACCACCCGCGGAAGCATATGAGTGGTTGAAAGTGCCCGCCGCCGTTGCATCCCCCGACCCGTCCCCCCCTGCCCCTGCAACCGCTGGGATAGGGTCTTCGGCCGCCGCCACCGCCGCCGCTGCCTCCGCCGCCTCCGCCGCCTGCGCCGCCCTATCTGCCGCTGCCGCCGACGCCGCCGCTGCCTCTGCCGCCGCCACTGCCATCGCGTACACATCGGAGGTGCCAGGTTCCGTGGTACGGAGATTTTGCGGAGAACTGGAGGGTGCGTCTACACCTCCTCCTCCCGCTTGCCTCTGGTAAAGGTCTTGCGGCTCTGGGCATGCTAACCCCAGCTTTTCGTGAACGAGTTCCCAGTCCACCTCGTCGTGTTCCACCGTTTCCGGCGCGGGCTGTGGCGGGAGGAGTCCGGCGCGAGCTCCGACGCCTTTGCCGGTACCGGCCGGGGTCACCATCGCCGCAGAAGCAGCCGTCGCGTTGGCCGTGTAGGCGTGTTGACTTTCGGACATGGAAGACGGGGAAGAGCAGCCCGCGTGGTCCGGGGAAGCTTTGTTCTCGAGCTGCTGACTTGCGTCCAGCAGGTTTGGCCCGTAGCCTTTCGTCACCGATTTCATTGCAGGTTTCGTGCCCAATGTTGGCGCGGTAGGCGTAGTCGGCATGCCCAACGCAGGAGGTGTGCGAAGCGGAGGATTGTGAACAACATCGGCCGTGGCGGGGGGAGGCGATTTGACCGCATATCGTGCGGTGGTGTCAATTTCGACTGCTGACGGGGGTGACGGTTTTCGTTCGGCCATTTGCTCCTCCGCCTCCGCCGCCGTTGCCTGCGCCGGCGACACCAAAGCCCGCCGAGGCGAACATAGTACGCGTGGGGATGCGCGTTGCAGAGTGGCGTTGTTCGAAGATGCCTCGAACGGGATCGTCTCGAGTAGCAATGCCGCCGTCGCGTAGGCGGCCGCCCTGAAAGGGTCTTCGGGCAATCGCGTAGGCAGGAAGAGCTCGGTGACGAGGCGTGTCCTTATCTCGCCCCATGGTCGCCGTTCCGCTCTGCGCTGGGTTCTAACGGCCCTCATGAAGCGCCAGAAGAACGACCCGAACAGGGCCGGAACGTCGCCCTGCTTCATCCTCCTGGCGACAGCCGTGCGCGCTTCTGCCTGTGCCATCTGTGGGACAGAGGTACGTACGTTTACGCAGTAGGCACGGACGAAGGCATCGTATTTTTGCAAAGCCCGGACAGCGGATGGGAACAACAGAGAGATAATTTGTAACACACAAGAAAGTCTGCAACGAAAACTGAAACGTGTCATGTTTGGAAACATAAAAGCTTCAACCAGCCGTTGTCATACCTGTGTTATAAGGCATAGTTTGGGTAAGCTATTGGCTAACCTTTTGCAAGTGGTCTGACGG
This sequence comes from Undaria pinnatifida, assembly GCA_012845835.1. Lineage (NCBI taxonomy): Eukaryota > Phaeophyceae > Laminariales > Alariaceae > Undaria > Undaria pinnatifida. The sequence continues at coordinate 4,900,119 of JABAKD010000012.1, read as the reverse complement.
ACTAATACCCCATTAATACCTCAACAAATGGCGTCGTCGACAGACCATGTTTTTTGGGGTCGTCGGTTCAAATCCTACCATCCACAATATTTTTTTCTTCATATTTTCCCCATTTCGAACTTGAAAAATACTCTCCCCGGTATACCCAGGAAATGAAACCGGTTGGATAATTGACAGGTCCACCCGTATATCCGGCCGGCCTGCTATTCCGCCGTCTCAGGGGGGGAGAGTGTTATAAGGCTCAGTTTGGGTAAGCAATTTGCTAACCTTTTGCAAGTGGTCTGACGGACTAATACCCCATTAATACCCTAACTAATGGCGTCGTCGACAGACCATGGGTTTGTTGGGGTCGTCGGTTCGAATCCCTCCATCCACAATAATATTTTTTTTCAGATTTTCCCCTTGATCGATAGCTTAATAAAAATACTCTCCCCGGTATACCCAGGAAATGAAACCGCTTGGATATGTTGACAGGTCCGCCCGTATATCCGGCCGACCTGCTATCCCGCTGTCTCAGGGGGGGGGAGTGTTATAAGGCTTAGTTTGGGTAAGCTATTGGTTAATCTTTTGCAAGTGGTCAGACGGACTAATACCCCACTAATACCTTAACACCTGATGGTGATGATGTCCTGCTTGCCCACCGATAGCAACTAACTGCCACATCCATAAAAGATCGATACACCTGGTATACGTGTGGTCGAGTAATACATACTGCTGCTGTAGTAGCGGTTCGTTAGTAACGTGCCGTAGAAGGCATCTTTAGCCAAACTTGAAACTAAATTTATATTCTTTTAATAAAAATTGAAAAAACATCAGCTAGCTGTGAGTACGACCGATTGAATAGTTTAAACTCAACTTTGCAAGCTGCGTGGTACATCTATGTTTCGCTAATATACAGTAGTTGCACAAATTTTAGGGAAGGTCGTTCGCGCGTGTTGTATATTTGATTTCATGAAAGATGTAGGTCTGTGACCCCCCTGGATGTTGTCTGGGTCAACAGGACGGTTTTCCATAATAATCATTCCGTGCACTGATGCCATAAACTCGCATGGAGGGTAGATATCATAGTAAGCATTATGCTATTATATGGCATGGTCAGTATAGAGGGCGGGGGTTATAACAAGCAAGATATTACCACATGATATGACCAATAGGCGAGGTTGTAATTATCATTGTAGGTGTATTACTATTAAAATAAAATTACAATCCAGCTGCGAGATCGAAGATTTTGTCGAAACTCATCTTTGCAAGCTGTGTGTGATACTCCGATCGCGCGTATTACTGCGTGTGTGTCCTCGTGAAAGATTTAGGTCTGTGACTCCCCTTAGAACTAAAGTGTAGCTTGTACCAGGGTCATCAGGGTGATGCTAATCAATCTGTGCGCGGAAACTACAAAACCTGTTTTTTAGGGGGACAAAATCTGACGGTTGTGGAAGGAATGCATCAGTTTATCAAGTGTATGCTGTAAGTCGTACTACCAGTGAGGAGAGGGTGGAGTGTTCGGAGGGGTGGGGGGGGGGGGTCGGGGGAGGGGGGGGGTGGGGGGGAGAAGGGAATTTCCAACAGCCTTAGGTCGCATATATGTAGCGACTTGCTATACACGTGGTGCTAGGTCTAGGCGATGGTTCGGGCGGTGGGGAAGGAGGGGGCGTTTGGGGGGGGTGGGGGGGGGCATTGGAGCTACGGCATGGATGGCTAGAAATATAACGAGGTGATATCAACTGCCTGGTAGTGTTTATTACTCTGGCATATTTTGATTTTAGGCGGGGCGTTTGAACAAGAGGGAGCGGGGCAAAAAAAGGGGGTGGGGGTGGGGGGGGGAATTAATTGGAGCTACGGCATGGATGGCTAGAAAGATAATGGGGCTTGTGATATCAGCTGCCTGATAGTGTTTCTTACTCTGGCAGAATTTGATTTTATGTGGGGCGTTTGAACAAGAGGGATCGCGGGCGGGGGGGGGGCGCGCGGGAAAACTCATTATGCGCGCGGAAACTATAAATCCTTCAAGGGGACAAATCTGACGGGTGTAGAAGGAATCCATCAGTTTATATCACCTGCCTGGTATTGATTTTTATTCTTGTAGCAGATTTGATGTTAGTTGTGGTATACAAAACATTTTTTAGGTGTACCAATATATTGTACAGTCAATCTGCGTGCCTAGATACTGTTGCAATCCAAGTAGAGGGGGATGCAGGAAGAAGGGTTTTGTTACAAAGCACAGAATAACACCAGTCAGAGTGTTATTATTATATCGATCGCTATGATTAAATAATCCATGTTGGTGATATGTACTTACCTCAAGTAGTTTAGGCACCACCACTACTTATCGTAACTGCTGTGATGAGCATTTTAAGTATTATATTTATGTTGTGAAGTACATGTATAATTAATTGTGGTTGATTATGTGCGTATGTGCCTGGTATTGTTTCCGTGAGAAATACTCAAGTCGAGCAAAGTATTGTTATACACTATACCTAGCATGCATCAAGTACTGTATCTTGTATCTTGTTTGTGTCACGATTTTGTGTAGTTTTGTGTTCATAAAGCTTGTATCTCTAGGAAGAGTTAGCGTTAACATTGATTGGGTGTGCTAGAAGTCGATGAGAGTACTCGTTGAAGGAGCGGTTAGATGTGGTACATAATTCCGTACTACAGCGGTGGTGTCACGGCTGTGTGTCTTTAGGTCTACTCTGGTGGTGTATAATTCCATATTACAGCAGCAGTGGTGCCACGGCTGTATGTCTTTGTGACGCGGTGTGATAAAGACTGCAATTTAAAAAGAAAAACTTCAGATGTGAGTACGACAGATTGAATTGTTAAAACTCAAACTTTTTTGCCGAAGGGTGAGGACGTTAGGGCATGGCGACAGGGGCGCGATGGTATGCAAAACGGCAATCGACTCTACAGGAAGTGATATCAAGTGTCAGACGCACCCAGCTTTTAGCAGGTGATCTGATGATCTACATCTCATGTGTGTTAGGCAAATGATGCGTTGAAGTCATTGGCTCGGGTTGCGCCGCATATCGCTGATGGCTGATGATGTAGCCTAGAGGTTGTGCCGCATTTATTCAGTTTCAATCATTCAATCGGTCGTACTCACAGATGACGTTTTTCGATTTTTTATGAAAGCTTTCACTGGCATCTCGTACCCTAGTACACGATCTTTACTACTCGTACGAGTACAGAGTACAAAGTACAAAGTACAGAACACAGAGTACAGAGCACATAACGCATAGCACAGAGCTCAGGGGACAGAGGACAGAGGGCAGAGGACACAGCAGTGCACAGCAGTGCACAGCAGTACAGAGCACGTAGCACAGACTACAGAGTACAGAGTACAGAGGGCAGAGCACAGAGTACCGGTACAGAATACAGAGGACATGATACCCAGCGTAGAGAACAGAGTGCAGCTCTTGGTTGTACTTGTAGGTTGTGGGGATCCGTCTCGGTTATATCTAGTCTACACGTAGGGGTGATGTGTTGAAGTTTTCGGCTTAGATTGCTCCGCATTCGGCTAACACAGGTTGTGCGACCGCATTTATTTATGTAACGCACGTATCTCCCAGACGTTTACGAGTACAGCAGTGCCTTGTAGTAAGTAGTACGTCCAGCCCTTGGTTGTGGATATCGACCTCACTCAGTTCTTCTTAAATTGAAGGCATGATTTGTTGCAGCCATTGGCTCAGGTTGCGCCGCATTTAGCTCATACTTCGAAAAAAGTTCGAAGTACAACAGCACTTATTGATAACGTAACGTACGTGCCACGTATTATACGTATCTACCAGATATTTACGAGTATCGTACCCTCTTACGCAGCACATCCAGACAAGCTAGTTCTTGGTGTGCGGATATCGACCTTAATTGTGCCCACACGGTACATCCAACAGCGTGACGGTGGCAAATCAAACCTACCGGCACAATCCTGCTCCAGATCAAAGGGCCCCCGATACGGACGCCGGCGAACGTCGTTCCCGAATCGCCGGGCATCCACTCGTCGCCTGCTTCCACGAGCAGGGAGGCCGCCGCATTCCGCGCGTGCACTCGCACGGGGTCTGTGGCTCCCCTGTCCTCCTCAAGCGCCCGGTTTGACACCAACTTTCTGACGGCCTCGCAGGGGAGGCCCTTGGCGGCCATGTCAGCGCGTACAGAACCGGCCATTTCGAGAAAATATTGCCGCGTCAGCGACGGCACATCATCGGGAGAACAAGCGAGCTTCGCAGCTGTGCACGCAAGCTCTTCCGCGGTCTGTCAGAAAAGAGGCGGTTCATCGGTTCGGTTGTTAGCAGGGGTTGGTATATAGGGAGGAAAGATGCCTCGAGTGCTACGAGGCGCAAGGAGTCAGTGAGTCTCATTGGTTGGGTCGACACGAAAGTTAAGGGCAATGGAACAACATCGGTGACGCGTGAGGATTGCTTGTAAATACCACACACCTCCTCGTGCACCTCCCACGACTTGTTGAAGCCGTCGCCGTCTTCTCGCGCCTCCCAATATCGCGTCACACTACCCAACACATCCCGCACATACCCCAAGTATGACGAGCCGGTGGCCATGGCCGTCCGTAGCTGTAGTTCTTCGCTGCACGGATCGTCGCGACTCGAGTCTTTGCGTCGGCGAGTCTAGAAACAGAGCATCTGTCCGACGAGAAGAATGTCAGAAACGGGCGTTGGATGTTTTTCCGCAAAGGAATTCGAGAGGGCAAGATGGAGAAAATACACACATGTAGTATAGTTTATGGCCACGGCGGCACATACATACGCACATACGCACGCTAGTCTAACAGAAAAGAAGCGGTAACAACTGCACATGTACATGTTATGATTTGAGTTTGTCGCTTGCTGCGCACCTACTTGCAAATGCGATCTACGTACAACAGCACCAGCAGCTTTATTTGGTGCTTGTTCTGCCTGTAAGCGAGGTATTGTTATCGATCTCGTCGTTCTACCATTGCTGCTCTTACGACACACCTCCGATGGTCCGCCCGTTCCGTCCCTGGTGTTTAAGCCACCACGGTAAACCGCCCCCGTAGACCGCTTGTTTGGCAGCCGGGGCCGCCGGAGTCGTTCTGCCTCCTAGCAATATGGGTCAAGAAAACGCTCGATTCGATTAAAAAACAACGCACACGCATGCAGAAATTGCACTATGTGCATACGAGTAGATATGCCCGACACGCGCGTGCAGTGTGCATGTCCTCCGTCTCGGCGATAGAGAAAAATAATCGTGGACAACGAAATGCCGAGGAAAACATTCCCTGCCCACACTTGGCCTTCTCGCGACACTGCAGTAGCCCTCTCTTGCTTGAACATGCTCGAGCTACGAGTTGCTAAGAAGTTTCGTCTATGATACACGAAAGAAGAATGGGGTGCATCTCCGAGAAAATCTTCTCGTCCCAATACGTGGACGAAACCGGCAAAAACAAAAAACGAAGAAAAAAAAAAACATCGATCGTGCATACGAACCACGTGCTGGTATCATATACGCACATACAACTCATACAGTAAACGGCCGGTATCTTGTTGCCCCTTTGAGCTGCGCGTGCCTATACCCGCAACAAAGGCGACCCAATACCACTCTGCTTCTTCTGCCATGTCACTCTCCTCGTCGTTCTACCTTGCTGCCGCTGCGATACACCTTCAGTATGGCCCGCCCATTCCGCCCCTCCCGATCCCTCGAATCGCACGTTCCCCGAGCGGCAGCATAGAAAGACGTTCTTTCAAGAGTACGTGTTGTGGATGGCGAGAGCGAGTGATAATTGCAGTAGCTTCTCGAGAGGCAAAACCCGAACAAAACGCTTTCGGCAGTCAGTGCCCACGTACGGTTGTCTGTCGCGGAATCAACTTCCTGACTCGGGAGGGGTCTATCGCGTCGCGTGCAGCACGTGTTCTGTCGTCGAAAGGCACCCATTAAAACCGAAAAATAAAAGTGGACGGCATAGACGGTATACGTATCACAGAGCGACAATAGAAGCGCAAGGCCAAGAACGATCGATTTTCTCGGGAGTAGGATACCACAATACCACCACCACCACCACCACCACCACCATCACCACCACCACCGCGCTTGGCGACACAACAAGAAGAGAGTATTCACCTGTGAAACGCGCTCGCTCCTCCCCGCGAGGGAAATATGCTGGACCGGCAGCGAGATGGCGCTTGCAATCCGCTTCCGGTGGTGTTGGCGGTGCCGTTGCTCGCCAGTGGTAGAGCGTGCGGATAGCTGCTGCTGCTGCTGCTTGTGCTACTGCTGCTGTTGATGAACGAACATGCCCGGGGTCGGCAGCAAACAAGCAGCAAACAAAGTAGTGGCGATAACTTCGGTTTGAGCTCGATCACAGCTCAAACTGAAAGCAACGTGTCAGAAACGGCTTCAGCAAGAAGACGCGATCAGAAGCACGCGACTTTCCGACCAACCCAGCCTGAATAGTCTCGATCGGGGCGAAGTAAGTACTTACTTTTACAGCAGTGGCGGTGCCCGTGCTTCGATTGTGTCCGTGGGCGGCCTGCGTCGGCTTCAGAGAGTATTATGCTCACGAGGGTTGGGTTGTGATTGTGACTACGTCCAAACTCAAAAACGATTTTTTTGCTTTTCTCGTATCCCTCTTTGCAGCTACCGTACGCGTAACGGTGTTCCGCTTCGCAAGTCAGATAGTATCACAAAAAGTTCCGTTTCGGAATAGCGATCCCCAAAAATTAGCATGATCATTGAGCCTGGTATGTGGGCTACCATTGAAAGAGGGATACTTGTACGAGAAACTGAGAAGAAGGGGTAATCGCTTTTTTAAACTATGTAAATTTTGTGCAACTGTAAATTTTGTGCAACTGTAAATTTTGTGCAACTACTTGTACTGTATGTTAGTGGAGCATAGTCTACATGTACCACGCAGCTTGCAAAGTTGAGTTTCAACCATTCTATCGGTTGTACTCACAGCTGACGTTTTTCAATTTTTGTAAAAACTATGTACAAATTGAGCTGTTTGTCTATTTATTTTTGGAACATCTCTACGAGAAGCGTGAGTCTGTGTCCGTAGCACAAGCAGCAGACATCATCATCTATCTGGTCTGCAATATATCCGCTATCCATATGCTCAAAGTAGACACGCGTATCTTGAACTCTAATTTCAAGTACCAGGTACGTCGTAGCATGTAGCTTGTCTCCGTATAGGCGGCGGTGCTCAGTCCTATTTAATTTTCGTTGTCCTTGCAGACGCGGGTGCCAACTTTGTACGCGCGTGGTGCATACTGCTGCTTGCTGCAGTAGTACTACTACTGTTCTTCTGTTGTAGTAGTTGGTTTCGTCATTGTACTCGCCAAATCTATCTACACGCACGCCAGATAGGTACCGTAGGTGTACCATGTATGTGTGTATCAGATCCACACTGCTGCGGTGGTTGAGGATTGCCATGGCGCACACTATGCAAAAGTACATGTACACATCAAGCTTTCCTGCCATACCCTACCGCCCACACACAGCAGTGGGTTTCGCTGGAGACTCTTTTCACCCCTTTCTCTGTCCCATCGATATTACCTTTAAAATGAAAGGACAAAATCTCCCATCGATTGTTGTTTTTATTGCTTTCCACCCTCCTCTGTGGGACCAAAGGTAAATCAATAAATAATGCCTGATACATTTCCTCGTTATTATAATAACCATCAAGGCAGGAGCCCGATTGACGCTCGATTATTATACCTTTTACAACAAAACTAAGCTGCTAATAATATAGACTAGTCTAAATGTCTCACCACGGCGTTCCGGTCAATCAAGAAAATCGATAATAATAATAGTCAAGAAGCTAAGTAGTAAGTGCTTTTGATTGAGCATCGTCATAATAACATTATACTATGCATGCAAGCAAGCAACGTTCTTTTAAATAATGCCACCTAAAGCAAAAATACCAACACTTACCACTATTACAGTGGACAAGAAATAGGAAAAACTCTCTCATATATATAGTATATTACAAGTACCAACAACGCAGCTTGCAAAAAAATATGGATGTTGACCTGAAATTCGTCGAACCCACGGCTGACGTCCTTGAAATGTTTTTTATAAAATTAAAATATGTATATACTCAAGTATATATACCCCCCACGTCCCCCCCAACCCATCCCAACCCCACCCCCTCGAACACTCCACCCTCTCTTTACCCACTGATTGTACGACTTACCTCAGGATATACATGATAAGCTGATGTATTATTTCCAAAACCGTCACATTTATCACCTCAAAATAATGTATAGTTTCCAGGCACATATTGAGCTGCCCCCCCCCCCCCCCCCCCCCCCCCCCGCCCCAACCCCCCCCCCCCTGCCCCTAATAATATACTGGTGCCAAAACCGTCAGATTTATCCCCTCGAAAGGATTTATAGCTTACATGCACAAATTGCCCCCTTCCCCCCCCCCCCTCCAAACCCGCTCGCTTTTGATCAAAACCAGGCCCCCACGTCCTTCAAAACTCCGCCCCACCCCCCTCACAGGTTATTCGACTTACAAGATTCCCTTGATAAAAGGATACATTTCCCTTCACAGCTGTCAGATTTTGTCCCCCTCAGAAACGGGTTTTATAGTTTCCGCGCACAGACTGACTAAAATCATCCTGTTGACCCTGATAGCTACACTGTAGTTGTAAGGGGAGTCGCCGACCCATATCCTTAATGAGGACACACAACTCGTAATGCGCGCGGTCGGAGTATCACACACAGCTTGCAAAGATGAGTTTCGACGAAATCTTCGATCTCACAGCTGGAGTGTATTTTCATTTTTTATAATATATGTGTGTTCGTTTTTTTAACAGAACAATATGACCCCTCCCATTATGAAAAAACTCACCCACTATTAGTATATTACAAGTACCAACAAAGCAGCTTGCAAATATGAGTATTGACCCGAAATTCGTCGAACTCACGGCTGACGTCCTTGAAATATATATATATATAAAATCATTCCTTGGTGTCATGTATTTGGTCAGGAGTTTTTTGTCTCGGCCGAAGAATGCGATTCGCGGAACTGGAATTCTCGGTCGAATATAGCTTGGTTCGAGCGCCGCCTTCGGAGGGCGGCTCCAACGCCCTTCGTCCTGCCGTGTCCGTTCCGCACATCGACGTGAACGCGGACGGGTGCCGAGCGAGACGAGCGAGAAGTTGCAAAAATACCGCATGTCGAGGAGGAATTTTGCACAGGCGCGTTCTGTAGGGTACTCACAGACCGGTACAGGGGGTAATTTCCTTTGTAAGTACCGACAGATCACCACAATTCAGTTCTGTATCACCCCAGTAACCTACAGAGATTTCACAGAAAGTTCTGTATCACCCCAGTAACCTACAGAGATTTCACAGAACGTTCTGTATCACCCCAGTAACCTACAGAGATTTCACAGAAAGTTCTGTATCACCCCAGTACCCTACAGAGATTTCACAGGTAGTTCTGTGAGACCCCCGTACCGTACAGAAACGTTCTGTGAGACCCCAGTAACCTACAGAGATTTCACAAAAAGTTCTGTGGGACCCCAGTACCCTACAGAGATCTCACAGACAGTTCTGTATCACGCCAGTACCCTACAGAAATTTCACAGACAGTTCTGTAAGACCCGAGTACCCTACAGAGAAGTACCCTACAGAGATTTCACAAACAGTTCTGTACCCTCGGCACATCGGAGGTATGACGTCAGGATCGCGCCGAAGGCCGAAGAAGAGAAGACCCCACAGCCACAGCTTACAGGCAATCACACAACAATACCCTACAGAACGCCTTTCTGTACAGAGCATGAGAGGGAACATGAGCGACGGTGCAGACCTCAGTAGCGCAGCAAGTGTTTGGGGACCAGGCCGGTGCCGCGCAGGTAGAGCGCGACTTCAGCAAATGCGCTGATCTCCTCACACGCCACAGGAGCCGCATGGACACCTACTGGGTAGAGATGATCATGTTCCTCCACGCCAACTACAAGCACATCCCTGACTTCAAAAACATTCCCGTCATCGCCGACGAGAACATTCGCAAGGCTCTCCCGGCACGGTTCACCGGGGTGGATGCTGACCTGGCAGCAGCTGAGGCTGCCTTCGACATCGTGCACAACACTAGCACGAACCTCGGCCTGTGAAAGTCGCGGGTGTCGGATGACCGGCCTTTTTTTTCTTTCTTTATGTATCAGATTGAACTGTTTTGTGTGTTGAGTCGGATTGCCAAGAGTGGAAAGGTGGAAGAGTGAGACGTACGTGTTTTGGTGCATTTCTTTTTCGCGATAAATACAAATGGCTACGAGCTGCGCAGCTACGGCGGTTGATTCTCTTGTTGTCGTTCTTCGCGGTTTTGATTGCCCATTGCTGTACCTCAGGGTAGAGACGCGTCAACAGCAGGTGTAGTCCAACTGTTTTCTTTCGTGCTATTTAGCTTCAAGTTGAGGAAGACCAACACTTGTGGGCGCCGCTGTAGGGTGGGGTAGAATAAGCCACGTTAATCTCTTCAGTATAAGTATCAGTATTGTGTTTCATGCGGTGCAGACGTCCTTTTGTGTGCTACAGGACGTGATGTTCTATTACGCTGTTACTTGTCGGGGGTAAGTACCGGGTTCGTGTAGGTACGTTGTTCGTGTACCCTACAGAGAAACTCTGTGAGACCCCAGAACCTACAGAGATTTCACAGAAAGTTCTGTATCACCCCCGTAACCTACAGAGATTTCACAGAACGTTCTGTATCACCCCAGTAACCTACAGAGATTTCACAAAAGTTCTGTATCACCCCAGTACCCTACAGAGATTTCACAGACAGTTCTGTGAGACCCCCGTACCGTACAGAAATGTTCTGTAAGACCCCAGTAACCTACAGAGATTTCACAAAAAGTTCTGTGAGACCCCAGTACCCTACAGAGATCTCACAGACAGTTCTGTATCACGCCAGTACCCTACAGAGATTTCACAGACAGTTCTGTATCACCCCAATACCCTACAGAGATATCACAAAGAGTTCTGTAACTCTCCCAGTACCCTACAGAAGTACCAGTACCCTACAGAACCTGCCTTTGGAATTTTGGAAAAATTGTTGAATCTTAATGGCTGCAACACCTGAATGATTTACAAAATTGGCATCATTTCCAAACGGTACGTGATACTGTTTGGAATTTTGCGGTGGCATACTCTCGAGCGTTAGTTTCTTTGTTGTGCTTTTTTACTAGTTCGTTTGGTTTCTTGCCCGGCCTTTTTATTGCTTTTGTTTCTGCTCGTTTTGCCAGCTGGAAATTCATTTTTTTAGTGTGGGTTCACCTAAAACGTGACACAAGTTACCGACGATATCCAACAACTTCGCGGCACAAATTACCGACGGCAAAACGTTTAGTGACAAAACAACTCCCAAACCATGGAATCATGACATTTTCATGTAACAGAATCTCGAGACAAAACCAAGCAGGTAGAGCCCTCTCTTCGGCCTTTGGCCCTGGCCTTAGCATGGCCGCTGACACTCCAGGCAGCCTCTGCTGTAGGCATGAACGAGTGCGGTTGATTCGCAACGAACTATCCCGCTGTGCTCGCTTCTATGTGGCCATTGTCAACGTCATTTTTTGTCACCTCCCTTCTGTTTTGAGCTCGTCGTCGTGCCGTCGAGGTACGAGGAAACCCTAACGTACTGGGTGAGAACAGCAGTATGTACGACGAGCATGAACGCCAACTGACGACATTGGCAAACACACAACATCAGGTGCAGCAGCAGTAGCCGAAGGGCGAAACTTTTAGCACATACTGCAGCAACTAGTAGCAACCAGAACCACAGCAGATAGCTCAAAGTGCAGTACGAGTGCAGTTGGCAAGTTTAGTCGTACACGCATCACTCTGTCCAATATATAGACTATAATAGAATCTCGAGACAAAACCAAGCAGGTAGAAGAGCCGTCTCTTCGGCCTTTGGCCCTGGCCTTAGCACGGCCGCTGACACTCCAGGCAGCCTCTGCTGTAGGCATGAACGAGTGAGGTTGATTCGCAGCGAACTACCCCGCTGTGCTCGCTTCTACGTGGCCATTGTCCATGCCATTTCATGTCACCTCCCTTCTGGTTTGAGCTCGTCGTCGTGCCGTCGAGGTACGGGGAAACCCTAACATACTGGGTGAGAACAGCAGTATGTACGACGAGCATGAACGCCAACTGGCAACATTGGCAAACACACAACATCAGGTGCAGCAGCAGTAGCCGAAGGGCGAAACTTTTAGCACACACTGCAGCAACTAGTAGCAACCAGAACCACAGCAGATAGCTCAAAGTGCAGTACGAGTGCCGTTGTCAAGTTTAGTCGTACAAGCATCACTCTGTCCAATATACAACAACCGTTTTATGTTCATATTGATGGACAAAAAAAAAACATTTCCTGTAAGAATGATACGTCCTACGAGCGGACGTTCTGATTCTGGTGTGCTGCTGCCGTGAGACCATCGAGCACACCGCATGTTTTACCCAAACAAGAGCCAACAAGAGGCAGCGCACAGGGGCCCCCAAAACAGAGACACGTGGCAACCACGGCCAGCTGTCGATCGCGTAATTCGCCGGTAGTCCGTGCTTCGGTGGGTGTATCGGAAGTCGTTCGTAGTACTGCTGTACATCGTCGAAAAACCACGTGGCATCGTTCTGGTGGCAGACTCGCCAGCAGATCCCCCAAAATTTATTTACCTTTTATTTTTCTTGGCCCCATGCACCCATTTCCTTTCCTTTCTCTTCTTTGTTTGTTTCTTTTTCCCAATTGACTTGCGTCTGTTGTGCGTATGCGTAGTGATAGATACCACGTGTAATATATACGTGGTAGTCTTTCTTGGGTGGCAAGCGGTATAGTCGGTTTTTCCAGGCGCGAGTAATGAGACGTATGCACCGGTATGGACCTGGCACATCGTAGACTGACTCCCGATTTCACTTTTATATGTTTCTGGTGGAGGCATGAATTGCGTCAGCTGTGATTTATGCGTGTACCACTTTTGGATTGTGTTTTTCCCCTAGGGTATTCCTCAGCTCCAGAGTGACTGGAGCCTGTCCTGTGACCGCGGACTTGATTATGCGAGTAAATGTGAAAACGACAACAACAACAACAACAACAACTGAAATATTGCCTGTTTCTTGACCTTTCAGCTGCTTCCTGCAAATTTGGTTTTTCTGCCAACACGATTTTGAACTTTTTCGCGATTTTTTCTTCCTTTTTGTCTAGTAAGTTAAACTTCCTACTGCCGCTAATTTGCCGCCTGTGCATTAGTTGCGGAACGGTTCAGCTTTAGCTTTTCTTTGATTCGCACCATTTGTTTTGTACTTGACGAAGCTTCATCGGCTGAGATCTGGGCTTGGCTCATCAGCTCGACACCGCCCAGCACCCCATCGCAGCGCTATAGCTTACAGCAACGAAGCGCCGTGCAGTGCCCTGCGATGCCCTGCGGCTCAGCTCAGCAGCGCATCGCTAGCTCAGCAGAGCAAAGCGCTATGCTTTGCCGTGCTCTGCCGTCGCGGTCGTTCGTTATTCATGATATCTAAAACTCCGCGTACGCTGATATTTAGGTATTTGGTGCTTTATTCTATACATATCGCGTCAACCATCGTAATATCATACAAAATGGGGGGGGGAATGTAATCTCTATGCAAATATCCTGTTTTGTTTTAATCAATTGTCAGCCGGCCGCCCCGGTGGTCTATTAATAGTAGTTTTACCCTCGAATACAACTAACGTTTGGTTGTCCTTGAGTTCGACACCCACCACGATGAGATTTGACTTTATTTGCAAAAATGCAAAAAAAAAAAACAAGGATCAACTGCTGCAAAGAAAAAAAAGAGCGCCTAGCAGCGTGGGTTGGTTCGACGCGAGTCGACGAGGGAAGAAAATGCTGGATTCTCCTCGCGGTAAAAATGAAAGCACGTGCCGAAGTGGGGAGGGAGGAGGAGGGCCCGCTATGTGACCCCGGATTTGAGTTACTACTGAGAGGGAGCGCGAGAGTGGTGCGGGGATGATAAATGGGATGAAGAAAAAATAAAGTTGCAAAGGTATATTATTTTTACTACCAGTAAATAATATGTCAGTCTCTAGGAAATACGCACGGCACTATCAGCAGTCGTCATGGTAGAGACACTCCGGATATTATGCATTCAGGGGGCGCGTCCGATTTCGACACCGTGAAAGCCCCCACGAAGAAAAGACAGCAGACACACATATCCCGCCTTCCCGAGAAAAAACAGAGAAGAAGCGCTACGCCAACCTCCCGTACGAGCAAAGCCACCCCCGCACCAATCTTAGACAACGCCGCCTCAACGAGAGATCGCCCTCCTCTTCTACGTTTTCCTCCTCGCCCGCGACCACGCAGATCAATCAATGCGACAGCCTTCACGTAACAAACAAAGCAATCTTCTTCCAAAACCTCGCCGGCTGACATGTCCTCATGTCGACGTTTGATGCAAACCCACCTTGCATCCTGTCGACTTCGAACCTCCATTGCCACGGGGACAGCAGTGCAGTCTCTTCATCAATGCCAAGGCCTCTTTTGTTTCGCCTAGAGGCGACGCAGGTTCTCAATAATACTCTTTTCGGCATTTATTTTTGTTTGATAGACGCCAACTTTTACTTGACGGCGCATTTAACATAGTTTGTTTCGCCTATCCTTGCCTTCTTTGTTGTATAATATTACGTTTTTTCTTTTGTCAAAGCATGACTTTCATAATCCCATGTTCGTATTAAACTCTTGGCATTACTTTAAAGTTCAATGCATGCCAAATCGGACAGCTACACCTTAAGTTAGCGAAGTGCTGCCGTGCCCTACCCGAAGCATCGCCGGCGACCATGCGAAGCCCTTGTATTTCTATAAAATAATGGACAAACAAGAAAAAAAAGATCGATCGACGGATTAATTAAGTAAAAACGAACAAGTATCGTAGTAGTGCTGGTTTCTATTAGTGACCTCCCCCCCCCCCGCGACCACGCGATTGACGATGTATGCATACTACATACAACATCTCAGCCGCACAGGCAATTTATTTATTTACTTCCGTACCGAAAACCCATCAGCCGTCTCTGCAAAAAAAAGACAAAAACAAGTAATAATAATACGTAATATAATGACGATGGGTTTTTTCCTTCAGGCATACCCTCACTTGTCCTACTACTCACTACTCGTACCGAACAACAAATTCTAAGGCGTCGTCCGAAATAAAAAGGGTTCCCGGTCTGCGCCCCCTGCATATATTCCATGTCATGTCGTGTCCCGGGCACAGTTTTCCTGGCCTGCCCGCAGCACCCCCCCGCCCCCCGCCCCGGTTCACTCCCCCCTCCTCCGTCCCGCGATGGAGACCCATAACGTCCATTCCCCCACCAAACCGGCATATGTATGCCGCGCTTCAAAAAAGTACTCCGTATGTACTTTTTGACTTTTGTGCAACGGTTCTTCAGCTCTATCAATTCCAACTCCAAGTAGTTTCCCCCCACCCCTCCAAAAACATAAACTGGGCACTTTGAAAGTTAGAATAGTTCAAAGGCTTGAACTTTCATCAGAGCCAACCGCACCCACGTATTGTTTGGGGACAAACTGTTCTTCTACAAAATCGATGCCAATTGTGCTGATATAAAGTTAGCCAAATCAGATACGGATATAGACGGTTACAAAAACATGTTCGTTTGTTTTCATGCTATTATGTCGACGATTTGATGTTGCGGCGGCCAGCGTGGTACACTCCGTTGAACGGGGCCGCATTCTTCTACGTTCTTGAGGACCGTGCCAGACTTGGGGGGATGTTGCCGCGGATAGCGTAGGAGCATAAAAGTACGGCGGGTCGTGCCCGTGGCCTGATGATCGCGACTCACTGGGCGCAGAACAGTGGTGGTCCCTTGTGTGGGCGAGGGATAGGACGTCTTGCCTGGTCGGTGAAACTGAAACCGTCGGCTTGGCAATAATGCCTTCCAAGAAAGTGATGCAAAGCAGCATCACTGGGAATCGCGCCTGGTATTTGATTTTCAATATCACCAATGTGAAAAGAAAGTTCAAAAGTCAAAAGTACAATGGCAAACCACTGCTGTTCGCATATGCATGAACACTGTTCGCTCGTATGCATGTGCATCCGCATCACCTGTCATCTGTGATCTCACGCGGTTGCGAGACTCAACGATTTGACCTCGCTGGTCTGAAGTCTCGGATCAATCTGCCGGATTGGAAATCGGAGGAAGTGCAAAGGTATAGCTGGATGTCACGATGTCTCGAGGTGTAGCAAGGTAAGCCATAACCAGGGCAGCTCCTCTTGCTACCGTAATATGGTGAGCCCAGGGATTCTCCCCCTCCAGGCAATGGACATAAAATAGTTGAACAGTGGACGGTGGACCGTCTGCACGTACACATGCAAGATCATGTCGTAGATATAGGCCACATGTTACGGTCAAACGGAAACCCAGCCGCATGGGACAACGCGACAGGGGAAGGCGTGCGGCAAGGGGGGGTGCGGGGCAGGGCGGGGCGAAGCGCTCGAAGCGTGCGAAAAGGGCGAGGTACGAGGAGGGAGTGTGCGAGGAAGGGTGCGAGGCAGGGCTGGGATGCTTGCTTTTGCTGTATGGGCCTTAACTTATACCATCGAAAAAGGGGATAATAATGACGGGATAGGGTGTGGAGACGTTAGCGCTACGTACTGAAGGCTCATAATTCTCTCCCGCACCGACACGCGATAGTCTAACTCGAGGACGTTTTTGGCGGGCTCATTGACCAGGCGGCTGGTCAGACGACAATCGGAATTGTTGAGGTATAAGCGGGATATTAGTTCGTTTTACCACTTGCAACAGGTTAACCAATAGCTTACCCAAACGAAGCCTTACAACACTCTCCCCCCTGAAACGGCGGGATAGCAGGTCGGCCGGATACACGGGCGGACCTGTCACTAGGGCTTTGCAAAAATACGATGCCTTCGTCCGTGCCTACTGCGTAAACGTACGTACCTCTGTCCCACAGATGGCACAGGCAGAAGCGCGCACGGCCGTCGCCAAGAGGATGAAGCAGGGCGACGTTCCGGCCCTGTTCGGGTCGTTCTTCTGGCGCTTCATGAGGGCCGTTAGAACTCAGCGCAGGACGGAACGACGCCCATGGGGCGAGATAAGGTGTAACGAACGGACAAAGAGGCATTTTAGACACACGCACTCAAGTCTCCAATCCCTTGTCCCAACTCTCTCACCGCTTCTAGTTTGTCCTCCGTGTCTACCTTCAGGCTGATTCCTCCCGTCTGCTTGTTGCAACAGCTGCCTGCAAACACCAGTCTCGTCTCACGCAGTCCTTTTCCAAGCGCTCGTACAATATAACAGATCTCCGGATGAAACCTCTAACAATGCCTCACGGTAACGATCGCTGTACTCAAGCTCGGTTCGCAGTCACTCACGCTCGTGTCAGATCAAGTTCAGGTTCCTGTTTTCCTCGTTTGGTTTTGTGTGTTTTTGGACTGAGGCCGTGAGCGGCACGCTTTCTAGACTGACTGGAGTTATACAGACCTAGGCAGCATTCCGCTACGTATTTTATGTGACGTCATGTCAATCCGCCGCAACACCCCCCCAGCACGGCTTCTTAAGAATACCGTGCTAACCGGGCTGCGGATACACTGGAGTAAGAGTGAGGGCCTTTTCCCACACTTAGTCGTGTTTCAATTACCCTAAGGCTCGAATGAGTGGCGTCTACCATCTTCATGGATAGGCGTCTCTCAGGGGGTAGGGACCCTGGGCCTCGCGCTTTTTTCGCATTAGGTCCCAGATCGGTACTGCTGGACTTGCTAGTATTTCTCATCAAGCGCACCAGCTGAAAGCCTCTTATCCACCACTTCCCGGCTTCTCCCGTTAACCCGGGTAGGCCTAGGCCTTGATCTTCTTCGCTAGTCGATCTTCGGCTAACCTCTTCTCCCATTCTCCATCGAACTCCACTTCACGTTCCTCGTGATTACAGGGAACCGGATTGCGAATTTCCGGTCCTCCTAGCTCCCAGGATCTCACGTTCGTTGAGCTCCTGTACCGAACGGATAAAGAGCTATTTTAGACACACGTACCCAAGTCTCCAATCCCTTGTCCCAACTCTCTCACCGCTTCTAGTTTGTCCTCCGTGTCTACCTTCAGGCTGATTCCTCCCGTCTGCTTGTTGCAACAGCTGCCTGCAAACACCAGTCTCGTCTCACGCAGTCCTCTTCCAAGCGCTCGTACAATATAACAGATCTCCGGATGAAACCTCCAACAATGCCTCACGGTAACGATCGCTGTATTCAAGCTCGGTTCGCAGTCACTCACGCTCGTGTCAGATCAAGTTCAGGTTCCTGTTTCCCTCGTTTGGTTTTGTGTGTTTTTGGACTGAGGCCGTGAGCGGCACGCTTTCTAGACTGATCATCGTTATACAGACCTAGGCAGCATTCCGCCACGGGGTTTCATGTGACGTCATGTCAATCCGCCGCAATACCCCCCCAGCACGGCTTCTTAAGAATACCGTGCTAACCGGGCTGCGGATACACTGGAGTAAGAGTGAGGGCCTTTTCCCACACTTAGTCGTGTTTCAATTACCCTAAGGCTCGAATGAGTGGCGTCTAACATTTTCATGGATAGGCGTCTCTCAGGGGGTAGGGACCCTGGGCCTCGCGCTTTTTTCGCATTAGGTCCCAGATCGGTACTGCTGGACTTGCTAGTATTTCTCATCAAGCGCACCAGCTGAAAGCCTCTTATCCACCACTTCCCGGCTTCTTCCATTAACCCTGGTAGGCCGAGGCCTTGATCCTCCCCACTGGTCGGTCTCCGGCCAACGTCTTCTCCCTTTTTCCATCAGCCTCAACTTCACGTTCCACGTTCACGGGGAACCGGATTGCCAATTTCCGGTCCTCCTACCTTTCAGGATTTCACGTTCGTTGAGCTCCTCCCAATCTCCGTCTGCGTACCGAACCCGCCAGTACGGTGACTTGTAGTCGAAGACCTTTGAAATGTGACGCTTCTTGTTTCCTCCAGCGTCCGCGAAGTCCCTCCAGATCACGGTCCCCACGGGGTGTTGTTTCAACGCTTGTTCGGGTCGATCCCATCTCTTTCCTTCCGCGTTAGCGTCGAAATTGGTCTTGCCCGGCACTCCGCTCCGTGATACGTTTCCCGCAGCGCATGGAAAACGTCCAGCTGTAAAGCGGTGAAACTGTCTCGTGCCTCCTCTTCGGACAGCCACTGCGACTCTGTGCCATCCACGAATCGTCCCTTGTATCGCCACTTCCAAGCGCTGCCCTGACCCATCACAACCTTTCTGTCTATTAGGGTATACATAGGCGACGCTACAATCGACGGCTCCGCCAGTCCGAAGTCAACTCCCCATGCCAGGTGAGCAAATTAGTTTTCGAAGTCGTGACGGAGGTCGTCCGGACGTAAGTGGAACATCTTGATATTCGCTGCTGACGCCCGTCGTCGCCCATTCATCGTGACGATGTAGCGGAGTCCTGGTAAGACAACTTCAGTCACCTCCCAAGGTCCGGTCCAGTGCTCGTGGGCTGATTTATGATGTATCCCCTACCTTACCATCACAGACTCCGCCTCCTTCACCAGCATCTTATCTCCGACAACAACACGGGTTCCCACCGAGGTCCGACCGATTTCAGCATTCCGACTTTCACGACTTTTCTGCCTGTGTTCATGTCTTTTCGATAAAGCCAACCGTACATCCCGTACCTCCTTGTACGCTTGACGTTTGTCGGCCACGTAACTGTGCATCCCGCCTCTGAAATCACCACCATCTATCTCGGGGTGCGTAGCATCAAGTTGCGTGCGTACATCACGACCGAAGAAAAGACGAAAGGGAGTTGGCTTCCCCGGTAAGCGCAGGTCCGGCGTGGTACGATGGATCCACAGTGCCGGTTGTACGTACTCGTCCCATCTGCGAGGCCAGGTCTTGCACAGTTCTCCTAGTGCTTCGTGTAGCCACTCTCCCAGTCTCTTCACCGTCCCCTGTGCACGTGGATGATCGGCAGGCCCATAGGCGATGGTCACGTTCAACCACTTACATAAGTGTTGCATCACCTCTGCCGTGAACTCGGATCCCGGATCACTGCGGACATACAGCGGTAGCCCAAAAGTAAGCATCACTTCGAGCAGTTTCCTCGCTACTCCGATTGCTTCTTTCGTAGGGAGTGGAAAGGCGAACAATAACTTGCTGGCTTTGTCGACTGCTACCAGTAAGACTTTGTTGCCTGCGTCCGACTTCATTCCCATGTCCTGGATGTCGACTTCGACTACTTCCCCGGGTCGTAGAAACTCTTCGACGGTCGCATGGCAACCCGTTGACTCGCTGACCGCTTGCGACGTCTGCACCTACACGAGAGGACGCAGTCTCTAACGTCCTTGATGAGGGTGGGCCAGCATTACCGACGACTAATCAAGGCTGTAGTTCTCGCCGTCCCCGGATGCCTATAGGTGCTGAGCGCCAGCGCCATAATCCCTGGAACGAGAGATTGGGGAACTGCAAGTCGTGGGATCTTTCCCAGAGGTGCTACCCACAAGAGGCCGTTATAATCCATCGCATATTCGCCACCTCCTGATCCTCGGTTTCCCGCTTCCTGGAGTTCTTTCCGAATCCTGCCAAGTACCATATCTTCGCACTGCCTCTGCATCAGCTGTGGCAAATCCTGGAGAATAGCTGTCACCCTTTCCAGCATGGATGGCTCTGACCGCTGGGGTTCCTTGGTCTCTTTCCCTGATCCGCTTGAACGGCTGCTGGTGTCCTTTGGTGATTCCTCCAACGGATCACGTTGCCGTTTCGGTCTCGGGATGGGCTCTCTCTGTCCCCTTCGTTTGCGTGGGCGATCAACTTCCACTGATAGTTCAGTAGTAGTGACCGTCTGCGCCGTAGCATACTCCATCTCCTCCTCCTCAGGTAACGGCGGTTCTGCTTCCCAGACAACCCCAGGTTCCCGGGGAGTGGCCTTTGCCTGCGATCTCGTGACCGCTCTTGTCACCGCAAAGGCTTTTGATGCTGCGAGGTAATCTTCAAACACCATGCAGGCCAATCCTTCCAGTTCCGCGACCTCTGGTACCGGTTCTCCCAGTAAGCCTTGAACAGCTAGTTCAACAAGTACTGCTCGTAGCATTGGAGGAGACGTGAAATCTGCGATGACGTTTGCCGCTGCGCTTTTGCTGACCGTCTGCGGGATCACGTAGTGTTCCTGCCCTGGGGTGATTTTGGCGTAGTCGTTGAAGTGCAACTCTTCGGCTTCTTCAAGGCGTGCCGCATCCGCTGGGTGTGCGATATACCCTTCGGTTGGCTTTCCCCCCATGATGTGAGCACGGTTCAAAGAGATGATGGGTTCATGGAACTAGTAAACCGCTCGCTCTCCTTTACCTCTCTTCAGGAAGTATGCGCTTCTTCGTCCCAGAAATTCCCCTAATTCCTGAACTGGTTGCTTTACCTTCTCCAACCTCCGCTTCCAAACGGCTAACTTCCCTTTTGTGGCAAGGCCTCCCTTGATTCCTACCTCGAATGTCCGTTTCCTCCTCCACGGAATCCCTACTTGGCTCGCTAGTATCTCCGCTTTGTCCACGATGTATGACTCTCGTTTCAAAGCGGGGCGAATCTCGTCGTTCCATTCCGTCGTTCGCAGAGGGTTGCCCAAACATTCGAGTATAAAAACTCGCGCGTCTGAAGCGATGGCAGCTTGGGCTAGGCTACTCGCTCCGGATATTCCTTCCTTCTCTCGCATCCCTTCAAACCTCCTGCAGGCGTCACCGACCACCACGTCTGGTTTCACCTTTCTCAACATGATTAGGCATTCCTGCGACCCTGTTGTCACCCTAAGTAGCTTCGCACCGTTGTCCAGTCCGTTTGCTCTGATGCATTCCAGTGCTCTCCAGTCCTGGTCTACTGCTCCTCTGACCGTCAGCAATCCCTCTGATGCAAGGATGCTGCCTCCCCCCCACAGTCGAGCATGACCACCACTGGAAGTTCCGGTGCGATGACAAGCTTGGCCTGTTGAGTATCTGCCTCTGATGGGTCTGCGGGTGTGAGTGCGACGGCTGCAAGTACTGTAAGACTTTGAGTACTAGATCCGTCCACATCTTCTACTCCTAAGGTTTCGAGGTGTACGCCGTCGAGCACTGGCCCCTGGGGCCCTTTGTAAACGTTTGGCAACGACTCGTCTCCTGGCAAAGAGTCGTCGAAATCTTCGATCACGATGCTCTTGTTCGGTAACCGCGACATGGCGTCTGGGAGCTGATGTTGTGTCGCCGGCCTCCACTTCAAGGTTATGTCGTGCTCCATCAACCTCAGAGCCCAGCGGTGGTATTTCGGTGTGAGAGGTTGGCTTTTGAAGAGCCAAGTCAACGCCGAACAGTCCGTGATGAGCGTGAACGGTCGTCCCCAAAGATAGGGTTGGAATTTGCTCACTGCCCACATGACCGCCATGCATTCACGGTCCGTTGCTGACCTTTTGGAGTCTCCTCTCGACCACCTTTTGCTGTCATACGCGATCACCTTTTCCACTCCTTCGATGCATTGTGTTAGCACCGCTCCTGCTCCTATCTCACTGGCATCGGTGGACAGCGAGAACGGCTCTGTCCACACCGGCAGGGCTAGGATTGGAGGTGACGTCAAATCCTCGATAAGCGCATTAAAAGCCTTGTTCTGCTCTTCTCCCCATGGGACATTCTCTTTCTTCGCTCTCTTCGTTCTGAACCTTGGATCTCTCAGCAAGTCGGAAATGGGCGCCACCACTGTGCTATACTGGGGTACGAATCGCCGTAAGTACCCTGTCATGCCCAGCAACACTCGCACTTCCTCTACCGTGTTCGGCCTTGACAGCTGCGTGATATCATCGATCTTGCTCGGGGCTGGCCTGGTACCAAGTCTATTCACGATCATGCCGACGAACTCCAAGCAGCCAAGCTGGCCTGGTACCAAGTCTATTCACGATCATGCCGACGAACTCCATGACTGACTGACAGAAATGCGATTTCTGAAGATTTACGGTTAAACGTCCTTGCCTTAGACACTCTAACGTTTCTCGCAGAAGTCCCCATTGACCTTCAAGGGTTTTCGACGAGATGGCGATGTCGTCCAACCAGTTCTTGATTCCCTTATCCTTGACGGTTAATAGTCGCCCTCCAACGTTGTTGGCAAACGCCGAAGGCACTGTCTTCAACCCGAAGCCGCAGCGAACATGTTCGTACAGCTTTCCGTTAGCGTCTCGAAATGCCGTCAGGTGTCGATCATCCTCATGGATCTCGAGCTGTAAGAATCCTGAAGCTAAATCGATGCTGGAGAAATACTTCGACCCCTCCATCTCATCCATAATATGCTGCAAGTCCCCGAGTCCACCACTCTGTGATTTGAGAAGCGCATTGATACCTCGAAAACCCTGCACAACCCGCACTGTCCCATCTTTCTTGCGAACCGTCGAATAATTGGCGGCCCACTCGGAAGTTGATTCCCGAATGGATCCATTCTTCAGGAGCTTCACCACCTCAGTCTGAATCATCTCGCGCTGTTCCGGGCTGTAGTGTCGAATGGGCGCCACGTATGGCTTGACGTTGGGATCTTTGAGCTCCAGTCGCATGGGCACTCCTTTGCACGCTGGTACGCTCTTGAGGTTGACCTCGAACACATCGATGTACTCGTTGAGAATGCCCATCAATGTGTCCTTTTCGCTCGGACTGAGCTGTCCGAAGTTGGCCTCTCCCGGGTCCACCTTGGGGGCTTCGTTCGGAATGTCTGCGATTTCACCCCTTTTGTTGCATTGCTCCGGTGGTCTCCCCTTGTCTTTCTTTTTGATCCCCTCGTCCTGTTTGGGGCTTGTTGGTTTCTCCGACACCGGGTTCATGAGTTACTTCATGCGTTCCCGATCGTAATTGTTAACAGCGTAAACCGTCGCAATCACCAGCCCCCCATGGGTCTTCACGTTATCCTGGGTAACATTCGACAACTTGCATTGGGGCGGTATACCCGGGAACCACCACTGTGCCCCCCTTGGTCCACTCCTAGTTTAAGATCATAGCGGTTACTTGGTTCTACCACTACGAGCTGCTGTACTTGAGGTTGAGGGCCTTTGACAAAAGCGTCTACCTGGATACTGGTACCACCTTGAACCTCTACGTCTTTCGAAATGCGTAGTTTCCAGTGCAGAGGGCCTTCGTCCTCCCATGCAGAGCTTCCTAACTCCATAATCCCCGTCGGTATCTTCGGTTCCTCCAATTCTTCCGATTCTTGCTCCTCTGTCGATGGTTTTACCGCGCAATAGTAGTCCCATTCGGCAAACATCGCTCCTGCTGCGGCCTCTCCGACCTCCTTCGGAGCGAATGGTACCCACGATGAGGATGGTGTCGGCCGGAAACCCTCCTCGCCATCGAAGCTGATGAAACTTCGATTGTCCGTCATGAACGCGGCTCCAAGCACCATCGCATACGGAAGTCCTTTCACCACCCTGAACTTCACACGGAAGATTTGATCGACCGGTGCAAAGACTAGTGGCAGCAAGCACGAGCCTACCACTTCCATCGGGGGTACGGCGCTGTTCTTTGGGTTTGCTGCGCGGAGTAGGCCGTCTCCCGTTGGATTTATCAGCGACTCTCCCCAACCGTCACGTTCTTCAATGGGTTCGATGAACTGCCGTGACACGTAGTTTCCTCCACCCGCCTCAGTATCCACCAGCACCGCAATCGGGAGTCGCCGGCTCGAGGTCGTTGCATGCCACAACGTTGCATAAACTCAAACCTGTGACGTCTTAGTTTGCAGTGCTCCCATTCCCGATCGGTGAGAGGAACTCTCTGAACCCTGGCTGCTGTTGACCAGTGAACCCTGACTGCTGTTGGCCAGCGAATCCTGGCTGTTGTTTGACCAGTGAACCCTGGCTGCTGTTGGCCAGTGAACCCTGGCTGCTGTTGGCCAGCAAACCCTGGCTGTTGTTGGCCAGCGACCTTGGCGCCATCGGAGGTCCCCATCGCGATCTAGGGTTCGGTGGTGCTTCTCTTGGGGTTGTCTGTGGACCCCATCGTCCTCCGATTTCAAACGGTGACGGTAGGGAGGGAGCGGACATCTGATTGTACCCGCCTCCCGTTCCTACAGGATTTGCCAGTCCAAGGCTTACCCCATCGTCCTCCGATTCCAAACGGTGACGGTAGGGAGGGAGCGGACATCTGATTGTACCCGCCTCCCGTTCCTACAGGATTTGCCAGTCCAAGGCTTACTAGCGAGCAGGGATGCATGTATATCTTTCCCAGTCCTGCTGCCCCTTGTCCTGCACCACCCTGTGGACCCCATCCAACCTGGCCGCCCTGTGGTGGGCCTCCAGCCTGGCCGCTCTGTGACGGACCTCCCTGTGGTGGACCTCCCCTCGGGTAAGGTGCACCAAAAGGTCCCCCAAAAGGTCCCCCTCTTCCTGCCATGTTATTTTCTCCAATCACTCCTCCCCCCCTCCCCGGGACGCCACCCGTTTCCCTTTGACGAAACCTCTCGCTGTGCTGTCGTGTAGAGAAAGATGAACTCGACGAAGTTGTGCAGTACACGACGGACTCGACGACGCTGTGTTGTATCCGACGAATGGAGCTGTGCAGTAGGAGCTGTGCAATATGCGACGTACTCGATGAGGCTGCGTGGTACACGATGTACTCGACGAAGCTGCGTCGTATAAGGTGAAGATGGTATCCAACGATGTAGTCTAGGGAGACGAGTGGAGTCCAGGGGATCGATGGAGTAACACGAAGTTGTCCCCACCAAACGGGTATAAACAGTGGCTTGGAACAAGGTGGGTGGTAAAGAGGGGTGGTGAAAGGTTTCGAGTACATGCACATTTACCTTCCTGGTTTGTTGAAAGTTGTCCCCGTATCATAATATACATGTAATCCTTCGGAAAAGCTGCCCTTCGAAAGCTCGAGCCTTCACCAACAGAGTAACGTATGGAATCCCTTAGGTATCTAAGACATATCAATCTATTTGTAGGCATTAGCTATATCTGTCATTGTTGTACATTCTTCATGCACAATATCTGAACGAATTTGGAACAGCAGAATCCATCATTTTGTAAACCTCTATCGAGGTATAAGCGTCCATACGTAACACAACAATCAATAAAGTTTCAAGGTCTACATATATTCATGCATAGCTATAAGTAGTAAATTACTACACGCGCCTTGAAAGGACTTGTACAGTAGCTCTCCATGTAGCTCCACTGTATGCAGTAGTTCCCATGTCGGGTATAGCTCTACTGACATGTGAAATGTTATTTTGTTTCCATTAATTAATATTAATGCATTCTTTACGATCCTTACAATTCCAACGTACTTATCAAGCTTCCCCCCCATTAATGCATTCTTTACAGTCCTCAAGATTCCAACGTACTTATCGAGCTTCCCCCCTTCCCAATCCAATATGATAATGTTCCTAAACCATGTTTCCAATTCCGGTAAGTTCTTAGCATGACAAAGAGCAGCTATAGAAAGGCTTACATTCCCCATACAAAATTAAAAACCAGAACCTGTTTGCAGTATCACTACTCTTGAAGCACCTGTGAGAACGACCTCGCAGTGCCTATACAACCTGCGAAGACACAAAATCCCCATCACAAAGGCCAAAACCAAATGGCCTGCAAAGAAAACCCTTGTCTTATGGTCGTCTCACAGTATGCAACAAGTGTAGATCAACTAACAGACCCGAACTCATTTTCAACCCGTATGATGAACGCAAGCACATCCCTACAGTGACTTATCACGTCGTATGAACTTACTCGTCATCGGCACTGATGATAATCCTTTCCCGATGTCCTATTGGTCTCGTATTATTTAATCTACTTCCTACATTTTATAAAACTTAGTCAGCCCGTGCTATATTTTTCCAAAATAACCCAGCCCGTAGATTTCGATTTCGCGTAGTATAAATACCAACCCTTGTGTACTATTCTATACAAGGTACAATAAACAAGACCAACCTGTATACTATTCTTCCGTACAGCAATTGCTAATCCTCCAGACCAATCGATGTCTCGTGCTATACAAGGTGCAACAAACAAGCAACCCCAAGAATAACGTATACGGTACATATAATACTCTATACTCACAACCGTACACTGTTTTGACCATATAGTCTTTACACCAGTAGTAGCAGGTATATGTATGAGCAAATGATGTAGACTATAATATTTTTATTACTACATTATTTTACTGGCTCAACAGTCCATGTTACTCCCTTCTCACCATCCTGCCTACATAAATACCCCCCCAACTTGCATGTAGGCAAGGCTTACCAGCAGGCAGGGATGCATGTATGTCTTTTCCAGTTCGAAATTTGAAAATTTTGGTTTACGGATATTGTCAAAATACACTCCAGTTGTGAGATCGCATTGTACCATCGCTTGCTGTATGCATCCCTTATCGATTGAGTACGTACTGATACCCAAACAACAAAAAAAATACTGTATTTTTTAGGCAAAATCAGGTATAGACTACCAGGTACACAGTTTGGTGTCAAAACTGGTACAACACTACTAACAAAAAACTAGGTGCATATCACACGCTAGGGCACCTGTCATTGGCCAGCCTGCTGGATTTGTCTACTTTGTCTAGCTTTCAACTGATTTTGGCGCATTTTGAGTCAGTCAGAGGCCATACGTGTACTGTCTCCTACATGCCCAACATGAAGACATAACCACAGTACTCGGGCCACATTAAATATTACGTACATACGACCTGTCACAACCTGCGACGACATACAGAACGTATGATACGCACGTATTCAGCACAATGGCATACATACCTGGTACAACAATGCAGCAGTACTCGTCATAAGAGTACGTACGAGCACGAAAGCAAAAAAATGCATATCCTGTGGAGCAATTTATACCATTAGTCTAATGCATACCAATGCTTCGTCTGCATCGCATACGCAAAAAAACAGTGAGTCAGTCAAAGCGGGGAGAATCTCGTTTGCTCTCTGTACGTACTGCTGTGCGCAGCATGGACTGCGTGACTCCTCATCATGTATAAACTATCAAGCGTCTCATTCCTCGCCTCCACTTTCTAGAGATCGCGATCACCGATCCTCATCACTCATGCGGCCTGCTGTACTGCTGCTTCTATTTCTGCGGTGTCTGCCTGTAGTTATCCTGGAGCGTGTGGGGTTCGTGATACTGCTTGAAGCGAGATTTTTCTACACGACGAGCGAGATTTTCAACATAATAATATAGAGTTGAACTGCCATGGAATTCTCTTCAACATCCTGTAAAATTCATTCATATTTAGACTATTCCTTTTTTTTCCCATACTCTATTCTTTACATCATTTCAACCAAAAATGGCCCGGCATGCAGCTGCACTTCTACCTGCGCATTTACGACCGTACTTCTACCTGCATCAAGCGAGACTATCAACCCACACGGATCCCTGCTGAAGCCCCATGTAACGAACGGATAAAGAGCTATTTTAGTCACACGCACCCAAGTCTCCAATCCCTTGTCCCAACTCTCTCACCGCTTCTAGTTCGTTTCCTCCGTGTCTACCTTCAGGCTGATTCCTCCCGTCTGCTTGTTGCAACAGCTGCCTGCAAACACCAGTCTCGTCTCACGCAGTCCTCTTCCAAGCGCTCGTACAATATAACAAATCTCCGGATGAAACCTCCAACAATGCCTCACGGTAACGATCGCTGTACTCAAGCTCGGTTCGCAGTCACTCACGCTCGTGTCAGATCAAGTTCAGGTTCCTTTTTCCGTCGTTTGGTTTTGTGTATTTTTGGACTGAGACCGTGAGCGGCACGCTTTCTAGACTGATCGGCGTTATACAGACCTAGGCAGCATTCCGCCACGGGGTTTCATGTGACGTCATGTCAATCCGCCGGAACACTCCTCCCAATCTCCATCTGCGTACCGAACCCGCCAGTACGGTGACTTGTAGTCGAAGACCTTTGAAATGTGAAGCTTCTTGTTTCCTTCGGCGTCCGCGAATTCCCTCCAGATCACGGTCCCCACGGGGTGTTGTTTCAACGCTTGTTTGCGGTCGACCCCATCTCTTTCCTTCCGCGTTAGTGTCGAAATTGGTCTTGCCTGGCACTCCGCTCCGCGATACGTTTCCCACAGCGCATGGAAAACGTCCAGCTGTAAAGCGGTGAAACGGTCTCGTGCCTCCTCTTCGGACAGCCACTGCGACTCTGTGCCATCCACGAATCGTCCCTTGTATCGCCACTTCCAAGCGTTGCCCTGACCCATCACAACCTTTCTGTCTATTAGGGTATACATAGGCGACGCTACAATCGACGGCTCCGCCAGTCCGAAGTCAACTCCCCATGCCAGGTGAGCAAATTAGTTTTCGAAGTCGTGACGGAGGTCGTCCGGACGTGAGTGGAACATCTTGATATTTGCTGCTGACGCCCGTCGTCGGTGAATCCCTCGTGCATTCATCGTGACGATGTAGCTGAGTCCTGATAAGACAACTTCAGTCACCTCCCAAGGTCCGGTCCAGTGCTCGTGGGCTAATTTATGATGTATCCCCTACCTTACCATCACAGACTCCGCCTCCTTCACCAGCCCCTTATCTCCGACAACAACACGGGTTCCTACCGAGGTCCGACCGATTTCAGCATTCCGACTTTCACGACTTTTCTGCCTGTGTTCATGTCTTTTCGATAGAGCCAACCGTACATCCCGTACCTCCTTGTACGCTTGACGTTTGTCGGCCACGTAACTGTGCATCCCGCCTCTGAAATCACCACCATCTATCTCGGGGTGCGTAGCATCAAGTTGCGTGCGTGCATCACGACCGAAGAAAAGACGAAAGGGAGTTGGCTTCCCCGGTGAGCGCAGGTCCGGCGTGGTACGATGGATCCACAGTGCCGGTTGTACGTACTCGTCCCATCTGCGAGGCCAGGTCTTGCACAGTTCTCCTAGTGCTTCGTGAAGCCGCCCCCCCAGTCTCTCCACCGTCCCCTGTGCACGTGGATGGTCGGTAGGCCCATAGGCGATGGTCACGTTCAACCACTTGCATAAGTGTTGCATCACCTCTGCCGTGAACTCGGATCCCGGATCATGGCGAACATACAGCGGTAGACCAAAAGTAAACATCACTTCGAGCAGTTTCCTCGCTACTCCGATTGCTTCTTTCGTAGGGAGTAGAAAGGCGAACAATAACTTGCTGGCTTTGTCGACTGCTACCAGTAAGACTTTGTTGCCTGCGTCCGACTTCATTCCCATGTCCTGGATGTCGACTTCGACTACTTCCCCGGGTCGCAGAAACCTCGACGGTAACATGGCAACCCATTGACTCGCTGACTGCTTGCGACGTCTGCACCCACACGAGAGGACGTAGTCTCTAACGTCCTTGATGAGGGTGGGCCAGCATTACCGACGACTAATCAAGGCTGTAGTTCTCGCCGTCCCCGGATGCCCATAGGTGCTGAGCGCCAGCGCCATAATCCCTGGAACGAGAGATTGGGGAACTGCAAGTCGTGGGATCTTTCCCAGAGGTGCTACCCACAAGAGGCCGTTATAATCCATCGCATATTCGCCACCTCCTGATCCTCGGTTTCCCGCTTCCTGGAGTTCTTTCCGAATCCTGCCAAGTACCATATCTTCGCACTGCCTCTGCATCAGCTGTGGCAAATCCTGGAGAATAGCTGTCACCCTTTCCAGCATGGATGGCTCTGACCGCTGGGGTTCCTTGGTCTCTTTCCCTGATCCGCTTGAACGGCGGCTGGTGTCCTTTGGTGATTCCTCCAACGGATCACGTTGCCGTTTCGGTCTCGGGATGGGCTCTCTCTGTCCCCTGCGTTTGCGTGGGCGATCAACTTCCACTGATAGTTCAGTAGTAGTGACCGTCTGCGCCGTAGCATACTCCATCTCCTCCTCCTCAGGTAACGGCGGTTCTGCTTCCCAGACAACCCCAGGTTCCCGGGGAGTGGCCTTTGCCTGCGATCTCGTGACCGCTCTTGTCACCGCAAAGGCTTTTGATGCTGCGAGGTAATCTTCAAACACCATGAAGGCCAATCCTTCCAGTTCCGCGACCTCTGGTACCGGTTTATCAGTAAGCCTTGAACAGCTAGTTCAACAAATACCGCTCGTAGCATTGGAGGAGACGTGAAATCTGCGATGACGTTTGCCGCTGCGCTTTTGCTGACCGTCTGCGGGATCACGTAGTGTTCCTGCCCTGGGGTGATTTTGGCGTAGTCGTTGAAGTGCAACTCTTCGGCTTCTTCAAGGCGTGCCGCATCCGCTGGGTGTGCGATATACCCTTCGGTTGGCTTTCCCCCCATGATGTGAGCACGGTTCAAAGAGATGATGGGTTCATGGAACGAATAAACCGCTCGCTCTCCTTTACCTCTCTTCAGGAAGTATGCGCCTCTTCGTCCCAGAAATTCCCCTAATTCCTGAACTGGTTGCTTTACCTTCTCCAACCTCCGCTTCCAAACAGCTAACTTCCCTTTTGTGGCAAGGCCTCCCTTGATTCCTACCTCGAATGTCCGTTTCCTCCTCCACGGAATCCCTACTTGGCTCGCTAGTATCTCCGCTTTGTCCACGATGTATGACTCTCGTTTCAAAGCGGGGCGAATCTCGTCGTTCCATTCCGTCGTTCGCAGACGGTTGCCCAAACATTCGAGTATAAAAACTCGCGCGTCTGAAGCGATGGCAGCTTGGGCTAGGCTACTCGCGCCGGATATTCCTTCCTTCTCTCGTATCCCTTCAAACCTCCTGCAGGCGTCACCGACCACCACGTCTGGTTTCACCTTTCTCAACATGGTTAGGCATTCCTGCGACCCTGTTGTCACCCTAAGTAGCTTCGCACCGTTGTCCAGTCCGTTTGCTCTGATGCATTCCAGTGCTCTCCAGTCCTGGTCTACTGCTCCTCTGACCGTCAGCAATCCCTCTGATGCAAGGATGCTGCCCCCCCCCCACAGTCGAGCATGACCACCACGGGAAGCTCTGTCAGTGGTACCCAAAATGAGGATGGTGTCGGCCGCAAACCCTCCTCGCCATCGAAACTGATGACACTTAGATTGTCCGCCATGAACGCGGCTCCAAGCACCATCGCATACGGAAGTCCTTTCACCACCCTGAACTTCACACGGAAGATTTGGTCGACCGGTGCAAAGACCAGTGGTAGCAAGTACGAGCCTACCACTTCCATCGGGGGTACGGTGCTTTTCTTTGGGTTTGCTGCGCTGAGTAGGCCCTTTCCCGTTGTATTTATCAGCGACTTTCCACAACCATCACGTTCTTCAATGAATTCGATGAACTGCCGTGACACGTAGTTTCCTCCGCCCGCCCCAGTATCCACGAGCACCGCAATCGGCAGTCGCGGGCTCGAGTTTGTTGCATGCCACAACGTTGCATGAACCAAAACCTGTGACGTCTTAGTTTGCAGTGCTCCCATTTCCGATTGGTGAAAGGAACTATCTTTGTCGTTGGTCACCTTCTCCCTATCTACTGGCTTCCCCGGGCATGTTGGACTTCCCGGGGCGTGTCCTCATTTCGCCGTATGGTCTGTGTCGTCTGTCGACGTCGGCGGTCCTTTTTCAGCGAGATCATATCCAATAATCATGTCGTACGACGGCTGGTTGGTGGCCTGTTCCGCATCCCTCTGCACCGTGTTCCTGTAGAAGCCGTAGGCGACATCTCTCTCTTCGTGAGAGAAGCGACAACCGGTTTCGTGGAAAGGATAGTCCTGGCCTCGCGCATGGAAGAAACAAATACTTCGATTCCTTAGCGCTTCTTCAACTTCTTCTTTTTTGCGGCAGTGTTGGGCGGTAGAGGAAGAGGGTCCTTCGTTGTTCTCCGTTCGCTACCCTCGTTCTACCACCGCCTTTGTGCTGAGGTAGTCGTTTGGGGTGGCCTGGGTCCTTGCCGTCTCGACGATGTGCTGGTGGGGAGGAAAGAAGTTCCTCCCTTCCCTGGCAAAGATGCTGGGTGGGTAGAATACGCGGCCAACCATTGCATAAGCTCATCTCTCATCCTGCTGTCGGCGATGTCCTCCTCATCCGACGGTTCCGCCGTGAGTGCGGCAATGTCGAGCTTCGGTCGCTGTTCTCTCGCCTCGTAACTTGATCAGGACCCATCATGTTCCGGGAACTCTGCTTGTCTCTCCAGCTCGCTCCGCGCGTTTCAGGCCCTTGCGAGTTTTGGTTGTGTCCACCACGCATGTGCCCGACCCCGAAGATGTCCCGCATGCGGCTCTCATTCCTCGAGGATCGTCCGCCTGACGTGCCGCCAAACGCAGAGACCGAGGCTTGCGTGCCCCTGGCTTTCGTTGTGGCAGGTACCTTCGAGTCGCTGAAGTCGCTGCTTCGCATGTTAATTTTCTCAACAAATTTGTTGAAAATAACACACGCCTTTCTTCCCCTCAGCTCCATCGTGCGGTCGAGAAGCTGTCCCGTATTGACCGGGAAGGCTCTAAGGCTCTCCCTCTGTGCTTGTACGTCGTAGAGAGGCACCTCGAACTTGTCGGTGTCGTGTGAGGCCACCATTCCGACGATCCGCCGACAAATCCCCATAGCATCCGTTTCCGACAGGACCTTCCAAAAGTAATCCTCCTCTACCAAGAATGGTCGATTCGGGTCCACCATCGCTGCTCGCTTGTGTAGCAGAACCACTCGCGCTGCCACGGCCCAACCTTCCTCCGATTCCACCTCCAGAAGTTCTAAGGTGTGCTGGGCTGCGACCTTCGATGTTTCTGAGATAGTTGTTTCCCTCAGAAAGACCCGCATCCACTCCGTTATGGTGAGATCCTTGGCCAACTTCACAACCTCGCGCCCATCGATCGTAGGTACGCGCGTGCTGTGGTTGTTCGCAAAGGCCATCTTGACCATAGACGAGTCTGGTAGTAAGCGCATAAAAACCGCCACACGCATGTCTGACAGTCCATCCCTCTGTGGGGACGCTGGATCCGTACCATTCAGCTGATTCTTAAGCATGGTCCAGTTTAGGTGTATTCCGAATACCTTTGTCAATTCATCAAGGAAGAACACTGGATAGTTCTTCATCGAGAGTCTCTTCACCGCTCCCGGTTGTAGCACCGACTCATAGGCACTCTTCCGTCCTTCCACCCCCATTTCCTTAACTAAGCGGTCGACCATGCGTTGGGCTTCTTTAGAAACCCTCCTGTGATGTCGTATAATGGATTAAGTTGTCTGATCTGCGATGCACCACTTCCTAGTGGGAAGGGAGGTTGTCCTCCCTGGGGTCCCCACCCCTGCATCATAGGTTGACCACCCCACGGTACCTGCCACCCCTGAGCTCCCGCTGGTCCGATGAACCCTGGCTGATGTTGACCAGTGAACCCTGGCTGCTGTTGGCCAGCGAACCCTGGCTGCTGTTGATCAGCAAACCCTGGCTGCTGTTGGCCAGTGAATCCTGGCTGCTGTTGATCAGCAACTCTGGCTGCTGTTGGCCAGTGAACCCTGACTGCTGTTGGCCAGCGAACCCTGGCTGCTGTTGGCCAGCAAACCTTGGCTGTTGTTGGCCAGCGAACCGTGGCTTTTGTTGGCTAGCAAACCTTGGCTGGCGGCCTTGGCACCATCGGTTGTCCCCATCGCGATTTAGGGTTCGGTTGTGGGGCTGCCTGTGGGCCCCATCGTCCCCCGATTCCAAAGGGCGACGGTAGGGAGGGAGGGGACATCTGACTGTACCCGTCTCCCGCTCCTACAGGACTTGCCGGTCCTGCTGCCCATTGTCCTGCACCGCCCTGTGTACCCCATCCAACCTGGCCGCCCTGTGGTGGGCTTCCAGCCTGGACGCTCTGTGGCGGGCCTCCCTGTGGCGGGCCTCCCTTCGGATGAGGTGTACCAAACGGTCCCCAAAAAGGTCCCCCTCTCCCTGCCATGGCCGTTTGGTGACCCGGTTAAGTTCTTCCCTCCAATCACTCTTCCCCCCCTCCCCGGGACGCCGCTCGTTTCCCTTTGACGAAACCTCTCGCACGACGGACTCGACGACGCTGTGTTGTATCCGACGAATGGAGCTGTGCAGTAGGAGCTGTGCAATATGCGACGTACTCGATGAGGCTGCGTGGTACACGATGTACTCGACGAAGCTGCGTCGTATAAGGTGAAGATGGTATCCAACGATGTAGTCTAGGGAGACGAGTGGAGTCCAGGGGATCGATGGAGTAACACGAAGTTGTCCCCACCAAACGGGTATAAACAGTGGCTTGGGACAAGGTGGGTGAGAGAAAAGGGTGGTGAAAGGTTTCGAGTACATGTATATGTACCTTCCTGGTTTGTTGAAAGTTGTCCCCGTATCATAATATACATGCAACCCTTCGAAAGCTCGAGTCTTCATTAACAGAGTAACGTGTGGAATCCCTTAGGTATCTAAGACACAACAGTGCTTAATATTCATGTATTCTTTACAAACCTCAAGATTCCAACGTACTTATCAAGCTTTGCCCCTACTAATGCAATCTTTCTAATCCTCACAATTCCACCGTACTTATCGAGCTTCCCCCCTTCCCATTCCAATATGATATGTCCCTAAACCATGTTTCCAATTCCGGTAAGTTCTTAGTATGACAAAGAGCAGCTATAGAAAGGCTTGCATTCTCCATACAAAATCAAAAACTAGGACCTAAACCATGTTCCCAATTCCGGTAGGTTCTTAGCATGACAAAGACCAACTATAGAAAGGCTTACATTCCCCATACAAAATTAAAAACCAGAACCAGTTTGCAGTATCACTACTCCTGAAACACCTGTGAGAACGACCTTGCAGTGCCTGTAGAACCTGCGAAGGCACAAAATCCCCATCACAAAGGCCAAAACCAAATTGCCTGCAACAAAAAAAAACTTGTCTTGTGGTCGTCTCACAGTATGCAACAAATGTAGATCAACTAACAGACCCGAACTCATTTCAACCCGTATGATGAACGCGAGCACATTCCTACAGTGATTTATCACGTACGAACTTACTCGTAATCAGTGATGATGATCCTCCTTTCCCAAAACTGGTCTCGTATTCTTTAATCTACTTCCTACATTTTATACAACTTAGTCAGCCCTTGCTATATTTTGCCAAAATAAACCAGCCCGTGGATTACGATTTTGCGTAGTATAAAGACCAGTTTGTGTACTATTCTGTACAAGGTACAACAAACAAGTATCCCCAATAATAACGTATACATATAATACTCTATACTCACAAACGTACACCATTTGACCGTATATACAGCAGTAGTAGGTGTATGTATGAGCAACTTACGTGTAATATTTTTATTGCTGCATTATGTTACTGACTCGACAGTCCATGTTACTCCGTTCTTATCATCCTTCCTACATAGATACCCCCCCAGCTTGCCTGTAGACAAGGCGTACTAGCAGGCGGGGATGCATATATACGTATATATTTCGAAGTATTTCCCAGTTCAAAATTTGAAAATTTTGGATTACGCACAGATATTTTGAACTTAAAATACACTCCAGCTGTGAAATCGTATTGTACCATCGCTTGCTGTATGCATCCCTTATCGATTGAGTACGCACTGATACCCAAACAAACAAAAAAGTATTTTTAGGCAAAATCAGGTATATATACCTGGTCAATTTGGTGTCAAAACAGGTACAGCACTAAAACCAAGTGTATATCACACGCTAGGGCACCTGTCATTAGCCAGTCTCCTGGATTTGTCTACTTTGTCTGGCTTTCAACTGATTTTGGCGCATTTTGAGTCAGTCAGAGGCCATACGTGCACTGTCTCCTACATGCCCAACACGAAGACATCACCACACTACTCGTGCCACATTACGTACATACGACCTGCCACAACCTGCAACAACATACAGAACATATGATACGCACGTATACAGCACGATGGTATACATACCTGGTACAACAATGCAGAAGGACTCGTCGTAAAAGTAAGTACGATCACGAAAGCAATGGAAGCAAAAAATGCATGCCTTGCGAAGCAATTGATATCATTGATGCATACCAATGTTTCGTCTGCATCGCATACATGGGAAAAACAGTGAGTCAGTCAAAGCGGGGAGAATCTCGTTTGCCTTCTGTATATACTGCTGTACGTAGCATGGACTGCGTGACTCCTCATTATGTATAAACTACCAAGCGTCTCATTCCTCGCCTCCACTATCTAGAGATCACGACCACCGATTCTCATCACTCATGCGGCCTGCTGTACTGCTGCTTCTATTTCTGCATTGTCTGCCTGTGGTTATCCTGCAGCGTGCGGGGTTCGTGATACTGCTTCAAGCGAGATTTTCAACATAATAATATAGAGTTGAACTGCCATGGAACTTTCTTCAACATCCCGTAAAATCCATTCATATTTAGAATGCTCCTTTTTTTTCCCACACACTATTTTATGAATTTCAACCAAAATGGCCCGGCATGCTGCTGTACTTCTACCTGCGCATTTACGACTGTACTTCTACCTGCGTCAAGCGAGACTATCAACCTACACGGATCCCAGCTGAAGCTCCATGTAACGAACGGATAAAGAGGCATTTTAGACACACGCACCCAAGTCTCCAATCCCTTGTCCCAACTCTCTCACCGCTTCTAATTCGTTTCCTCCGTGTCTACCTTCAGGCTGACTCCTCCCGTCTGCTTGTTGCAACAGCTGCCTGCAAACACCAGCCTCGTCTCACGCAGTCCTCTTCCAAGCGCTCGCACAATATAACAGATCCCCGGATGAAACCTCCAATAATGCCTCACGGTAACGATCGCTGTACTCAAGCTCGGTTCGCAGTCACGCACGCTCGTGTCAGATCAAGTTCAGGTTCCTTTTTCCGTCGTTTGGTTTTGTGAATTTTTGGACTGAGACCGTGAGCGGCACGCTTTCTGGACTGACTGGAGTTATACAGACCTAGGCAGCATTCCGAAACGTATTTTATGTAACGTCACGTCGATCCGCCGCTACAAAGGACACGCTTCGTCACCGAGCTCTTCCTGCCTACGCGATTGCCCGAAGACCCTTTCAGGGCGGCCGCATACGCGACGGCGGCATTGCTACTCGAGGCGATCCCGTTCGAGGCATCTTCGAACAACGCCACTCTGCAACGCGCATCCCCACGCGTACTATGTTCGCCTCGGCGGGCTTTGGTGTCGCCGGCGCAGGCAACGGCGGCGGCAGAGGAGCCAATGGCCGAACGAAAACCGTCACCCCCGTCAGCAGTCGAAATTGACACCACCGCACGATATGCGGTCAAATCGCCCCCCCCCGCCACGGCCGATGTTGTTCACGATCCTCCGCTTCGCACACCGTCTGCGTTGGGCATGCCGACTACGCCTACCGCGCCAACATTGGGCACGAAACCTACAAGAAAATCATTGACGAAAGGCTACGGGCCAAACCTGCTGTGCGCAAGCCAGCAGCTCGAGAACAGAGCTTCCCCGGACCACGCGGGCTCTTCTTTCCCGTCTTCCATGTCCGGAGGACAACACGCCTACACGGCCAACGCGACGGCTGCTTCTGCGGCGATGGTGACCCCGGCCGGTACTGGCCAAGGCGTCGGAGCTCGCGTCGGACGCCTCCCGCGACAGCCCGCGCCGGAAACGGAGGAAGACGACGAGGTGGACTTGGAACTCGTCCACAAGAAGCTGGGGTTAGCATGCCCAGAGCCGCAAGACCTTTGCCAGAGGCAAGCGGGAGGAGGAGGTGTAGACGCACCCTCCACTTCTCCGCAAAATCTCCGTACCTCGGAACCTGGCACCTCCGATGTGTACGCGATGGCAGTGGCGGCGGCAGAGGCAGCGGCGGCGTCGGCGGCAGCGGCAGATAGGGCGGCGCAGGCGGCGGAGGCGGCGGAGGCAGCGGCGGCGGCGGCGGCCGAAGACCCTATCCCAGCGGTTGCAGGGGCAAGGGGGGACGGGTCGGGGGATGCAACGGCGGCGGGCATTTTCAACCACTCATATGCTTCCGCGGTTGGTGGTAGGTTCTGTGGTGACGCGAGCGATCCCACCGATGGCGACCGCGGTAGACGCGCAGGAGAAAAGCGAAAAGCCGCGAATGCTGAGGGTGATGACAAGGAGTCCCAGTGCGATGGGGGGCCGCGGAAGAAAACCCACTCGGGGTGAAGGGCCGAGCGGAAACGGGGCGTGCTGCGAACGTGGTGTCGTCGTTTCAAACTATATACCGGCCACATTTGTCCGCACGATGAAGCGCTTTTTTGTTGCGTATGCTTCCGTCCATGCTTTCCGATTGGTGTTGTCCTGACGGAGACTACCATGTGTGTTTTTTGCAAGGGTGGAAGAACCTGTCCACTTATGCGTTAAAGTTTTAGTGAGACTGGTGGAATGTAGTATGAATATCATGGCAATAATAACAATATAGCTGGTGCTGGTTATAGCATCAGGTCTTGGAAGCTGCGTTCATTTTCAGCGGCTGATGCGCTCGCGGCGATCTTCGCGCATTTATACACACGGTGCGTTTCGGGAACCCGTTTTTATTTTGTTTTTTGGTTGCAGCGATGTTTTCGTGAGCTTGCTTTTTAGCCCGGTTTTTTTATCGTGGTGTGGGCCCGGTTCTGCCGGAAAAACAACCGCATACAAACATACACCGCGTTGGGCTGGGGGGGAGTGGGGGCGGGGAGGGTTGCGTCGTTTAGTTTACGCAAAACAATTGCACATAGAGGCTCATAACGAGATGTGTACATACATGTACCTCAGAGTACAGACCAATCAATGCAATTGGTACGCCCCATTTGTTTCTTATGGTGCATATACCAGGAACGGCACAACATGCGTTTTTTTTTTTTTCTTTTTTTCAACTGTATTTTCTTTCGTTATTTTGACTTTTTTTGTTTTTTTTCAAGTTTCGTCATTCTCCTTTGACCAACGTAATTGGTGCGCCATTCGTTGCTTCGGGTGTACCAGGTACGGCGCATGTTTTTTATTCCTTCTTTTTTTCAACTGTATTCTTCTTGTTGTGGTTTCGATGTTTTTGTTCATTTTTCTTCTCTTCGGTTTTCTTATTTTTCCTTTTTTTGACCCCCTTCCCCCCCCCCCGTTTTGTTCTTTGATCGAAACTTACCTGTGTTTCGTCCTTGTTAATCTTTCATTTTAGTAGTGGTGAGCACTGATGATGTGGTACAGGGGGGTTTCCAATAGTGTAGGAGGCCATTTCCTTGCAGAGATTTCTTCCTTTCGTCTATGTTAGTTGCTAGGAAGGAGTTGCTCTTGTAGGGCTTCTATTTTTGGGAGGTTTTTATTTCTTGGGGATGGCTTCGCATCATCCCCTCCGAAGGGAGGGTTTTTCTGGTGTCTCCGGGGATGCCAGCTATCTATATTAAAGAGGATGCTTGTCAGTAGCCATCATTGTTGCTGCCTGGTAACACTAAGTCATCTGGTAATATATTACGAGTTTGTAAGAACAACAGGTAGCATTATGTCTGATATTATTATAGTCTGTCGTTTATCGATGCAGTATTTAACAAGCAGGGAGTCGCTACACTAACATCTTGATGTATGATATACAGCAAGTTGCACTCTTCATTCTTATCCAATACCTAGGACAGGCAGTACGTACTGGTACATTGAGAGGGACAGTCTTCAATATCCCTCCGGAACCGGTAGCATCTAGATAGGGTCAAATGTCCATTATTAGATGTTGCTAGAAAGCAACAATATAGTAATACGGACAGTATCCAATTACTATTACTATACTGTTGCTTTTCAACAACATCTAATGGACATTTGACCCTATCTAGATGCTACCGGTTCCGGACGAATATTGAAGACTGTCCCTCTCAATGTACCAGTACGCACTGCCTGTCCTAGGTATTGGATAAGAATGAAGAGTGCAACTTGCTGTATATCATATATCCGAGATGTTAGTGTAGCGACTCCCTGCTTGTTAAATACTGTATCGATTAACGACAGACTATAATAATATCAGACATAATGCTACCTGTTGTTCTTACAAACTCGCAATATAATTTACCAGATGACTTAGTGTTATCAGGCAACAACAATGATGGTTACTGACAAGCATCCTCTTTAATAAAGATTCCTGGCATCCCTGTGGATACCAGAAAAACCCTCCCTTGGGAGGGGATGATGCGAAGCCATCCCCAAGAAATAAAAACCTCCCAAAAATAGAAGCCCTACAAGAGCAACTCCTTCCTAGCAACTAACATAGACGAAAGGAAGAAATCTCTGCAAGGAAATGGCCTCCTACACTATTGGAAACCCCCCTGTACCACATCATCAGTGCTCACCACTACTAAAATGAAAGATTAACAAGGACGAAACACAGGTAAGTTTCGATCAA
Organism: Undaria pinnatifida; assembly: GCA_012845835.1. Classification (NCBI taxonomy): domain Eukaryota; class Phaeophyceae; order Laminariales; family Alariaceae; genus Undaria; species Undaria pinnatifida. The sequence continues at coordinate 4,858,978 of JABAKD010000012.1, read as the reverse complement.
AGAACAAAACGGGGGGGGGGGGGAAGGGGGTCAAAAGGAAAAATAAGAAAACCGAAGAGGAAAAAAATGAACAAAAAAATCGAAACCACAACAAGAAGAATACAGTTGAAAAAAAGAAGGAAATCAAAGACATGCGCCGTACCTGGTACACCCGAAGCAACGAATTACGCACCAATTACGTTGGTCAAAGGAAAATGACGAAACTTGAAAAAAAACAAAAAAAGTCAAAATAACGAAAGAAAATACAGTTGAAAAAAAGGAAAAAAAAAACCGCACGCTGTGCCGTTCCTGGTATATACACCATAAGAAACAAATGGGGCGTACCAATTGCATTGATTGGTCTGTACTCTGAGGTACATGTATGTACACATCTCGTTATGAGCCTCTATGTGCAATTGTTTTGCGTAAACTAAACGACGCAACCCTCCCCGCCCCCACTCCCCCCCAGCCCAACGCGGTGTATGTTTGTATGCAGTTGTTTTTCCGGCAGAACCGGGCCCGCACCACGATAAAAAAATCGGGCTAAAAAGCAAGCTCACGGAAACATCGCCACAACCAAAAAACAAAATAAAAACGGGTTCCCGAAACGCACCGTGTGTACAAATGCGCGAAGATCGCCGCGAGCGCATCAACCGCTGAAAATGAACGCAGCTTCCAAGACCTGATGCTATAACCAGCACCAGCTATATTGTTATTATTGCCATGATATTCATACTACATTCCACCAGTCTCACTAAAACTTTAACGTATAAGTGGACAGGTTCTTCCACCCTTGCAAAAAACACACATGGTAGTCTCCGTCAGGACAACACCAATCGGAAAGCATGGACGGAAGCACACGCAACAAAAAAGCACTTCATCGTGCGGACAAATGTGGCCGGTATATAGTTTGAAACGACGACACCACGTTCGCAGCACGCCCCGTTTCCGCTCGGCCCTTCACCCCGAGCGGGTTTTCTTCCGCAGCCCCCCATCGCACTGGGACTCCTCGTCATCACCCTCAGCATTCGCGGCTTTTCGCTTTTCTCCTGCGCGTCCACCGCGGTCGCCATCGGTGGGATCGCTGGCGTCATCACAGAACCTACCACCACCCGCGGAAGCATATGAGTGGTTGAAAATGCCTGCCGCTGTTGAATCCCCCGACCAGTCCCCCCCTGCCCCTGCAACCGCTGGAATAGGGTCTTCGGCCGCCGCCACCGCCGCTGCCTCCGCCGCCTCCGCCGCCTGCGCCGCCCTATCTGCCGCTGCCGCCGACGCCGCCGCTGCCTCTGCCGCCGCCACTGCCATCGCGCACACATCGGAGGTGCCAGGTTCCGAGGTACGGAGATTTTGCGGAGAAGTGGAGGGTGCGTCTACACCTCCTCCTCCCGCTTGCCTCGGGTAAAGGTCTTGCGGCTCTGGGCATGCTGAGCCCAGCTTCTCGTGAACGAGTTCCAAGTCCACCTCGTCGTGTTCCACCGTTTCCGGCGCGGGCTGTCGCGGGAGGCGTCCGACGCGAGCTCCGACGCCTTGGCCAATACCGGCCGGGGTCACCATCGCCGCAGAAGCAGCCGTCGCGTTGGCCGTGTAGGCGTGTTGTCCTCCGGACATGGAAGACGGGGAAGAAGAGCCCGCGTGGTCCGGGGAAGCTCTGTTCTCGAGCTGCTGGCTTGCGTCCAGCAGGTTTGGCCCGTAGCCTTTCGTCACCGATTTCATTGCAGGTTTCGTGCCCAATGTTGGCGCGGTAGGCGTAGTCGGCATGCCCAACGCAGGAGGTGTGCGAAGCGGAGGATTGTGAACAACATCGGCCGTGGCGGGGGGAGGCGATTTGACCGCATATCGTGCGGTGGTGTCAATTTCGACTGCTGACGGGGGCGACGGTTTTCGTTCGGCCATTGGCTCCTCCGCCGCCGCCGTTGCCTGCGCCGGCGACACCAAAGCCCGCCGAGGCGAACATAGTACGCGTGGGGATGCGCGTTGCAGAGTGGCGTTGTTCGAAGATGCCTCGAACGGGATCGTCTCGAGTAGCAATGCCGCCGTCGCGTATGCGGCCGCCCTGAAAGGGTCTTCGGGCAATCGCGTAGGCAGGAAGAGCTCGGTGACGAGGCGTGTCCTTATCTCGCCCCATGGTCGCCGTTCCGCCCTGCGCTGGGTTCTAACGGCCCTCATGAAGCGCCAGAAGAACGACCCGAACAGGGCCGGAACGTCGCCCTGCTTCATCCTCCTGGCGACAGCCGTGCGCGCTTCTGCCTGTGCCATCTGTGGGACAGAGGTACGTACGTTTACGCAGTCCGCACGGACGAAGGCATCGTATTTTTGCAAAGCCCGGACAACGGATGGGAACAACAGAGAGATAATTTGCAACACACAAGAAAGTCTGCAACGAAAACTGAAATGTGTCATGGTCGGAAACATAAAAGCTTCAACCAGCCGTTGTCATGCCTGTGTTATAAGGCATAGTTTGGGTAAGCTATTGGCTAACCTTTTGCAAGTGGTCTGACGGACTAATACCCCACTAATACCTCAACAAATGGCGTCGTCGACAGACCATGTTTTTTGGGGTCGTCGGTTCAAATCCCACCATCCACTTTTTTTTTTTTTTTTTTTTTTTTTCCAAATTTCGAACTTGAAAAATACTCTCCCCGGTATACCCAGGAAATGAAACCGCTTGGATAAATGACAGGTCCGCCCGTATATCCGGCCGGCCTGCTATCGCGCCGTCTCAGGGGGGAGGAGTGTTATAAGGCTTAGTTTGGGTAAGCTATTGGTTAACCTTTTGCAAGTGGTCTAACGGACTAATACCCCACTAATACCTCGACACCTGATGATGATGATGCCCTGCTTGCTGGGTGCTGCCAACACGACTAGCCCCGATAGCAACTAACTGCCACATCCATAAAAGATCGATACCTGGTATACGTGTGGTCGAGTAATACATACGGCTGCTGTAGTAGCGGTTCGTTAGTAACGTGCCGTAGAAGGCATCTTGAGCCAAACTTGAAAAATATGTACATTTCTTTCAATAAAAATTGAAAAAACGTCAGCTTTGAGTACGACCAATTGAATAGTTTAAACTCAACTTTGCAAGCTGCGTGGTACATCTATGTTTCGTTAATATACAGTAGTTGCACAAAATTTACGGAAGGTCGTTCGCGCGTGTTATATATTTGATCTTCGTGAAAGATTTAGGTCTGTGACTCCCCTTAGAACTAAAGTGTAGCTTGTACCAGGGTCATCAGGGTGATGCTAATCAATCTGTGCGCGGAAACTACAAAACCTGTTTTTTAGGGGGACACAATCTGACGGTTATGGAAGGAATGCATCAGTTTATCAAGTGTATGCTGTAAGTCGTACTATCAGTGAGGAGAGGGTGGAGTGTTCGAAGGGGTGGGGGGGGGGGTTCGGGGGAGGGGGGGGTGGGGGAGAAAAGGGAATTTCCAACAGCCTTAGGTCGCATATATGTAGGGACTTGCTATACACGTGGTGCTAGGTCTAGGCGATGGTTCGGGCGGTGGGGAAGGAGGGGGCGTTTGGGGGGGGGGGGGGGGGGGCATTGGAGCTACGGCATGGATGGCTAGAAATATAACGAGGTGATATCAACTGCCTGGTAGTGTTTATTACTCTGGCATATTTTGATTTTAGGCGGGGCGTTTGAACAAGAGGGAGCGGGGCAAAAAAAGGGGGTGGGGGTGGGGGGGGGAATGAATTGGAGCTACGGCATGGATGGCTAGAAAGATAATGGGGCTTGTGGTATCAGCTGCCTGATAGTGTTTCTTACTCTTGCAGAATTTGATTTTATGTGGGGGCGTTTGAACGAGAGGGATCGCGGGGGGGGGGGGACGCGCAGGAAAACTCATTATGCGCGCGGAAACTATAAATCCTTCAAGGGTACAAATCTGACGGTTGTAGAAGGAATCCATCAGTTTATATCACCTGCCTGATATTGATTTTTATTCTTCGAGCAGATTTGATGTTAGGTGTGCCATTGGCTCGGGTTGCGCCGCATATCGCTGATGGCTGATGATGTAGCCTAGAGGTTGTGCCGCATTTATTCAGTTTCAACCATTCAATCGGTCGTACTCATAGATGACGTTTTCTAATTTTTACGAAAAATTTCACTACCCTGGAACACGATCTTTATTAGTCTACTCGTACGAGTACAGAGTACAGAGTGCAGAGCACAGAGCGCACAGCACAGAGCGCAGAACACAGAGGACAGAGGGCAGAGGACACAGCAGTGCACAGCAGTGCACAGCAGTACAGAGCACATAGCACAGACTACAGAGTACAGAGTACAAAGGGCAGAGTACAGAGTACCAGGTACAGAATACAGAGGACATGATACCCAGCGTAGAGAACAGAGTGCAGCTCTTGGTTGTACTTGTAGTCTAGGTTGTGGAGATCGGTCTCGGTTATATCTAGTCTACACGTAGGGGTGATGTGTTGAAGTTTTCGGCTTAGATTGCTCCGCGCACTCGGCTAACACAGGTTGTGCGACCGCATTTATTTATGTAACGCACGTATCTCCCAGACGTTTACGAGTAGAGCAGTGCCTTTTGCCTTGTAGTAAGTAGTACGTCCAGCCCTTGGTTGTGGATATCGACCTCACTCAGTTCTTCTCAAATTAAAGGCATGATTTGTTGCAGCCATTGGCTCAGGTTGCGCCGCATTTAGCTCGACCAAGGATTTTCCACCATTCAAAATTTCCATCCGAAAAAATTGACCAATCAGAAAACTGCGGGCACGAAATCCCTTTCTTACAGTTCGAAGTACAACAGCACTTATTGACAACGTAACGTACGTGTCACGTATTATACGTATCTACCAGATATTTACGAGTATCGTACCCTCTTACGCAGCACATCGAGCGACCTTAATTGTGCCCACACGGTACATCCAACAGCGTGACGGTGGCAAATCAAACCTACCGGCACAATCCTGCTCCAGATCAACGGGCCCCCGATACGGACGCCGGCGAACGTCGTTCCCGAATCGCCGGGCATCCACTCGTCGCCTGCTTCCACGAGCAGGGAGGCCGCCGCATTCCGCGCGTGCACTCGCACGGGGTCTGTGGCTCCCCTGTCCTCCTCAAGCGCCCGGTTTGACACCAACTTTCTGACGGCCTCGCAGGGGAGGCCCTTGGCGGCCATGTCAGCGCGTACAGAACCGGCCATTTCGAGAAAATATTGCCGCATCAGCGACGGCACATCATCGGGAGAACAAGCGAGCTTTGCAGCTGTGCACGCAAGCTCTTCCGCGGTCTGTCAGAAAAGAGGCGGTTCATCGGTTCGGTTGTTAGCAGGGGTTGGTATATAGGGAGGAAAGATGCCTCGAGTGCTACGAGGCGCAAGGAGTCAGTGAGTCTCATTGGTTGGGTCGACACGAAAGTTAAGGGCAATGGAACAACATCGGTGACGCGTGAGGATTGCTTGTAAATACCACACACCTCCTCGTGCACCTCCCACGACTTGTTGAAGCCGTCGCCGTCTTCTCGCGCCTCCCAATATCGCGTCACACTACCCAACACATCCCGCACATACCCCAAGTATGACGAGCCGGTGGCCATGGCCGTCCGTAGCTGTAGTTCTTCGCTGCACGGATCGTCGCGACTCGAGTCTTTGCGTCGGCGAGTCTAGAAACAGAGCACCTGTCCGACGAGAAGAATGTCAGAAACGGGCGCGGGATGCTTTTCCGCAAAGGAATTCGAGAGGGCAAGATGGAGAAAATACACACATGTAGTATAGTTTATGGCCACGGCGGCACATACATACGCACATACGCACGCTAGTCTAACAGAAAAGAAGCGGTAACAACTGCACATGTACATGTTATGATTTGAGTTTGTCGCTTGCTTCGCACCTACTTGCAAATGCGATCTACGTACAACAGCACCAGCAGCTTTATTTGGTGCTTGTTCTGCCTGTAAGCGAGGTATTGTTATCGATCTCGTCGTTCTATCATTGCTGCTCTTACGACACACCTCCGGTGGTCCGCCCGTTCCGTCCCTGGTATTTAAGCCACCACGGTAAACCGCCCCCGTAGACCGCTTGTTTGGCAGCCGGGGCCGCCGGAGTCGTTCTGCCTCCTAGCAATATGGGTCAAGAAAACGCTCGAGTCGACTAAAAAACAACGCACACGCATGCGGAAATTGCACTATGTGCATACGAGTAGATATGCCCGACACGCGCGTGCAGTGTGCGTATCCTCCGTCTCGGCGATAGAGAAAAATAATCGTGGACAACGAAATGCCGAGGAAAACATTCCCTGCCCACACTTGGCCTTCTCGCGACACTGCAGTAGCCCTCTCTTGCTTGAACATGCTCGAGCTACGAGTTGCTAAGAAGTTTCGTCTATGATACGCGAAAGAAGAATGGGATGCATCTCCGAGAAAATCTTCTCGTCCCAATACGTGGACGAAACCGGCAAAAACAAAAAACGAAGAAAAAAAAAAACATCGATCGTGCATACGAACCACGTGCTGGTATCATATACGCACATACAACTCATACAATAAACGGCCGGTATCTTGTTGCCCCTTTGAGCTGCGCGTGCCTATACCCGCAACAAAGGCGACCCAATACCACTCTGCTTCTTCTGCCATGTCACTCTCCTCGTCGTTCTACCTTGCTGCCGCTGCGATACACCATCAGTATGGCCCGCCCTTTCCGCCCCTCCCGGTCCCTCGAATCGCACGTTCCCCGAGCGGCAGCATAGAAAGACGTTCTTTCAAGAGTACGAGTACGTGTTGTGGATGGCGAGAGCGAGTGATAATTGCAGTAGCTTCTCGAGAGGCAAAACCCGAACAAAACGCTTTCGGCAGTCAGTGCCCATGTACGGTTGTCTGTCGCGGAATCAACTTCCTGACTCGGGAGGGGTCTATCGCGTCGCGTGCAGCACGTGTTCTGTCGTCGAAAGGCACCCATTAAAACCGAAAAATAAAAGTGGACGGCATAGACGGTATACGTATCACAGAGCGACAATAGAAGCGCAAGGCCAAGAACGATCGATTTTCTCGGGAGTAGGATACCACAATACCACCACCACCACCACCACCACCACCATCACCACCACCACCGCGCTTGGCGACACAACAAGAAGAGAGTATTCACCTGTGACACGCGCTCGCTCCTCCCCGCGAGGGAAATATGCTGGACCGGCAGCGAGATGGCGCTTGCAACCCGCTTCCGGTGGTGTTGGCGGTGCCGTTGCTCGCCAGTGGTAGAGCGTGCGGATAGCTGCTGCTGCTGCTGCTTGTGCTACTGCTGCTGTTGACGAACGAACATGCCCGGGGTCGGCAGCAAACAAGCAGCAAACAAAGTAGTGGCGATAACTTCGGTTTGAGCGCGATCACAGCTCAAACTGAAAGCAACGTGTCAGAAACGGCTTCAGCAAGAAGACGCGATCAGAAGCACGCGACTTTCCGACCAACCCAGCCTGAATAGTCTCGATCGGGGCGCAATAAGTACTTACTTTTACAGCAGTGGCGGTGCCCGTGCTTCGATTGTGTCCGTGGGCGGCCTGCGTCGGCTTCTGAGAGTATTATGCTCGCGAGGGTTGGGTTGTGATTGTGACTACGTCCAAACTCAAAAACGATTTTTTTGCTTTTCTCGTATCCCTCTTTGCAGCTACCGTACGCGTAACGAACGGTGTTCCGCTTCGCAAGTCAGATAGTATCACAAAAAGTTCCGTTTCGGAATAGCATCCCCAAAAATTAGCATTATCATTGAGCCTGGTATGTGGGCTACCATTGAAAAAAAGAGGGATACTTGTACGAGAAACTGAGAAGAAGGGGTAATCGCTTTTTTAAACTATGTAAATTTTGTGCAACTGTAAATTTTGTGCAACTACTTGTACTGTATGTTAGTGGAGCATAGTCTAGATGTACCACGCAGCTTGCAAAGTTGAGTTTCAACCATTCTATCGGTTGTACTCACAGCTGACGTTTTTCAATTTTTATAAAAACTTTGTACAAATTGAGCTGTTTGTCTATTTATTTTTGGAACATGTCTACGAGAAGCGTGAGTCTGTGTCCGTAGCACAAGCAGCAGACATCATCTATCTGGTCTGCAATATATCCGCTATCCATATGCTCAAAGTAGACACGCGTATCTTGAACTCTAATTTCAAGTACCAGGTACTACGTCGTAGCATGTAGCTCGTCTCCGTATAGGCGGCGGCGCTCAGTCCTATAATATATTTTTCGTTGTGCTTGCAGACGCGGGTGCCAACTTTGTACGCGCGGTGCATACTGCTGCTTGCTGCAGTAGTACTACTACTGTTCTTCTGTTGTAGTAGTTGGTTTCGTCATTGTACTCGCCAAATCTATCTACACGCACGTCAGATAGGTACCGTAGGTGTACCATGTATGTGTGTATCAGAAGATCCACACTGCTGCGGTGGTTGAGGATTGCCATGGCGCACACTATGCAAAAGTACATGTACACGTCAAGCTTTCCTGCCATACCCTACCGCCCACACACAGCAGTGGGGTTCGCTCGGGACTCTTTTCACCCCTTCCTCTGTCCGATCGATATTACCTTTAATAAAATGAAAGGACGAAAGCTCCGATCGAATGTTGTTTTTATTGCTTTCCACCGTCCTCTGTGGGACCAAGGTAAATCAATGAATGCCTAATACATTTCCTCGTTATTTTAATCATCAAGGCAGAGACCCGATTGACGCTCGATTATTAGACTATACCTTTTTTTTACAAAAAAACTAAGCTGCTAATATAGACTAGTCTAAATGTCTCACGGCGTTCCGGTCAATCAAGAAAATCGATAGTCAAAAAGCTAAGTAAGTGCTTTTGATTGAGCATCGTCATAATAATACTGTATTATACATGCAAGCCAGCAAAGTTTCTTTAACTAATGGACAAACAACAAAAACATTATCGATCGACGGATTAATTTAGTAAAAACGAACAAGTATCGTAGTTGTACTGGTTTCTATTAGTGACCCCCCCCCCCCGCGACCACGCGATTGACGATATATGCATACTACTGCATACAACATCTCAGCCGCACGGGCAATTTATTTATTTACTTCCGTACCGAAAACCCATCATCAGAGCCGTCTCTGCAAAAAAAAGACAAAAACAAGTAATAATAATACGTAATATAATGACGATGCGTTTTTTCCTTCAGACATACCCTCACTTGTTGTCCTACTACTCACTACTCGTACCGAACAACAAATTATAAGGCGTCGTCCGAAAAGAAAAGGGTTCCCGGTTTGCGCCCCCTGCATATATTTCATGTCATGTGTCCCGGGCACAGTTTTCCTGGCCTGCCCGTAGCACCCCCCCGCCCCCCGCCCCGGTTCACTCCCCCGTCCTCCGTCCCGCGATGGATACCCATAACGTCCATTCTCCCACCAAACCGGCATAATATGCATGCCACGCTTTAAAAAAGTACTCCGTATGTACTTTTTGACTTTTGTGCAACGGTTCTTCAGCTCTATCTATTCCAACTCCAAGTAGTTTCCCCCCACCCCTCCAAAAAAATAAACTGAGCACTTTGAAAGTTAGAATAGTTCAAAGGCTTGAACTTTCATCAGAGCCAACCGCACCCACGTATTGTTTAGGGACAAACTGTTCTTCTATACAATCGATGCCAAATTGTGCTGATATAAAGTTAGCCAAATCAGATACGGATATAGACGGTTACAAAAACATGTTCGTTTGTTTTCATGATATTATGTCGACGATTTGATGTTGCGGCGGCCAGCGTGGGACACTCCGTTGAACGGGGCCGCATTCTTCTACGTTCTTGAGGACCGTGCCAGACTTGGGGGGATGTTGCGGCGGATAGCGTAGGAGCATAAAAGTACGGCGGGTCGTGCCCGTGGCCTGATGGTCGCGACTCACTGGGCGCAGAACAGTGGTGGTCCCTTCTGTGGGCGAGGGATAGGACGTCTTGTCTGGTCGGTGAAACTGAAACCGTCGGCTTGGCAATAACGCCTTCCAAGAAAGTGATGCAAAGCAGCATCACTGGGAATCGCGCCTGGTATTTGATTTTCAATATCACCAATGTGAAAAGAAAGGTCAAAAATCAAAAGTACAATGGCAAACCATTGCTGTTCGCATATGCATGAACACTGTTCGCTCGTGTGCATGTGCATCCGCATCACCTGTCATCTGTGATCTCACGCGCTTGCGAGACTCAACGATTTGACCTCGCTGGTCTGAAGTCTCGGATCAATCCGCCGGATTGGAAATCGGAGGAAGTACAAAGGTATAGCTAGATGTTACGATGTCTCGAGGTGTAGCAAGGTGAGCCATAACCAGGGCAGCTCCTCTTGCTACCGTAATATGGTGAGCCCAGGGATTCTCCCCCTCCAGGCAATGGACATAAAACAGTTGAACAGTGGACGGTGGGCCGTCGGCACGTACACATAGAAGATCATGTCGAAGATATAGGCAACATATTACGGTCAAACGGAAACCCAGCCGCGCGGGACAACGCGACAGGGGAAGGCGTGCGACAAGGGGGGGTGCGGGGCGGGGCGGGGCGAAGCGCTCGAAGCGTGCGAAAAGGGCGAGGTACGAGGAGGGAGTATGCGAGGAAGGGTGCGAGGCAGGGCTGGGATGCTTGCTGTTGCTGTACGGGCCTTCACTTATGGCATCGAAAAAATGAATAATAATGACGGGATAGGGTGTGGAGATGTTAGCGCTACGTACTGGCGGCTCAATTCTCAATTCTCCCCCGCACCGACACGCGATAGTCTAACGCGAGGACGTTTTCGGCGGGCTCATTGAGGAGGACGGCTGGTCAGACGGCAATCGGAATTGTTAAGGTATTCGTGGGGTATTAGTCCGTTTGACCACTTGCAACAGGTTAACCAATAGCTTACCCAAACTAAGCCTTATAACACTCTTCCCCCCTGAAACGGCGGGATAGCAAGTCGGCCGGATATACGGGCGGACCTGTCAATATTCAAGCAGTTTCATTTCCTTGGGATACCGGGCAGAGCATTTTTCAAGTTGGACATGGGGAAAGTCTGAAAAAGTTTATTATTGTGGATGGTGGGATTTGAACCCACGACCCAAAAAAAAAGATGGCCTATCGACGACGCCATTTGTTGATATGTTAGTGGGGTATTAGTCCTTTTGACCACTTGTAAAAGGTTGACCAATAGCTTACCCAAATTAAGCCTTATAACAGAATGACACTCGACGCGCATCCAAGAGCGTCCACCCGGCCTGAGCCCGCCACCTCCACCAAAGAAAGCTACCTGTGACTAGGTTTATCCATTTTGCGGGAAACGAAAGACGGGGTTCTTACAAGGCTAACTGAATTATGTGCACAGAAAACGTTCTCACAGGCGACACGTGAGCGGTCTTCTCCTAAAAAAGACTATCGCACGAAGAACCCGGATGAAAACCTGACAGCTGGGGGTGCAGTGCGGGGAGGCACGTAATATGCCACGGCCTCCCCAACTCCCCCCTCTACTAGATCGTTGCGATTGCTCTTGAAAGGCAACTACTTGCTGCCCTCTTTTGGGTACAGACGATGTCTGGAGGAGGTCAAAGGCTACGAATATACTGCCTACCTACACGTGAGGGAGTCATCAAGTGATCTCAGAGACGAAACCTGCCCTCTGTGGCATACATTACACGCGCGCGTGCGTGATTTTTCCTGTATTTTGTTAATGCACGACCGAAGGGAGCGGAGGTGACTCTCCGCTTTACGATATACGACATTGCATCTTACCCTGCCGCCGATCGTTCGATGTAAGTATTGGGTAGGATGAGGCCTCCTACCCCGAGGCAGGTGGTCCTCGCCCGGGATAAACTCCGCGCTGAGTGCGCCCTTAGCGCGGTGCTCGTCTCTGGGATTGAAATGACACCGCGCAGAAAAGTACTACACCAAGCTTGCAGGGCGGGTGGGGGAAGGTCTGAATTTTTCCTGTCCCTGTTCTCGCAGGGAGGCTATGCTTGGGAACGGAGTGACTGGCGATTTGCGTTCATCGTTCCAGTGATTCGCACCAAATGCTGGAACAAGTGTTTGTCCTAGATATGGATTAGTGTTATCGGGTAGCCATTCTACCCTTTTTTTTTTTTTTCTTCTTTTTTTCTCACACTTTTACTTTCCAGCTTCTGGACAAGCCGTGGTCACAGGTGTCGTCCCTTCTCCCCCCCGGTTCTTGCCTTCAATTTTTATCGCGCATAGGGTTCAGCAGTCCCACTGCTCGTCGATTTTTCATCGAATGTTGCTAACTCACGCTCTCGCGCTTTCCGCAAGTCAATTTGTGCACAAGAAAAAGTCCCAACGAATTTATACGAGTATGCACTCGGCGGGGCTTGAACTCACGAAACTGACCTCTACCAGGCTCGAGGATAACCTGATACGCCACCGGGGCGACCGGACCTTAGAGTTCGTCGTTGGTTTTATTGTTATGGTACTGCCGTGGGCTATCCTTGACTACTACCAGGTATTCGTTCCGCGCATGCAGATCGTGTAGACCACGGATCTGTCTGATATGATAAGTATTAATTAATCATGATCATTGTGTGGAAAATACTCCATATTGACAGGTACGTATGATCTGGTCAGTCCGACGTATGAAAATATCATAATATAACGATAACGATAATAATAGTGGGAATGGTAAATACAATGATATAAACTATAGTAATAGTTTTAGCATGAGCATAACAACAATAACAATAATAACCAGTGATTATTCTATCATTCCATCCTTCATTACTCTTTTCGCGTGGACGCGTTATTTATTCATAAACCGACGTTCTCATCGGCCCGCACATCATCGTAGATAGACCATAACCACTACGAGTACAGACAAGGAAGAACAGGAAGAACAGGCCACCTGCGGCGACACAGCAGGCGCCAAAACAAAACTCGGAGAAGTAAAGAAAAAAGCAAAAAAAACTTGGTTTCAAAATACTGTATGCTCCCACCCACCCACCCGCCCACCCGTATGGAGCTAATCCACAAAGAAAAAAAACAACAACCCAACCCAACCTAACCCACCCACACCGACACAAAGAAATAAATCTCAACAATGTTCACTACTACGCCCTCAGCACCACCACCTCCTAGTTGCCAACATATTATTAACGGAAAAAAAGAAGTCAGAAGGCGGTTATATCAAAATCATCACACTCGAACCGTCCTCCTTAACAACAACAGGATAAAAATGTGGGGGGGGGACGGGGGGGGGGGGGGCGGGGAGGGAAGAAGGGGGGGGGGAAGGTCACAAGATCATTGATGCGTGTGTGATTCACCCTCAACACCCCCAGCTAACTAAAGCCCCACCCCACCTAAAAATAAATCACCTTTAGTGGCATATTTCTACCCTTTTTACCCCCTGCTTATCGATTGATGGCATACACAGCGCGTCCTTCCAGATGGCGCTATCTAGGAAAAACAGAACACCCAACCCAACCCAACCCAACCAACCAACCAACCAAGTGGACAACTTCTATTCCAGGGCAGGCTGTAAACGGTTCGGGTCAAAAAACCTCGCGGGTTGACACCTACCTCACTCGACTCGACTCGACTCGCACCGTGAAATCTGACACCACCTTTCCTGACCCGACTCGACCCGTGAGACTTTGAACTCCCCCCCGGACCCGACCCGGGGAGAGCTCGAAAACCTTCTGACCCTACCCGACCCGGGGTGAGAGTTTGAAAACCTCCTGACCCGACCTGACCCGACCGACCCGACCCGGGGAGAGAGTTTGACAACCTCTTGACCCGACCTGATCCGCCCGACCCGACCAGGGGTGAGAGTTTGAAAACCTCCTGACCCGACCTGACCTGCCCGACACGACCCGGGGTGAGAGTTTGAAAACCTCCTGACCCGACCTGACCCGCCCGATCCGACCCGGGGTGAGAGTTTGAAAACCTCCGGACCCGACCTGACCCGCGAGACTTCGCTAAACCTCAAAAGTCATTATCGGTGAACAGCCCGGAAAATCCCTTCCCCCAAAACACTGATTGATACGATATGATGGATCGATCTCGATTGTTCATTTTTAGGGCACCTGCCACCAAGAAGGAAAGAAAAAAAAACGGTATAATCATTTACAACACAACACCTCTCGCCTATACTTTCGGAAAGGAACCAACAGCGGCGTGGGGGTGGGGGTGGGGGGGAAATTAAACAAAAAAAGAAAAAGCCTGTCAGTTGTTGTAGACCCCAGCCCTGCCCCCGCCCCGTTACCCGATGTAGCCATTTGATGGGCTAGCAAAATAAAAGTCCCTTATTCATATCTGGTGGGGCGCGTTTCTAACAAAAAAAAAACTAACAAAAGCAGCCTTGTCTTAATATCGTGCAACCGCAAGGAAATGGAATCCTCCAAAAAAATAAGCGCGATGCTGGCGAAAAGCAATGACAAGTGAGCGGGCGCGAACGGTACCCCCCCCCTGCTCAGTTCCGTTTCGCTCGGTTCCCAGATCAGCTCACAGATCGGTTCCCAGATCTATTCCTCGATCAGTGCACAGATCTGTTCCTGGATCGGTTTCCCGTTCTCAATTCCGTTCCATCTCAAAGCCCGCCTAAGCCCAGCATCATTGGCAGGGATAACAGGGTCGAAGTGGGATGAACGGCCCGCGCTCGGTCGACAGCACTGACGGTAGCTGAAACAACAGACTAAAACTGTTTCGCTATACGATCCGCCCTCCACACTCCACTGCACGCCCATCCCCTCCGCTCCCCTCTCTACGTTATCATTCATACCCGTTCAAACATCAAAATATAAAGCCTTGTAAGAAAATCATCATCAATCATCATCACGTCATACCTTCTCACTCACTCACCAACCAATCACAACCAACCTTGGATACGAGCCGCCCCCCGCCCCCCCCCTCCCAACCTCTACCAAACCTATGTTCATGCCCGCGTGCCTGCGTGCGTGCGTGATTGACTGCCGATTCATCGCTACTAGCCATCTCCTTTGATACAAAGAACTGTTTTTTTTTGGCCTGAAAGATAGTGTTCACACTTCGGGCGTCTTTAGCAGGGAACATAACACTCTATCTAGACGTACCCGGGTATATACTATAGACGTACCCGGGTATGATATACCCGGATATGACCAAGATAACTAGCGCCAGCGCTTGGGTACCCCATGAGAACACACGAAAGTTCCCCACCATAGACACAGTTGGAGTGGAGTGTGACGGCTTCGGGCAACAGCATTAGGAACAATACGAAGCGAACAAAAGCGGCGATGCTTTTGAACTGTTTTTCGTTTTTCCTTTTTTTTTTATTCGTTTAAAATGCTGTTAAGTTTAGTTTTGTTCGACCCTGTTGTGACGTTTTGCCCACAAACCCCTCTAGTATATGTACCTTTCGTCCTTCGCGCGCGCAAAAAAAAAAAAAACAGCTCAAAAACAGCAGGAAAAAAAACACGGAGAAAAACACTCCCCCAAAAAAAGGAAAAAAGGAAAAAGACAAAACCGAGTAAAAAAGAAAAAAGAAGCGAAACCAATCAAATCAATCGCCAAAACGCCTTTTTTTTTCAAGGATTACTCCATTTTTTGCCTGAAGGGCAGTTGTGGGAGCAGTACGTGGTCAACAAAAAAAAATCGACCTGACTTACGTACGTACCGCAAGAGTGTGCCATAAAGGATAAAAAAAAAATCTTCCCTCCGCCGCACTGTACCTTCGCTTTCAGCAGAAAAGCAAAAGCTAGACGACCAGCCAGCCAGCCAGCCACGCCATGCCAGGTGCCGGAAAAGGAAAAAGAAGGATACACAGAAAAATGCCAGTAACACTTTTTGATCCAATGCATCCCCCAATCAAAGACAACCCGAAGAACACAAGATGTAACGAGAAAGCAAGCCCGTGGATAGGACGTTTAATTTTTTTCCGGTCTCACTTCCTCAACGTTGGCAGTGTTCTTGTTCTGCGCTGAATTCCACATCTTCCAAAAAAAAAAAAAACGGACCAGCAAAGCAGCCGATACCACCTTGTAACAAAAAAGCAAAGCCATCGTAGTCACCCTTGCTTTCCCTGCCCGCGCGCGCCCCAGATCGGAGGGGCCGGGTAGACAGAGGTATACCGTGCTCAATTTCATCCCATCGAAACATCCACCTCGCACGTTTAAAAGCCTAGCCCGGAATTAGATGCTCTCATCTCGAGCGGTTTAAGCCTAATCGGGGATTATCTATTATGTACCAGGCATAAAGCACCCCAATCACCCACCCACCCAACAAAACTATTCGCAGATTTCTGTACCAATTCTTCGCGATCAATCTAACCGTCCGCCGAACCTTCCCACCCACTCACTGCAAACAAACAAAAAAGCACTCGAAAGGTCATCGTGCAATAGGGAAACGCCAACAACGCCACCCCAACACACAGGAAACCCCGGCTCATCGGCCGAGCCCAGCAAGTACCCGCTCAGCCCCGCCCCCCACCCTATCTTCTCTGCCCCCCCCTCTGCCTTCACAAGCAAGCTTCTGTCTCCAAATCACGCACGTAATCTTGTGCCGCCTTCACAAGCTAGTAAGCCTGTGCCTGGGAGGGAAAAGCCCTAGTCTTCTAAAGCAGGGTTTCCCCCCCTTTTCACGCGTCTGGGAAGGGGGTCCCCCCCCTCCCCCCCGCCCCCCCCGTTGTCAGCCGCTGCGCTGGGATATCACACAAATCAGACTATGTCAACGGTTCTCGGTTGATGGCACCGACATGATTAAGAGCGATGAAGAGATACTGCTACTACTGCTACAAAAAAAATCGAAGGGCGGGGGGTAAAAAAAGAAATACAAGAAACTAATGAACGAAGGAGAGCGAGCAAGCGAGCGAGCAAGCAAGCAAGCAAGCAAGCAAGCGAGCGAGCGAGCAAGCAATACATTTCAATCAAGAGGTAAAAAACCCCCCTCAAAAAGCGTTTTTTCATCATTGTACCCAACAGAAACACAGACACACAAAAACACACGAAATGCGAGCGAGCATGCGCAACAAAAGGCTGGCCAAGAGAATCAAACCAGGGAGTGCCCTAAAAGGCGGTAAAATATTTTACGGTGCGTTGAGAAAAAGGCGCCCCGCCGCTCCTTCTCCTCTCGACCCCCACCCCCATCCCCATCGTGTGCGGGCGTGATGACTTCAGTTACCCCCTCGACTCCCCCCCCCCTCCCCCCACGCCCCCCCCGCCCCCTAGTCCATCGCCTCTGTGTTTTCCCTTTTTTTCGCTCAGGCCCAGAGCTTTTTCTACCGTCCACTCCTACCTCAAGAGACTTGATCGACCTTATCCGGCTTCGACGAAATCCCCCCTCCCCCCACAAGAACTGCGATCGTAAAGCAGCCAGCCGTTCTAGTATTCTAGCGCATACGCACTACCCACCCCCCACCACCACCACCACCTCCCCCGCTCCATGTAGTTCTTCGTTCGTCCCCGAACTCCTCCCTCCCCCCCCCCCACCCCCTTTCCTTCCTTATCTCCCTATAAAAAAACCCGCGACCTTGCTTCACCCCCTTCAACCAGGGCGGGACGAGGCGACGCAACGCAAGGCAAGTTGCGTCGCATCGCCATGCGAGTTACGTCGCACGCAACGCAAGACGGAAAGCAACGCAAAAAAACCAGTAGGAAGAACAAAAAAAAAGAGACATTATTCAGATTACTCCAAATTCCTTCCTCCACCGGTCCCCGTCTCCACCGCCATCACATTATCAATCGCGTACGGATCCGCCCCTTCCAAGTCAGGGTACTCCCCCGACAACGCCAGCCCCCACCCCGCCGCTCCCCCCCCCCCCGGCCCCCCCGGCCCCCCCGGCCCCCTCGTCAGCGCACCCGATACAGGTCGGCCCACATCGCTTGACGTAAACCCCTGCGCGACAAGACGGTCGTCAAGCACCGTCGATCGCGGGGCGCCACCCCCCGGAGACCCCTTCCCGGTAAGCCCAGAGGGTGTCGACTGCGCGGTCATCGGATCGGGGCCGTCTGCCATGACCACCTTCTCAAGCGAACCCCCCGCCCCCTCCGCGTACGCCATCGCGTGCACCGCCCCGTTTCCTGCAGCAGAGCCATTACCCGCCGCGCCTCCCCCCGAAGCGTACGCAGCCGCGCCCGCGTTGTTGGACGCAAAGATGCCGGAGTCGAAGCGCCCGCGGATGGAGTCAAAGCGCGGGATGGGGAAGTGCCCAGACTGGCCGCGGTTGCGGTTGGCCTGGGAGGTTAGGGTCCCGGTGCCGCGGACCGTGCTGCCGCCAGCGGTGGGGGAGTCGGGGAAGGCGGACGCCGCGTTTTCGCTGAGATCGAGCTCCATCTCGGCGTTTCGCTTCTTGTTCAGGCGGCGGCACTGCGTGTTTGTGTTGCGTGTTTGTGGGAGCGTTTTTTTCGGCAGGGAAGGGGCAAGAAGAAGGTGAAGACGAAGAGAAGACAGAGCGCGAGGCAATAAAAACGGAGGGGGGAAAGGGAGAGAGGGAGGGGACGGGAGGGAGGGAGGGAGGAAGGAGGGGGGGGGGCGGGGGAGGTTCAGAGGGTCAACTTGGGAAGACACGCTGAACGCATAAAAAAACTTTGCCGACAAACAACGCCCATATACATTGCCCATGTACGTTTCAACCGTCCCCCACGAAAGGCACCAAACGCACCACACACAAAAAAATGGCACCAAGTAAGTACGATTGTAACAGGATGAGGACAATAACAAAACGACGACAGTACCGCATCCAAAAACAACCAACAACACGAAAAAAAAAAAAAAAAAAACACGCACACAAACACAAAACAGCCAAACCAACGAAGACACACTAAAACCAACAAAATACTCACGAATCGGGCAACAGAAAAAAAGCAAAAGAGACCCAACAACAGTCAAACCAGACTAAGCCACACGAACAACGAAAAAAATACTCACAAATCATGCAACACAACACAAACGTCACAACAACTGACCCAAACAAACACACAAGGAAAAATACTCACGAATCGGAGGATCGTGGGCCCGAAAGCGCACGACAGGCAGCACGCAATAGCGATGACGCCCGCAATCCCCACGCTGACTCCAATCACAACGCCTTCGTTTGGCCCACTGCTGCCGCCCCCCGTCGCACAGTCCACACCAAGGGTATTCGCCACGCAGCACGGGCAGTCCTCCCAATCCGGCACGCGCTCAGACGGGAAACTCCTGAGCCACAGCTCCTTATCCCAGAAGCACAGCCGGCAACCCGCGATCGAACGCGCGCCACAGCCAGAATAGTCCGCAGAAGTGCAGCGGTGGTCGTAGTACAGGCCGACTCCATCAATCTTCATGCCAGAGGACAGAGCAGTGCAGGTGGAGGTACGGTAGTCATCGGCGCTTATCGGGGCCGGGAGCGTGCAGTAGGAGAGGGAGGCGTCGTCCGTTTCTTCGGCGGTAGGGCGCTCGATGAGGGTGGCGGTCGAGGGGTCGCAGGCCCCGTCGGCGACCGTGAACTTGAGTCCCTCACCTGTGCGTGGTTCGTTTTTCGTGGTTTGAAGTTGGGAAAGGGCAGGGGGAGACCGAGAAGGAGAGGGGGGCAGGGCGAGACGGAGAAGGAGAGGGAGGGGGGGAGAGAGGGTTGTGAGACTTTGAGTAGAGTAAATACGCAACACCAAACCGGTAGAATACCTTCACACAGGACACACTCGCAAGACGCACTCTCATCGCGCACAAAACACACCGGCACTCTCAACGCCCAACACCGCCATCCCCACAGAACGTTGGTATTATTAGTCGCGACTTTCTTTTGCTTTGTCGTGTACCGTATATTCTTGCCTCCTGCCTTGCCGTGGCGTGTCACGACATGCCCCATCCCGTGTCCACGCCTTAAGACGAAGGCGATGAGTTGATGTGAGAACAACAACACCAACGACGACAACGCGACACCACCACCACCACCACCACCACCCAATGAAAACACCAACGCCACCTACCACCACCACCAACAGCCACAACAACTATCTGTTCTTGCCTGCCTTCCCGTAGCTTTCGCAAATCCCCCATCCGATGTCCTCCGCAAAAGCAGATGACGCCGTGGTGTTGAAGATGTACTCTCCATCGGCGAGGCATTCCTTCACCGTGGCGCTGTCGTGGTTGTCCGCCAACGTGCCGCGGTTTTCGATAGAGTCGTTGGCCACGTTCACAAGCGTCCACAGGTTGTAGTAGCCGTCCAATCCACCGACCCACCCATCTCCGTACTCGTCCGTCATAGAAATCTGCCGCCGTGCCGAAAAATAAATAAGAGGAGGTTGGGGGTCGGGGAGGGTCAAGAGTAAATAACAGGTACAATTTACACCTCCAGGTAACCCAATCGAGTTTGTACTACAGCAGTTACTGCGTCACACAAATCTGGGGCGATGTTCTTGCGCGTATTTTGGAGCGGGCATTTGTTAAGGAGGGGAGGGGAGGGGAGGGGGGTCGACGACGACAACGACGAAGACGAGATTCGACGGACGGAAGGGATGGCCCTTTTGCTACCGCAAGCATGGTCTCTCACAATTTTCGAGTAGTTCACGAAAAAGGGCGGTCCAGTCCACGCTATGATAGCTGCTACGGCCCCCCTGCGTAAACCTATTAACAGTATTAGTGCGAATTCATGCTAAACGTTTCGCTCCATGCCGCTGTACACTTCAACTGCAACTGCTTGTACTTCAACAGCCGTCATCTGCTAAAAGTTAATAGCCAACACGTTAACTGCTCTAGCATGTTGACCCTTTCGGGACTTCATAAGAGTATAGATATCTAGATATTAGTATAGACAAAACCCCCCGACAATTGCGATCGACATGTTCAAGCGTCTACCAGTAGCGTGAGCGCGCGGCAGTGCGAGTACGTAGGATCATGATGCCTGCGCCCTTTTCGTACGAGTCTTTGCACTATTTCATGTATAGACTAGCCGCTACCTGCTGTACGGGCTGTTGCGCCATGTTCATGCTACCAAATCGGGATGCTCTCGATGAGTTTCTTTGTGCGGCTATACATCATGCTTCAACGTGCTGCAACTGCCTTTCAACAATCGTAAACTGCTAGATATGACACGACAAAATCGCACCAGGCGTTTTGCAGTCGCCAGGCCGGTCCCTCGTTGCCTCCAGCGGCTATCATATACTGCTATACAACTAACAAGTGCAAATGCTTTTCACAACAAACAGCCCTGCTTGATCATTCTAGCGCAATGCTCTGCTAAGCGCGGTTATACCAAACTTCAACGAACTGCAGCTGCCTGTTGACAAGGGTCAATTGCTAGACATGTAATAGAACGTTATAGAATGTGCCAGGCGCGGTATTTGCTAACCACTATGACGAGACGGGCATCAACCTCCAAGTCACCCATCACTCGCACCCCCCTAGAGTCGGTTACTTGTTGTTTCACATTTGCTATTTGCTTACGTCTGCTGGTTTGCACACAAGCAGCAGCGCCAGTATACCTGGACAATTCCACAGGCGTCATTATCTGTATCTGTTTCGAGAAAATCGGCTAATCTGTAGGGATTTCATACCAAAGGTTGCGCGATCTCGCGTGCTATATATCGTTCACCTGGTGTGGCACATGGCATATAGCTGTGGGCAACCACCATGATAGCACAGACTAATGGTAAGAGGACTTACGTACGAGCCGCTGGTACAACCACGACAGCATCACAAGTGCATTGCCGCTGTGCGCATGGTTCCTCTAAAAAGATTAGGCTTGGACAGATCGTTTCAAGCCAACTTTTGGTTGAGCTCCGTGAGATGGCCGGACACAAATACGAAAATCTTCGTAAAAAAGTGGACTGACTATGATCTTTATATGCAAACATCCCAGATGTCGTTAACGTATGCACGAAATCATGTCCGTTCGGCAACTCGGCGTCTAGCTCCCGCTGCGCTGATTCGCGTGATTGCCGTACGAAAGAAATACAGACGCACGTCTTTACGGAAAACTCATGCGAACGCGAATACAAAAATGAAAGCACCGCTTTGTTGCCTCGTAAAAACACCAAAGGCGCAGAGGATATAGCAAAAATACCAGGAACGCACGGGCATTTCCATCCTCAGAGGGAAGAAATGTAAAAAAAACTAACGACATAGACTAGTATACCAGGTGTGTAGAATGTACCACTCAAAAAAATCGAGCGGCTGATGTAGGAGAAGGAGGAATGCCCGAACAACAGCAACTCAGGGACCTGCAACATGTGGGCAGCATAACGATGCCCGTACTGCTACACGCTTTTCCAATAAAGAGCCACGCTGGTCGAAATTTGGCCAGTATATATCAAAGTCCCCAGGGAGAGATAGCCAAGCAGCAGCATCTGCAGCAGCAAAGAATCCAGAACGGAACAGCTTCCGAACTGGAGTATTTACGTGAGATTAGACTCTGGCGTATTTTTGCTTCCACCTTCACATGCTACAAAAATCGAGATGTGAAAAGCATTGCCTGTTGCGTGGTAACACTACAAAAATATCACAAGTCGTACCTCTGTTATGACATGGTCAGCATCACATCGTACCTACTGTACATCGTACCTGTGGTACAAGAGTAATCACGAGTGAAATTTCGTCAAACAGATTAGAAAAAGCGATGTACCTCCAAGGTGGCGGGTGCTTCTCATCTGTCCTCCTTCCTCCCGAGGCTGTATCAAGTTTTTTTTATCAACCTTTTTCCAGGATATTTTTCATGGTTCCATAATGCATGAACTGCAGATAAGCTAAAACAGACACAGTAGTGGCCGGGGAAACCCGAACCCGAAGGTCATGGGTTAGGGGTTGACTCGTGCTTGGATGCTGTGGCTCGTCAAGTGCGGCCGTCCAAGATGCTGCTGCGTTTCGGCC
This sequence comes from Undaria pinnatifida, assembly GCA_012845835.1. Lineage (NCBI taxonomy): Eukaryota > Phaeophyceae > Laminariales > Alariaceae > Undaria > Undaria pinnatifida. The sequence goes on along the minus strand of JABAKD010000012.1, from coordinate 4,836,257 downwards.
GTCTAGGATGCTGTGCTTCGGCCGTCGTGGATGCGGTGCTTTGGAAAAGACGCGCCACCCATACCGATGTTTCTCGTCCAGAACCCGTTAATGTTTATTGAGCCCGTTAACGTGTACCTGGTGTTTTATAAAATTATTCAGACGACGTCAGCTGTGAGTTCGACGAATTTAGGGTCGATACTCATCTTTGCAAGCTGCGTACTTTGCATGTCTTGTTCCTTCCTTCCCTCTTATCCTATCTTACCACATACACACGATACAATAAACGAGTAGTCTCCTGTATCTTTTATCACATCCTATTATATTATATATACTATAAATGGCAGCTGATTAGTAGTCTCCAGGCATGCGAAGAGCGGAGAGCAGACGAAAAACGGGGGACGTACGAAGAGCGCGTGCCTCTTCGTGTCCGCGTTCGCACATCGTGACATACCGCAGTCGCGTGCCATGCGATCGTCGTGCCTTCCACCCGAAAAGCCAAAGCTCTACGGTACGTGGTGCCAAAAAGCTACGAGAAACCTCTACGTTACGTATCTTTGGGGACTGGAACAGCAAGAGGAGAGAACGACGTCTCAAAAAGGGGGAAGAAAATAATGTGTAGAGCTCTAAAAACACAATGAAGTACCTGGTGCAAAATATCAGGTGAAAAATACTTGTAGAATAGGGCAGCGAACAGAAAACAAACAGGCATCACGAGCATGACGTAACATACACAGGGGCTTGCAGTAAACCACTAGTGGCCCTTCTATAGCGTCGGTTGAATACTGCCGGTTACCCTCTATAGTGTTGATTAAGCAGTGGCGGTTGCCCGCTACAGTGCCGGTGGATCTCATTAGCGCCGGTTGAGTACTGCCGGTTGCCCCCTATAGCGCAGGTTGAGCGGTGCCGGTTGCCCGCTACAGTGCCGATTGAGTACTGCCGGTTCATCTCTTTAGCACCGGTTGAGTACTGCCAGTTGCCCTAGTGCCGGTCGCCCGCTACAGTGCCTGCAAAATCGCTTGGCACAGACACGAACAACCAGTAGCAGCATGCGGAGTACCGCCGGTATGTCCGGCTGGCATGGCACATACCGGCGCCATAGCTGGACCACAGCCGTACCGTACTCGTATCGTCCAACCCTTTAGCACCGCACCCCCGACGTGGGAACAAATCACTTGAGTTAGAGCAGGTTAACTTTATGGAGTTGGAAATGGGTCAAGAGTAACAGCCAGCCCGAACACTTCTAGGCAGGATTCGAGCCGGGGTGTTCCGTTTCTGTGTTCAGCTCACCAGGTTCCCAAGCTCCAGGCATCGACGTAAGAGAACGGCTAAACTTCACCACATCACATCCAATTTTGTTGGGCGTACAAATATCATAGCGTCGTGCCTGTCTGTACCTGTGCTCGGACTGGCGTGCGATCTCTGTGTGGCGGAGGGAAAAAAGGAGAGGGCCTGGATGGACGGGTGCTAATTGCTACCAGGTACCAGATATGATAGCCGGTGCATATCTCACATCGCCCCACCAGTAGACATGATGAGCATTTTAGTCATTTTTTTCTCGGTTTCGGAACTAGCTATTCGGAACCCCTCCACCCCCACCACCTCCACAAGACAGATGTACCTGGATGCTGGGGGGAAAAATTGAAGGAAACAGACGGACAAAACCTTGTATATACCCGTTCTAAGACAAAAAAGTATCTGCTCAAGAAAAAGCTGGGGAAGAAATGGACTAAACAAGACTGCAAGAACTCTGCACGTGCAAAAAAGTATCTCCTGAAGAAAACAGCATCAAGTATTGAAAACCTGGTGACAATTTCTAGTAAATTATATACTACTTATATACTACTGCTGTAGTCGATTGTTGTTGCGGGGTGTATGGGCGCTCCATTCCTCATAGGCCATTTAGGCCATATATGGCGGCAAGAAATGTTGATTTACGTCATAGCCAATAGCGGCAGGCTTTCGTTGATTCATTCTCATCCAACCCACCGGCGGAGACAAGTAGACTAAACAAGTTTTTCAGGCCACAATAATGCAATCTTCTCTGTTTTCAATCATATTTTCGAATCCGAAATCGTGTTTCCCATCGGATTTAGTGCTCAAAAACAGCCGCTTAGTAATAAAGCTCATCCATGCTGCCCGCCGCTGCTCACCATTCAGTTTGGTTTCGACTGCTGTTTCAGCTGGTGCAGCAGCAAAGTAAGTCAGGAAACCCTTTTTTGTAATGTTGCTGCTCGTAGAGAGGCTGCAGTAGTAAAGGATGTTCGCGGCGGCGACAGCGTGGGTATTATTATTATTGTTGTTGTTGTTGTTGTTGTTGTTGTTGTTGTTGTTGTTGTTGTTAAATTAGTACTGGTGGTAGTATTAGTATTAGTATTAGTATTAGTATTAGTATTAGTATTAGTATTAGTATTAGTATTAGTATTAGTATTACTAGTAGTAGTAGTAGTAGTAGTAGTAGTAGTAGTAGTAGTAGTAGTAGCAGTAGCAGTAGTAGCAGTAGTAGTAGCAGTAGCAGTAGCAGTAGTAGTACTAGTAGTAGCAGCACCGAAGTCCAGCAGGGTTCGATATTGAAACCATTGTGTTACGAACAAAAATGTAGCAATACCGGCACATATACGATATTAAAATCGAGAGTCGGATACCAGTCGTGCGAACGTAATTTTCCGACCTGCTTCTCATGTTCGCGGATCCTCCGCCGTTAAATACTGAGCTGCACCAGGTACCAGGTACTGTACAGCAGTACCAGCTACCTGATATACTCAGATCGTGCCAAGATCCAGACCGCCCTTGCGTGGTGTGCGCGCGTGCGCTGTAACATGTCAACCCTTATATACAGGACCTGGGTTGTGTCCTCCTGGGACCCGGGTTTTGGGACCTCGAAACAGTCTAAGCTGGTAGGTACAACCTATGCGTAGCTGTGCTGTCTAATCGAACGCCTATGCGAGCAGCAGCGAGCTACTTGTTGCGCATACGAGCGTGTAATCCCGTATGCGCACAAGCTCAGGGGGGAAAACCTCTGCGTAGCTCTGCTGTCAAAACGACTGCTTCTGTGAGCAGCAGCCAGCTGCTTATTGTGCGTACGTGTGTAGTCCCGTGTGCGCAGTACAAACAAGCGCGGGGAGGGGGGGGGGGGGTAAGTTGTACCAGGTACATATTTATTCAATAAACTAGCTTTGCAAAAGAGGAACGCGATACGAAAAAAAAGAAAACAGGAGTGAAAAACGCGGTACTACTATCCGCTATTAAATAGCATATCATTTTGACAGCAGTGTGATCCTGCAGCGGTAAGAGTAAAACGACGTTGCCTGCAATTGCGTGCCGCACAACATCCTGCATCGCGACGGCCTGCAGTTTGGACGCCAACATACCACCCCCCTTCCCAGCAATCAAAGGTTTTTTTCTTCTTCGTTTCATTAAACAGAACGATCTAATGCACCAAAGAATTCACTTGCCTGCCCCGCTAGGTTAAGATGACCCTTTTAGAACCGCAGTCCCGACACGGGGCAAAAACACTCGAAGTTAGAATATGATCGTTCTAGGAGTTGGGAATGGGTTAAGGAAAGCCTTCAAGGGGTTCCTCCAAACAAGCAGTTCAATTCACGCCTCAAAATGCGAATACTGGGTGTTCCTTTCTCCTATTAATACATACGTTTCACCTGAAGCAGACTGATTATGTGCCGAAATCAATAAAAACATAACAGAACGATTATGGACCCAAATCGGAAATCGGCCTTTACGACATCGCCATGCCGGCTGATTTTCCCCTTTATGAATGATGTTCTGCTTAATGGCAAGGGAAGTCACCACCGACCCACAAAATCATTGTTCTGCACGGCGACGGGTTATCAAGGAATCTAATCCTCCACGAGGAAGTGAGAATAGAGACCACATGGAATAGATGAATATATACCACACGAACAAGCGTCGTTGACGCAGCTAGCTAGCAAATATATCAACCAATCAATCGGTTGAGCTCGCAGCAGCTGACGGACGCCTCATGACGCATATTCAACGTTCAAAACTCGCCCAGCAAAAACCGTTCTCCGTTCTCAGTTTTCAACCACCCTCAAGTTCCTACTGGTGTCGTATCACGTACCAGAGGGTAACTTCTTCTCGTGACTCTGGAATTTTACTCCTGTGAATACCGTACATACGAACGAATATACCCACAAGTAACGGGCAAGGTAGCAAAAAAAGACGCCCCGGGAAAATTTCCAACGAGTGATACTCTGTGAATGGTACAGCTGTGAGCCGGCACGGAGGCAGTCACCAATTCGTTATTAGTCGGACTAATAGCGGTTAGTCGTTATCCGAAGGTGCCGACTATCCGATTTACTGGATTTCCGTACATGCAGGAAGGAGTGCTAAACATGGCACGCATTTTTCCTGTTGATGCGCCCGGGGGAGAGCAAACTGCCTGACTTAACTCAACAAGTCCGCTGGCCATCAGTTGGCTTCGCCAGTCGACTTGCCGACAACAGTTGGTTAGTCGGCTACCAGGACATACCGACAACTATTAGTTGTCAAATATTGCCGACTCAGAGCTCTAATAAATAAGAGCATTTTCTCGACAGCGTGCATAGTGCAAACGCCGAGGGACGCGCCTACGGTGGAAGATCTCGATGGAAATATTTCGAAGATATCTTCCCAAAGCCACCATTGGCTTTCCCAAAGCCACCATTGGCTTTGTGTGTGCCCCCCAAAGATAAGATTTCGACAACTTCCCAAAGCCACCATTATCTTTGTATGTGCCCCCGAAAGATTTCGACAACTTCCCAAAGCCACCGTTGTCGTTGCGTGTGCCCCCCGGATTTCGCGGCAAAAAAGCCCCCCCGGATAGAACGAGATCTTCCTAAATAAGCCATTGCTCTTGCTTGTGTCCCCCTCATTTCGGACAAAATACAAAAGAGGCCCGGACAGGTAGTGACGGAGATCTTCCCAAATCAACCATTGTTGTGTGTGTGTCCCGCATTTTGGACAAAATAGGCCCGGGTATTGACGACATCTTCCCAACTCAGCCATTCAATGTCGTTGTTTCCCCCCTCCCTGACAACGACGCTGTAAAACATGCCGATCACTGCGTGAGCTAGACAACCAGGGTACCGTTTTCTTTTTGGTCGGCAGTCACCATGATGGTTATCGAGTAGATCATAGCGTGCGGGGTGGCCTTGCTCCGCACAAAAGGAATGATCGCATCAGGTAGTATGAAAATGGTAAGGCACCCACGAGGCAGTTACATAGCAATACCCATTGCTGTCTCTGGAGTGGCCACACCAGAAACCAAAGTAACTTATTGGCGCTGTCATCCATAAGCAAGGAAGTAGGCACAAGGTGCCGAAGTCCGTCTTACGAGCGGTTCTTGGACGGATGCAGTTCACCCTTCATGCGACTCGCTGAACACCTCACGGCGTTGGCGCTTGGTGCAAGCATTGTCTGCCTGGTTGGTGAAAACCCGACGTGCTCCGTCCCGGCATAGTAGGGCTGCGAGGGCCTACGGTCATACGACTATGGCCATGCACAAACTGAGTACACCCCCCCCCCCCCCCCCTCCCCCTATTGTGGACAAAACAGGCTCGGGTATTCATGCCAGATGGGGGGGTGTTATCTTGCGTGTTTTACACGGTATGACATCATTCACAGGGACAATGAAAATAAAACTGAAAACTGCAAGTACATATTGATACACTGCTGTAGTTGCAAGGGGAGTCGCCGACCTATATCCTTAATGAGGACACAACCCGTAATACGCGCGATCGGAGTATCACACACAGCTTGCAAAGATGAGTTTCGACAAAATACTCGATCTCACGCTGGAGTGTATTTTAATTTTTATCATATATTTAGGGGTGTACAATAAGCCATGCATGCGCCCCTCAGCCCCCACGAAGTTGCACGTACGTGCAAGGTTTTTTACATTTGCACGTAAATTCAACGGAGATTTATGTATGGCGGCCCCCCATGTGCAGGTCCGCACAAAACGACGGCGGTTGCGCTGCCCAGACCAACCCGACCCCAGAACTGACCCCAACCCTACCCCTAACCCCAACCCGACCCTTTGGGGGGCTCGAGGCCTGAGGCCCGCTCTCGAATCGAGGTCGACAGGGGCAGTGTTGAGGTCACGTGCAAATCTGAAAACCTTGCACGTACGTGCAATTAAAAGCCTGGTCTGCGCTCCTACCCAAAGTAATGTACTTGATGCAAACACCCTGATCCCACCCCGTTACCTCTACGATGATTTTGGGCCTAGGTTAGGCTTCTGGTCGTGTTGCGACCTGCCACCAGGTAAATCGGTATATAATACTACTATCGATATTAGTTCTAGCACATAGCATAGCATATCAAGCATTAAGCATACCGGTAGCTTGAATACACCGCTACGTAGAGGTGCATGCATGTTTTTTTGCCCTATAATATGTATTGTACCTGGTACCTGGTACGTATGTACGAGCATTAGGTTTCGTACGCGCGAAATTAGAAACCAACCTTCAGAGCTTCCTCCGAGCGGACGAAAACAACGTGTTGTATGGAGAAGTGAGTTTTAGGATACGATAACTGTCGCATCCCCTTATCGATTTCCCTTCAAATTAAGATACCATTATACCTGGTACCAGCTATCAACCAGGTACTGGTACTTGTACATTCTGGTAGCTGGTACCAGCTACCTGGTATCAACCTGGTACTGGTACTTGTACATACAGCATATACATATCGTATACGAACGTTGAATGAAAACCCCCGTCAGTACGGATAGAGAGGAGAATATTCTATACACTCTGTTATTCAAATTCAATATCAAGCTTGAAACGTGTAACCCGTAAAATATAATACTCCGGAGTATTATTAGTATCATGCCTGTAGTACAACAACAGAAAAGCACCAGTATATACACCTGCTGCAGAAAAGCGCCAGTACACCTCCATGTTGCTGTTGTTGCTACGTACACAATTAGTAGTACCAGACTGCCCTGATCAGACTTTTCTTAGCATCATGCACCTATATAGCCCATAGGAGCAGACTCGTGCGGCTATTCTGACTTCCATTCTCGACACCAGGTGGTTACACCAGGTATTGCACCGGTATTACCCAAGAGATTGATAATCTCGAAGAGTCAGACGGGAACACAAGGCGAGGCGGGCACCGACACCAAGAGCGTCAATTCACGAAAACGATACTCTGCTGCATCTCCAGACAGCAGTACTCCTCCGCACAAAAACACTCCGGAGTATGATACTTTCGAGTATCATATATTAGCACCAGGTGTATAAAAATAAACCTGTGTAAAACTCGTATGCACCAAGAGTTAGCTTGCGTGTGTTTTTCACATCCAGTAAACCGTTCATCCTGTATGATATGTATTATACCCATTGAAACCCGTGCTGAGAGAGACCATTTCAGTGGGGTCACAACCCATAAGACACAGGAGGTAAAATATCGTATAATTTCTGACACACCGCAAAAGCCGGAGATTGAGATTATAATCGCGACATTACTAATATAATACCAGTATCACACACAACTTGCAAAGATGAGTCCGACGAAATCTTCGATCTCACGGCTGGAGAGTATTTTCTTTTTTATAATACCGGCATGCCTGGTGAAGAAAATAAACAACAGCGGGGAATATTTCGGGTTAACAGAATCAGGAGAGCGTAATCGTCGTATAGATTACAGTACTAGTAGAGCTCCACTTCGCAAAAACCATAAATGATACCAGGTATGACTAAAAAACAGAGAGCGGGGAATATTAAGCGCGAAATGGATTTACACCGCCGACAGCCGACCTTCCCATCTCCTCCTCACCCCTGCTGCCTGGCTCGCACTACTGCTGTAGATTCAACAACACGCACGGGAAGTCAAACAACGGCAAATAATGTTGGATGTGTGGGGAAGCGAAAACGCTTGCGAACTGCAAGCCAGTAAGAAGAGAGGAAGGAGAGCGTACATTAAAGCGAAACTGCAAGCCAGTAAGCAGAGAGGAAGGAGAGCGTATATTAAAAACACGTACGGCAGAAACCCGGAAGAAAACCACTCAAAATAGCAAGGAGCGAGCCTAGAAGGCCTGCTGCTTCTCGCGTTTGTCGAGGCTAGTCTAGTCTAGTCTACTTGCCTTCTGTGTTAGAGCCCCAAATCCCTCCCTATACTAACTTCAGGTAAATTGGTAAGAAAAAAGGGTTCCAGTTGGAAAGGCGTTAAACAAAAAAACGACAAAACATGCCATAATCGTTGTCCTTGTTGGCGTGTGTCATCCGAAACCATGGAAGCAAAGCTATTATTTATAACGGCAGTCTATCTATCAACAACTAAACCCTGCCACAGATAACGCAAGAGAGTACATACCGGTACCAGGTACGAGACTCCATCTGCCGCTGTACACGTAGAGGGTGAAGCAAAAAACCGAGGAGGCATTTCGCCAAAAGGCGTGCGTGCACGCAGCTGTCTGATTGGTTGCTGGATCAAACCCCGTGGCCGCTTTCCACGGGCAAACAAATTCCATACGATACGTAGCACTATTAATACTTACAGTAGCTCGTACGGTAGTAGCTTGCTCGTGGCAGTGCGAGTAGACTACCCGGAGAGAGAAGGGCAGAAGCACCGGGGGCTCATGGCCCAGGCGTCAAGGGTGTTTCAGTGCAGTGTGCAAGTGCAAAGTGCCTCCGACAATATATTAATGAACCACAGCAGTATGTCAGGTACAAGGTAAGACAATATACATTTGTAAGTACAGCTGAGTTATGTAACAGAAACAGAAATCAGAGTTATGCAGTGTTTTATGTGCGGAGAAGGAAGTGGCGCGCCGCAACAGTGGGAAGATGCAACGATAAAGGTGTTGCACAAGAAGGAGGATTGGACGGAGTGTGGCAACTAACCGTGGCATCTCCCTCATGGCTCACGCCGGCAAAGTACTCCTCAAAGTACTCGCGGGTCGCATTGGTGACTACTGCGAACGCGAGAACATTTGGCGGGAGGAACGACGCCTGCATGAACTGGCGTGGAAGAAGGGCACGCCCTTGTACTGTGCTTTATCGACCTCACCAGCACATGCTCGATGTGGGGCAAGGTCGTCGGCAAGGGTGTGTGCTCGCGCCACTGCTCATCAACATGTTAGGTACGGCGGCACTACGCGTGGACGAGAAACGCTTTCCTGCTGATGCAGCCTTCATGGACAACATCATATCGTTCCAACCAAAAGAGGAAAAGGGGGAGAAGAAGGGCAAAGCCACGAGCGGGCAAACTCGACGGGTGGGGGGAAGAGAAGGAGGGGGAGGAGGCAAGGAGGAGGAAGAGGAGGCGCAGGGGTTTGGGGGTATGCTGTACGCTGACGATGTGGGCATCGTATCGTGATCACCAGGAGGGCTGGAGAGGATGATAACGGTGACCGTGACTGCGTGTTCCGCGTTCGGGCTTACGGTCTTCGAGGCCAAGACGGAAACAATGAGCCTGCACACAAAAGATGGGGGCAAGGCACCGTTCACCATCACTGCAGCCGGCCAGGGATACAAACCATCTAATTTGTGTACGTGGGCGGGGCTATTACCGCAGATAGAGAGCTCAGGGTCGAGACAACGCAGCGTCTTCAGAGGGCTTGGGGGTGCTTCCAGCGGTACAAAATGGAAATCTCTGACCGCCAGGGGGGTGCGCTTACGGCTGAAAGTGCGGATACTGAAAGCGGACGCGATCGAGACGCTACTCTGCGGGTGCGTGACGTGGAGTGCGAACAAGCCCGACTACGACAAACGACGGCAGGTTCACTCCATGCTCCTCCGATGCCTCGGCTGGCGGAAACGGAAGCGCGACGACTACACCATCACGTACGTCAACACGCTTGCCAAGACAGACTCCGCGAGAGCATTGAGGCGACAGTGCGGAATGTCGTTCACGGGGTTCGTGGCACCTAAAGGGGAGGAGTGTCCGCCACGGAGGGTCATGTTTGGGGAGCTGCTTCGGTGTAAGGGCTACTCAGGGGGGCAAGAGAAGGATTGGGTGGTTCGCCTGGAGAAAGACATGACGGCATGAAGTTCGAAAGGTGGCGAAAGGCTGCACAGAAGGCCGGCAGATGGTTTCGACGAGTCGAGGAGGGGGCCGAGGCATTCATGCGGAAAAGGCATCACGCTGAGAGCTGTAGAGTTGCCGAGCGACAGGCGAAGGCCGCGGCAGCGCCACCTACCGTCGGCATCTATACGCGGCAGGGGGGATGGGGGGCGTCCTGCTCAAGAGACTCAAATTTGGGTCCGGCCATCATCGTCATGACGTACATAGCATGTGTATCACTGTTTGTATGCCTTGCCATGGTCGTAGACGGCGTCCGCATGCCCAAAAAATACCCATGCCAATCGGAATTGGAAATACAGAAAAGAAAAGATCCAAACAAACACCACAAAAACAGCCTGAAAATAACAGATCCTAGAAGCTGGCTGCAAACGGCAATGTGGGCACAAAGAGGACATCAAAAGCATGAAGAGCACTAAGGGACGAACACAGCAAGGCGAAAAGTAAGCTTCTTCGCCTAGCTGTGTTTTCCCCCGTGCCCTTGATGCCCTCTTTATGCCTACGTTACCGTTCGCAGCCAGCTCCTAGGATCTGCTTCGTATGGTATTTTCCTGTTTCTTTTCCTTCCTTGGCTTTCCAATTGGTTCGGATATTTACAAGTAGTACGCATGCGTATTGATGGCATTGGCTGGTTGGCTGTTGATACATATTTGTCACCCCGCCCTGCAGGCGAGCTCACGTATGTATTCACCTACTACGTGTAATATATGTGATACATACGTGGTTGTCCTGCCTGCTGCTTCATTTTACGCTTGTTTCTTTTTCGTGGGTGTAGCTTGCCTTACCCTCCTGCTACACCACCCTCCTCGTGAGTCTACGTAACGTATACCACGTACGTAGTACCACGTAGTACCAGGTACGTAATATTTTCCTTGTTTCGTTTTCTATTTCATATGATAACATTGTTCTAACAACGCTGGACGTCCGCTGTGAGTTCGACAATTTTATAGTCGATACTCATCTTTGCACGCTGCTAATTATTTCGTTGTTTTTTTCTTTCCCCGTATTTAAAGAAAACCACACGCGGGGATCGCCGCGGCGGGCTGACGCCCGCTTGCGGCTCGACGCATGCCCGTGGCGGTCAGGGGTGCCACAGGGAAACAGATGGAGTAAATGCGACATCACCTACCTTGGTACAGCCAAGCGGTGCAACAATTGATCATGGTTGGATGCAGAGAAAGAACCCCTGAGCATCAAGAAACACACACTCCCGTTTTGCGTAGCTGTTCGTACAGCAGCAGCACACTGTTGTTGTTGTTGTTGTTGTTGTTCTCACATTAACTCGCATAATCAAGTCCGTGGTCACAGGACAGGCTCCAGTCACTCTGGAGCTGAGGAATACCCCAGGGAAACACACACATAACCCAAGGTGGTACACGTATATATCACAGCTGACGCAATTCATGCCTCCACCAGAAACATATAAAAGTGAAATCGGGAGTCAGTCTACGATGTGCCAGGTCCAGGCCGGTGCATACGTCTCACTACTCACGCCTGGAGAAACCAAATATTCCGATTGCCACCCAAGGAAGACTACCACCACGTATATATTACACGTAGTATCTATCACTACGCATACGCACGAGAGGCATAAGTCAATTGGAGAAAAAGAAACAAAGAAAAGAAAAGAAGACAAAGGAAAGGAAAGAAAAGAGAAGAAAAAAACGAAAAACTATGCACACCTCGTCGTATCGCGGCTGGAAGACAACACACACCATGAATGGACTACGATCGATCAACAATGTACCAACGCTGCAAATGATCATCACTTGCTGCTGCTATAGCTGATGCTTCGTATAATACATCATATAGATATTGCCTGCGAATGCTGCCGTGGTTCTTCTTGGTGCCTGGTTCTTGGTGACAAGTGAAAAGCGGATTCGGAGCCTGCAGCTTCGGATAGACATGTCGACGTTGATCGACATCATGCCTTTCTCTCACCCATAGCAGTTGGCATTAATTTGCGAATACAAAAAGGGTTGCTTTTATCTTATCCATGAACGCATGGCAGGGTATAAATACGAATATGCAAGAGTTAACGTCCAAACGCTGCAAGAAGTACGGTGTATACGTACGTACGTACCTCTTGTTAGTCTATAACATGGTAGCAAAGATGCCGGTTGACGGTCTAGTCTTGACCCGTCAAGGTCTCGTTAGACGTGATATAGTTTTTTCAGAATTGATCGGTCCTTGATGGCTGTCCGTCACAAGTCATACGTCAAGAGTGCAATCAACCGACATAATTGAAATGGTACTTTGGTAGCAGGCATTTCCTGAAAGATACGCCTGACACGTATTAACGTACCTCGTACAAGTTTCCATTTACCAGTGTTTTTACAAAGAGGCGTTTTTTGTGTCCACCGATAACACAGAAAATAGACGTACGTACGTATACGTGTTTTTTCCCTGGGGTATTCCTCAGCTCCACAGCAGTGACTGAAGCCTGTCCTGTGACCACGGACTTGATTATGCGAGAACAACAACATACGAAACGATGCCGAGCGCTGTCAGCTCAGATCACTACTCACAGCTCACAAACAGGGCAAAACTAACCAGGAAATACCCCAAATAGAGCCGTTAATACACCAGGATACAGGGAAGGTGAAGGCAACATCAACATCAACATCAACCACAACACCCACAACACCCACAAAGAAGACCAAGAGAAACAACCCCCTGCTACGTACAACAAAAACGCCCGACATTACGTACTCCATGCCTAAAGTGGAAGAAGGAACCAAATGGGTTCTCGGTCGGGGTTCCGTTGTCAACTGGACGCTAACAAGATGCGCAAACCAAATCAAAACGGGACATCAGTTGACACAGCGGGGTTGAATGAGAGCTGTTGAATCAGGGACCATGGCCCGCAGTCGATGGACTGGAGACTGGATTCCAAGTTGCACTCCTACGCGCTACGTATTACTCCTACTCTTTCGATAACAGTTTAGAGACCATTTGGGTCACCACGTTATGTCACTACTTGTACGTGGGCGTATTGTTGTTGCAGGTACGATACTTGATATGATACGTATGATATGAAAATAAATACCTGGTACGTACGTACCGGGTAGTCCGCAGCTACGAAGCGACTTTTGCGGTAGTCGTAGTGAGTAGTCAAGGGTGCGTTTCGATCGGGGAAAAAAAAAAGGACAAGGGGATTTCATTTTTCATTTAGGTCCTTCATGGCATACGCAATTAATACGCTTCGAGAAGGGAAGGGCTGTTGTGTAGGGTCTGGACTAGTCGGGACATTCGTACCATCCACGAGTGTTGTCATGAAGCTCTACTTTTAGAGGCTGAACTCATAAAAAAGTAGGTGAACGCCTGTCCGGGCTGCTGCATGTGCGGAACCAAGACGAAAACCAAAATCACGCCTACTTATATGCGTCTTGGGCGGCGGAAACCACGAGAAACAAGGCGATCAGTGTACTGCAGTGGCAACAGGTCTTTGAGAAGAGCAATGAATGTGAGGGTTCTGTTGTCGATTACCAGGTACCAGGCACACCAGTACAACAAATGGTTCGTTCATTCCCTCCCGAAATTCTCCGAGAGAGAAAGAACATACCAGGTACCAGGTAAGCTGACGTTATCGTTGGAAGTTGATGGCGTGGATCGATCCACACCAGTGAGCTGATATCGCCGACAGGTCACAACGTCACAACTTGAAACTTCCACTTCACTGTTTTGGTTGATTCTTACGTACGGTATGATACTTGTTCTCGCAATTTAAACGATTGAAAAAATTCGTGATCGTTGGTAAGGGCCCATGTTCATGTCTTATCGGAGACTACGAAAAATCGTATTCGATTATTAATTTAGAGTCGACCTTAATTTGCATCTGATTGATCGAAAAATGAATCACGGCGCAGCTACTCACGATTTTTGCGAAAAATCGAATTCAACCAACAACATCAAATATACTTATTTTACCGAATTTCATCGAACACTCAATTCACATATTATGGACGTGGCATGTTCCATGTAACCGAAGCCGGCCACGAGAAATTGGTGCCAATTGGTGCCGTGTCGTCGGCCGATTGAGAGGCGAGACGCCACCATTGCGAGAGGTAGGGCCACGGAACCAGAGCAGCCGCAGCGCGATCTCCGAAGGCCCTTGGCACAGCCTAAACCGCCTGCGACGCCTCGAATAAAATCGACGCCGCCGCTAACGCAGTTTTTCGTCCAGTTACATGATCTACCAACCACCTACCTTTTCACGACTTCGCTCAGAAGTTCGACCGCTACGTTCCCGTCGCTGCTGCCAGCATGGGGCGATGGGGCTGCCTGCGCCTGCCCTCTCAAGAGACGCTTAGAGCCATAGTCTCCTCGCCGCTGCCGGCAAAAAATCTCACGCTAGCCTCGGCGCTCCGAGAAAGGCGCAAGCCATCGCTCGCGTCGCTCGCCTCGGTCGTTGCCAACGTGTGTTCGCTGACAATTTTGCGTCGTTCGAATTTCTGTAAAACACTACGCCACTCCTGGATAACAAGCAGAGTCGTACTTTCCAGGTATTTTCCATGAAAATGAATTCAATTCTGAAAAAATCAAAAAGTAGGCCATCTCTTATAACACTGCCGTTTCTGGGTCCCAAAATGAACGCTTTCGGATCACAAAACCGGTTTGCAAATGTTGTAGTAGACCCGAAACCGGACCGGTGATTTTTCAGGCTCCCATTTCCGGATATCGAGGTCGGGTCTGCCTCCACCCGAAAATGTTACCCCAGTGTCGGATAAAATTGAATATGGATAGATATGGGTCGCAGGTACACTCTTGCCTACCGTATCATATAGCAAGGCATATCTTCTCGTCAAGGTTTGTACGAACGGCAGCCGTTCCAGAGAGCTATCGTTGCCCTCGCTTCTTTCGTCGTCGAACCTTGCCCCTACCTGGCGCGTGCTACACGCTACGACAGACAAGACGATTAGTTGCTGCGAGTCGCGAGTCGAACCTGAGTTACATTACACTAAACTCACATGAAAGCTTGGTATAATATTGAGAAAAAGGCCGTTTTCGACTGACAAATCCGACTGTATAAGAAATGGCCTAACAACCAAGTTTAATTGTTCATTTCACAAACACCATATCATAAATGAAAGACAGATCTAATGTACCACGCAGATTTTGCTGAGTTGAGTTTCAACCATTAAATCGGTCGTACTCACAGCAGACGTTTTTTTATTTTTCATCAAGTACATAAAATTTGCCAGGTATAAAATAACTCACAGCTGACGTCCTTGAAATAATTTTATAAAACAAAAAAATCATAAATGAACGAAATAGTGCACAAAATATGGCTTCCGGGTTTGGTTTTCCATGAGTAACATGTACGAGGCAATCAGCGTGTACCAAGTAGGCAGCACGTATCATCAGGGAACTCGTGCTGCTGCCGCTGCTGCTGTGTCCCGCTACCCACTGGCACACACCTCGGGGCTCACCACGAGCCGATGGGATCGGATTGTGATGGTCACGACCACGAGAGCCTTGCCAGTCTCGTCGTAGTCGCGATTGCAGCATTCGCCGAATGAACCACTGAAACGCAAAACACACTGCTGTTGTTCTCACGTTAACTCGCATAATCGAGTCCGTGGTCACAGGACAGGCTCCAGTCACTCTGGAGCTGATGAATACCCCAGGGGAAAAAACAAACAGCCCAAGGTGGTACACGCATACGAGTATATCACAGTTGACGCAATTCATGCCTCCACCAGAAACATATAAAAGTGAAATCGGGAGTCAGTCTACGATGCGCCAACAAGGTGGTGCCCTCACATCACAGCATCACAGCTGACGCATTTCATGCCTCCACCAGAAACATAAAAAAGTGAAATCGGGAGTCAGTCTACTATGTGCCACAGGTCCATACCGGTGCACACACTATTAATACTTGCCAAGGAAGAGGACAGCCGCCGTTTGCGACATGTTGTTGATGCACGAGATCGGCGGGAGCGAGGGGGAAGACAACTCTCCCCGCATAACGCGCATACCGCGTGCTTTCCTCTCTAACTGCAACGCTTCATCTGCGTGCGCTGAGATCAGCACTGGTGCGGCCAACTCGCAAGAGTACGTATATGGTCAGCGATCACCGTTGTTGATATTTTGCGAGAACTTCGTCCAAAAACAGTCTGTGAAATCGGATAGAGTCCGTAAAATCGGGTTCTACAAGGGTTGTCGACCCGATTCGGCCCGGTCTGGTTCTGCGACCAGCTGTTTTATAGTAAGAGATGTGCTATCATGCCCTTCGATAAGACGGGCCCTAGATGATCGTTGTGTGTTGGGGTGTTGTGTGTGGTGGGCATCGATCACAAGAAGCAAGTAATTCCTACCGTACCAGGTACCACAGCAACCTCTACCTCGGGTATTTTTCCACCCCAGTTATTTTTAGCTGGAAATATAATACAGTCTGGTGTGCTGCTGGCTGGCTTACATGTTGCATACTTCTGTTGTTTGCACTCGTGCTCATCCCTCATCTGTCATTGCGGTTGGCGTTGCATGGCCAAGTCACCTTGCTGTATTCGAATCGCGCATCTCTGCCTCGTAGTTTGTGACCACAGAGCCACAGCAGCCCTGTTCTCTATGAACCATAAGCACGGACACTGGATGTGTTGGAGGTGGATGGGTGGAAATATAAGATAAACGTGAACACACGAAGAGTGAGTAGAGCCTGTCCTGTGACCATGGACTTCGATCATGCGAGTGATGTGAGAATACCATGAAAACAACACAGAAAACAACAACGACAACATCATAGGAAAAAAATGCAACAATTGGTGAATGTTATTGGCGAGGGGCAGGCTCTAGACGTCACCACAAACAGCACCAACAACTGCTGAGACGAGAGGACCCCAGGGGGATGGAGGACCGTATGACATCAAACCCTCCCTACCTCCCTCCCTCTCTGCTGTACGATGATGATCGGCAACTTTTGCTTGCTTGCTTGTTGGTGTGATCTTCGGAAAGATGCGAAAAATTAATAGAAAAAATATACCCGCGGAGCAGCAGTGTATATATCGTTCGTAGCAGCACTCCGCGTACGCCTAAAAAACTAGAAAAAAAACGCACCAACCCAGGCGGACGTCAAAAACTGTTAGTACTTGATATTACAACACAAACGGTGCTTATATTTACGTCCAAATTGGGACCTACTACTGGTTATCTCAAATCGCGAAAAAAAAGTTCATGCTGGCGTGAGTAGCAGAGGTGTTGAGAACAGATCAAGGGTACATACACCAGCCCCAACGCGTCCGCCACCACCACCACCTCGGCACGAAGAGAGACAATAACAATAACAAAAGCAAGAAATAGGCAAGGCGACCTCACAACAAACTCACCATTGCCGAGTAGCCCTCCGTCCCCGAGCACTCCTTGGTCACGCAAGTCCCATTCTTCGCGCAGGAGTCAACGTCAGTGTTCGTCGCCGTAGGGTCAATGGCCACCGAAAGGTCAATGTACACGGTATGCGGCGCCCGCGGCTTCGTCTCGCGAACAATCACTACGTCATACGTGAGCTGCCCCTCCTCGTCCCCCTCTCCGTCCGTCCACGCAAAGTCCACGCATATGTCAAACTTGCACGGCCCCGTGCCCTGCTCGATGAGCGCCCCGGTAGCATCCTCGCAGTAGATCGAGGCACGCAGGAGTCCCGGCAGCGGGGTCGACGAGTCAAAAGGCGTGATGGTCTGGAGCTCGCAGCTTCGCGTTTGCGGCGTGCCCGAGACGTGCGCCACCGCGTGCTCTTCCCGGCGGCATCCGTTGACGCAGTCTCCGTTGGGGGTGAGGTCGGCGTATACGATGTCGTCGACCAGGCTCGCTACGAGGACCTGCTCCGCTCGGCTCGGGCCAACGTACGCGACCCCTAGGACAGCAAGCGCAGACAAAGCTGCATTTCTCCTAAAAATCACCATAGTGAGAGCGAGAGGCCTCACTCAACCCAAGAGATGCCCTGCCTTATCTAGATAGGTGGGAGTAACACCACGTGAAGAGAGCTTGCCTACTCTGCAGGGTGAGCCTTCCTTTATGAGCTAGCTCGTGTCCGGCTGGCTTGGTTGCGATCTGGCCAGAGAGAGGGGAAAAACCGAACCCCTTCTACGTTGTTTTCGGCAAATCCCTGCTGTGCCTTCAAAAAAAATATCCGAACCGAAAAAAAGTCTCCTCCACCAACTTTTAGGGAAGAGGGCTCTTCCGCCCAGGTAGGGTTCTTGTCGAACAGTCGGGGGTAGGCAAGATGGCGCTCGCCAAGATCACCAGCTGGGAGTCACGGAGCAAGGCTGCAGCACAAGCTTGGGGTGCGGGCGGCTGTCGATGAGTCTAGGAAAAAAGTAGAGTGTGTGAAGCAGCCTGGGAGAGGGTAGGGGACCGACGGTGTGCTGGAGGCCACGAACGAGAGCTTTCGCTGTCAACAAATAATCAGACCACCCGATACTATTTTCAAGTCAAGTTTCAAAACTTGAGACACTTTGGCAGTACTCTGTATTTTATTTAAGAGCCATATAATATTCGATGGGAATGTAAAACGTACATTATAATTTCGGACAAAGTGGAAAATTCACAGCAGGAGCGGTAAAGATCATCAGTCATTATCCAACGGATCTGCTCTTTGAAAGCCAGTAAAAAGCAACCATTGGAGATGCGATTTAAGCGACTGTTGCCTCTCGCGGGACTGTCAAGCATCCATCCGAAAAGTCACCGTATTATAGCACCAACTGCTTTAAAAATCGGCTTTTTTAAGTGACGTTTCACAGTGAAAGTACCGCCGTGATTCACTTGAACGTGAAGACATACGTACTTAAAATGCGCAATCAACTTGTTTTCGATGTAGTGCCGCGAAAGAGAATAGTTTTTCCATGTCTACGCTATTATACGGCTGCGATGCGTATGATACGACACTACGGTTGTTTTCTATCGACAATCGCAAACCACCGACAACATTAATACGTGGATGATTATGATACGTCGCAGCAGCAGCAGCAGCAGCAGCAGAAGAACTTCGAAGCAGCAGAAGCAAGAAAGACAACGTGTGTCGTACGCAATGTTTTCTGAAGTTTGAGTTTGTCTATTCCGCGTACAGTATTTGAAACCTTTGCGAATTGTGAATTTTGTGAGATGATGGAGTGCTTCCTTTCGACTTGTTGTTCCTGTGTTCCTTCTCGTTCTTCTGCGTTTGCGCCTATCCATATGGAACAAACGACGAAGATTATATCGGTTCCGTTTCCTTGACGAACCACAAAACGTCGCCACTCGCATCAACCGACAAATAAATGGTCAACAAAAACAACAACGTCAACCAGGAACCAGTGAACGGCAGCAGCATAACAATTTTATTTCGTACCCTTGAGAGGATCCAAGTCAAGTGCAGCGGGATGCGTGTAGTTTAATAATAGCAGTAGTGTAGAAATAGTAGCAGTAGTAGCAGTAGTAGTAGTAGTAGCTTAGTAGTAGTAGTAGTAGTAGTAGTAGTAGTAGTAGTAGTAGTAGTAGTAGTAGTAGTAGTAGTAGTAGTAGTAGTAGTAGTAGTAGTAGTAGTAGAAGTAGTAGTAGTAGTAGTAGTAGTAGTAGTGGTAGTAGTAGTAGTAGTAGTAGTAGTAGTAGTAGTAGTAGTAGTAGTAGTAGTAGTAGTAGTAGTAGTAGTAGTAGTAGTAGTAGTAGTAGTAGTAGTAGTAGTAGTAGTAGTAGTAGTAGTAGTAGTAGTAGTAGTAGTAGTAGTAGTAGTAGTAGTAGTAGTAGTAGTAGTAGTAGTAGTAGTAGTAGTAGTAGTAGTAGTAGTAGTAGTAGTAGTAGTAGTAGTAGTAGTAGTAGTAGTGGTAGTGGTAGTGGTAGTGGTAGTGGTAGTAGTAGTAGTAGTAGTAGTAGTAGTAGTAGTAGTAGTAGTAGTAGTAGTAGTAGTAGTAGTAGTAGTAGTAGTAGTAGTAGTAGCAGTAGCAGCAGCAGTAGTAGTAGTAGTAGTAGTAGTAGCGAAAGAAGTAGTAGTAGTAATAATGGTAGTGCGTGCTCCGCACGGCGAGAGACGAGCGAAACACACGTACGTAAGTGTAGTCTATAGTCTCTATTATTAAAGAAGTAAAATACTCTCCAGCTGTGAGATCGAATATTTTGTCGAAACTCATCAAAGTGCAAGCTCTGTGTGATACTCCGATCGCGCGTATCACGGGTTGTGTATCCTCATTAAGGATATGGGTCGGCGACTCCCCTTGCAACTACAGTGCAGCTATCAGGGTCAACAGGGTGATGTTAGGCAGTCTGTGCGCGGAAACTATAAAACCCGTTTCTGAGGGGGACAAAATCTGACAGCTGTGGAACGAAATGCATCAGTTTATCAAGTGAATCCTGTAAGTCGAATATCCGGTGAGGGGAGGGCGGAGTTTTTAAGGACGTGGGGGCCTGATTTTGATCAAAAGGGGGGCGGGAGGGGGGGAAGGGTGGGGAGGGGACGGGTGGGGCGCAGGGGGGGGTGACAGCTGTGGAAGGAAATGCATCAGTTTATCAAGTGAATCCTGTAAGTCGAATAACCGGTGAGGGGAGGGCGGAGTTTTTAAGGACGTGGGGGCCTGGTTTTGATCAAAAGGGGGGCGGGAGGGAGGGAGGGGGGTTAGTCTATATATATATATATATATTTTTTTTAGCATACTTTCACTTTCCAGCTCCTGGACAAGCCGTGGTCACAGGTGTCATCCCTTCTCCCCCCCGGTTCTTGCCTTCAATTTTTATCGCGCATAGGGTTCAGCAATCCCACTGCTCGTCGATTGTTCATCGAATGTTGCTAACTCACGCTCTCGCGCTTTCCGCAAGTCAATTTGTCCACAAGAAAAAGTCCCAACGAATTTATACGAGTATGCACTCGGCGGGGCTCGAACTCACGAAACTGACCTATACCAGGCTCGAGGATAACCTGATACGCCACCGGGGCGACCGGCAACCCTAACCCTATATATGCACGTACGATTTGGGTAAGATGATATAGCTGGATAGGTGGTGCGCTTGTTGTGTGTCGTATTTGGAATAGTAAGAAATCAAAGGTCTTGTTCTTACCAGAGGGGTGGGTACAAGTATGTATGATGTGTATGAATGATGGTCTGGTACGAAACAACACTGGACTGCAGATTGTGATGATAATTTGACACAAAGTCTGCGTTCTGTGCAGATGGACGAAAACTGGTACACAAACGAAAGTGTATGGATTTTTTTACCCGGATCCCCAGGAGGATCAAAAAAAAAAAAAAAGAAAAAAGATAATAATGATGATTTGATGTGATGATTGATGATATATATGATGAATCACTGATGATGATCACGAATCGTCACTCATCACACTCCAATCAACCTGGATCATGCACCCAAGCACAACAACAACAACAAAAAGCAGCGGTGGCTGCAGCAGCAGCAGCAGCAGCAGCGTGACAATGAATGGCCGTTGCGGTTAGAACATCAATCAGGATACAGAGAAGAGCTCAAGACGTGGGTGACACAATGAAGGGCGTGCGTCGGCAACAGGACGTGGCGTGAAAGAGGCAACATTGCTACTACTATACCTACGTGTGTTTTGTCTTGACATTAAAACGTTCTATCTACCCAACGACATCATCATCATCAGTACACCCAGCGTCCGTGCTGATTCTTCATCCTGTTAATAGAGAGAAGATACAAAAATTATGTGGTCGCAGACTCTGTGAAACAGCGTAAACCAAAACCAAACAAAACAGTCGCAATTCATCCGGGTACAAAAGCAAGTGAAATGCTAGCGTACGGGGTTGTTGTTGTTTACACATTAACTCGCAGAATCAAGTCCGTGGTCACAGGACAGCCTCCAGTCACTCTGGGGCTGAGGAATACCCCAGGGAAAAAACACAAACAAACCAAAGGTGGTACACGCATACCAGGTATGTCACAGCTGACGCAATTCATGCTTCCACCATAAACACATAAAAGGTGAGATCGGGAGTCCGCCTACGATGTGCCAGGTCCATACTGGTGCATACGTCTCACTACTCGCGCCTGGAAAAAATGACTATATATACCGCTTGGCACCCAAGAAAGACTACCATGTATATATATATATTGCACGTAGTATCTATCACTGCGCATATGCACGACAGACGCAAATCAATTGGAAAAAGGAAACAAAGAAACGAAAAGAAGATGAAGAAAAAAAAAGACAAGAAAGCAAAAAACGAAAAAGGAAAGGAAAGCAAAGACGAGACAAGAGAAGCAATGAAAGACAAGACAAGAAGAGGAAGCGAGGGAAGAAAAAGAGAAAAAAACGTCATACTAGCAGACCAACTAACTAAAGACGGCATTGGGCTCATAGAGGGTATCAAGTGCATCACCAATGGCACTGGGGAGATACCGCAACAAGGCGAGGAAGTCAGGACGGTCTTACGCTATCTTGTGACGGCCATTGGAAGGTCCACAAATTTCAAGACGATGATGGCCAGACCCAGACTTCAGTCTATCGGGCAGGACGCCCCCTCTTTCCCCCCCTTCCCCCCTCCCCCCCTCCCCCCTCCCCCTCTCCCCCTTGCCCCCTTCCCCCCTCTCCCCCTCCCCCCTCCCCCTCTCCCCCCTGCCCCCCTCCCCCCTCCCCCTCTCCGCCCTGCCCCCCACCCCCATCCCCCCCTACCCCCCACCCCCATCCCCCCCTACCCCCCTCCCCCCCTCCCCCCCTCCCCCCCTCCCCCCCTCCCCCCTCCCCCCCTCCCCCCTCCCCCCCTCTCCCCTCCCCCTCTCCCCCCTTCACCCCTCCCCCCCTCCCCCCTCCCCCCCTCCCCCCTCCCCCCCTACCCCCTGCCCCCCTTCCCCCTCCCCTCTCCCCACTCCCCCCTGCCCCCCTCCCCCACCCCCCCCTCCCCCCTGCCCCCCTCCCCCATCCCCCCCTCCCCCGCCCCCCCCTCCCCCCTCCCCCCTCCCCCCTCCCCCCCTCCCCCCTCCCCCTCCCCCCTCCCCCCTCCCCCCTCCACCCTCCACCCCTTCCCCCTCCCCCCCTCCTTCTCCCCCCTCCCCGTCTCCCCCCTCCCCGTCTCCCACCTCCCCCCCTCCCCCCTCCCCCCCTCCCCCCTCCCCCCTCCCCCCTCCCCCCTCCCCCCTCCCCCCTCCCCCCCTCCCCCTTTCCCCCTTCCCCCTCCCCTCCTCCCCCCCTCTCCCCTCCCCCCCTCCCCCCCTCCCCCCCTCTCCCCTCCCCCCCTCCCCCCTCCCCCCTCCCCTTCCCCCCCTCCCCCCTCTCCCCGAGCGCTTAGAGATGCCGACGGTGGAGGGCGCTGCCGCAGCCTTTGTGAGTCGCTCTGCAGCTTTGCGTCTCTCCGTCTCATGCCATTTCCGCGTGAACAACTCGGCTCCCTCCTCTACTCGTCGAAACCATCTGCCGGCCTTCTGCGCAGCCTTTCGTCACCCTTCGAATTTCATTCCAAAGACCGACATATCCTCCTTCAGATGAGCCAGTCAGTCCTTCTCTTGCCCTCCTGAGTAGCCCTTACCCCCAACAAGCTCCCCAAACATGACCCTCTCTGTAGCAGACGCCCCTCCCCCATACGTGCTACGAATCCCGCAAACAATATCCTCCGTTTGCGCACTATCGCCTCTATGCTTTCGGAAGCTGTCTTGGCAAGCGCGTCGGCGTACGATAGGGTGTGGTCGTCGCGCTTCCGTTTTCCGCCATCCGAGGCATCGGAGGAACATGGATTGGTGAACCCGTTTTAGCCTGTCATAGTCAGGCTTGTTCGGGGTCCGCGTCACCAACGCAACCGTAAAGTAGTGCCTCGACCACCTCGGCTTTCAGCCACCGCACCTTCAACCGTAAGCGCACACCCGGGCGATCATAGATTTCCATCTTGTACCGCTGGTAGGAGAACGCAACAAAGCAAGCCAGACCATAAAAAAGGGGGAAAAAAAAATGAAAAAAAATAGAAAATCTCGAAAAAAAATGAAAACAAGGAAGCAAAACAAACAACAGGTTTTTAAAATTCTGGATAACAATGTGATGCTACTCGTATCGTATGTTATGTATGAAAAAAATAATTGTTAATAATAGTAGTGTAGTAGTAGTAGTAGTAGTAGTAGTAGTAGTAGTAGTAGTAGTAGTAGTAGTAGTAGTAGTAGTAGTAGTAGTAGTAGTAGTAGTAGTAGTAGTAGTAGTAGTAGTAGTAGTAGTAGTAGTAGTAGTAGTAGTAGTAGTAGTAGTAGTAGTAGTAGTAGTAGTAGTAGTAGTAGTAGTAGTAGTAGTAGTAGTAGTAGTAGTAGTAGTAGTAGTAGTAGTGGTAGTAGTGGTAGTAGTAGTAGTAGTAGTAGTAGTAGTAGTAGTAGTAGTAGTAGTAGTAGTAGTAGTAGTAGTAGTAGTAGTAGTAGTAGTAGTAGTAGTAGTAGTAGTAGTAGTAGTAGTAGTAGTAGTAGTAGTAGTAGTAGTAGTAGTAGTAGTAGTAGTAGTAGTAGTAGTAGTAGTAGTAGTAGTAGTAGTAGTAGTAGCAGTAGTAGTAGTAGTAGTAGCAGTAGTAGTAGTAGTAGTAGTAGCAGTAGCAGTAGTAGCAGTAGTAGTAGTAGTAGCAGTAGTAGCAGTAGTTGTAGCAGTAGTAGTAGTAGTAGTAGTAGTAGTAGTAGTAGTAGTAGTAGTAGTAGTAGTAGTAGTAGTAGTAGTAGTAGTAGTAGTGGTAGTAGTAGTAGTAGTAGTAGTAGTAGTAGTAGTAGTAGTGGTAGTAGTGGTAGTAGTAGTAGTAGTAGTAGTAGTAGTGGTAGTAGTAGTAGTAGTAGTAGTAGTAGTAGCAGTAGTAGTAGTAGAGTAGTACCTCTGGTTGCTAACAGTCGTACCTGGTGGCTTAATAATGTCATGGAGCTTACGTTACGTAGCAACAACAAACAGGAGATACAGCTTTTTTATTTTGACTTATTTGTGGTTCGCGATGCCGGCGGTCCGGGAATTTTGTTCTATAGATTAATACAACAACAACAATCTGACGGTTGTGGAAGGAATGCATCAGCTCATTATCATGTATATCCTGTAAGTCGTACAACCAGCGAGGAGCACTGCAACAGCAGCAGCAGCTAGCTGCTCTTCTTCTGTTTTTTTTTTCAAGGGTCTCCGCCGTCAACAAAAATAATGGAGACTCGGCCCGCACACACCAACATAGTCTAATAAACAATGCAGCAGCGCGGGCCCACGATAGATAGCCCATGAGCAAGATCAGGAACAACAACTAGCTGAACAAGTGCCCGCTCTGTGGCGGGTGTAAGAAGAAAAAAATCAGAAATTACATCGTCATAACCATTCTCAACGAACGGCGAGAGCAACCGAAATCGATCAATCGTGTTTGTTAGTATGCGCGCTGCTACTATTAATTCAACACGACGAACGATGATTACCACTCAGCGCCGCGAGTGGTCGCGTCGACCTCCACAGCCATGCTGACTCACTCACTCGCACGCAGTACACAGAATCCCGAAGTATAGCTCCGTAGGCAGTGGTGTTGTGAGTGGTAAGCAGTGTGCTTGCACCCTGATGATGTAACCAACAAAGTGCACATGCTTCAGAGTTCGTCGAGTCTCGCAGAGAGGCTTCGCGGCATTGATCTCCAGGTGACCCTCCCCTCGCCGCGGACTATTAATAGCAGTAGCAGTAGTAGTGGTGTGTATCGAGGGACACTCTAACTACTAACTATTATTATCGTCATGAAACGTAGGTCTCCGTTACTGGCGAATCTGCGCAAAAAAGAAACAGAACTAACCGTAGACACTAGATTAGAAAGAAGTAGAAGCTGTGTTTTAGTGTGTGTTCTCTGGTGTTATTCACATCAAACTGGGGTAGTTGCGCCCACCCATCCATGCATCTGCGCTCAGCTCAACACAGCTGGGTAGGCAGCCCGCACTGGTGGTGGTGGTCGTGTGAACAGGAGATAGATATATGGGCCATACGGAAATCCGGATTCTTGGCAGGTTGTTTTCCGGACTATCGTCCTGACGCCGTCGACACGCACCTTACAAATATATTATGATACCGTCCCGGCCCCTTGCTGCGTCATTCGTCTGTTTCTGTTGCACTACTGTGCACTCTGTTGCTGACGTGGGTTCTCGCTGTTACCGTTGGAAAGTCAGCGTTAACGCCGCCTTTCTCTCCTACCTTCATCGGAATCGGATCCTCAACGTGCATGCACCCGCGGCGAACGATGCTGCTGCATGTAATACGGCCCCTGCGATGATTTCTGCCCTCTTAACGGTCGGGCTATATTTTCGTTCAGATATCAAGGATATAGACTACATGAGGTAATAGTTTATTATTAATACTAATAATATTATAATAGGATTTTTTTGTTTTCACATCCTCCGGCGGATGGGGGAAAAAACAATAAAGCTTAAGCCCACCACACTTCCACGTACTTTCATACGCGTCGTGTGTCGATTTAACTCAGTTGCTTTCGCAGCCCAACGCTAGCTGGCGCACCCTTCGGAGTTAGCAAAATTCGGTGAAAATCGACGAGTGAGTGTGAAGGAGTCGTGGTACCGGAAGGTGGGAGGGAAAGGACGCAGGGGTATCAGCTTCGCTTGGAGACAGCACCGGTTCTTCTTTATAGATTTCTCATTATTGGCGTTGAGCTATGAGAAGCTCGAGGAGACATTAAAGTAGAAGGAGGAGGAGGAAGAGGAGGAGAAGGAGGAGTGAGAGCACGGGGGTGGGGTGAAGCTCACAGAGTTCGCTTCAGCCCAGCATTGCTGCTGCGCTCTCTTTTGGACCTTTAGTTATGGAACGTACGAGGAAGGTTCTCCTAGATGTTCTATATTCCCATGAGCGCTTAACGCGCTTACTTCTATCTATCTTGTCCAGAGGAGGAACGTTCCATTTCCGAGAACGCTCTTGTGGTACAAACTATTAATAGCTAGATTCTACGGGCTATCCGCTTCACTCAGAATATTCCGTTTAAGAGAATCATCTTGTGGCCAATAGACCACGACTCTGCGGACTATCTTACCGAATATATTGCCAGCTATACTGACACTCTATTACATTAGCCCACCCTGAATAGTCGTAGATACAGATCACCTGCCGATCAAAGGATGTCAACAAAACATCCAGAATTGGAAAGGGGGGTCGAAGATGCGGCTATTCGAAACAAACGAAAATGAGGCTATAGATTCCCCCACACCTCGTAATAATGAGGCTTAAACGCCTCATTGCAAGATATACAACCCTTTGAAGGAGCTCACAACCGTGAGAGCTCGAGAAAGGGTATGTACCTACGGTATACCAGTAGCAATCGGCCTACGAAAACACGAAGGGCGTGGCCACTGAGCGCAAGGACACAAAGAGCTGAAAAGTGGGAATGAATGAATGCTGTATCCTCCGCGCGATAAAAGCGAAGGTAAGCACCGACCGGGAGGTCGAAGGGAAGATACCTGCGACCGCTGTTTGTTGTTGTTGTCTGTTGTTGTTGTTGTTGTTGTTGTTGTTGTTGTTGTTGTTGTTGTTGTTGTTGTTGTTGTTGTTGTTGTTGTTGTTGTTGTTGTTGTTGTTGTTGTTGTTGTTGTTGTTGTTGTTGTTGTTGCTGTTGTTGTTGTTGATGATGGTGTTGTTGTTGTCGTTGTCGTTGTTGTCGTTGTTGTCGTTGTCCAGAAGGTCAGATTTAACGGTGCAATAATATATAGGGGGCACCCCCACCTTCACTGCGAGATAAACAAGCCACACTCAAAACAAGAGGTCTCAAACAAACACTGTCGCATAATAAATAGATAGTCGGCGCAGCGAAGCAAAACATTCATGGAAGAAGGCTATGCATTTATTTATATTACTTGTATCTTATTATCACGAAGAAGCAAAAAAAATACATAATACATGAAATCATAGCGAGCGGTACAACAGCAGCAGCAGCGGCGTATGATAGCCACTCGCCGCGCGAGTGAGTGGCTCTGCTCTGTGAGTCGCTGAAAAAAACGCCGTGCGTAGTATTAATAGTACCCCAAAAAAAAAGAAAAATAAGTCGAACGAGGAAGGACATTTAGACCCAGGAATGAAAACGTATTTTGAGCGCACACCCCCGTGGACTGCGCGCGAAAAAACTGATGACACCGCGATTTCGTGCGGGGGATCTGGACCTGCCAGAAAGAAGAAAGAAGTACGTGTGCCAGTAGTCGGGAGGAAAATAGGAAGAAGGCGCACACAGAGAGAGGTGCCCTTGTGGCGAAGCAGAAGAGATTATGACGACTCGCACACACACTGGGATATAACGTGATTTGTACCAAGCAACAGGAGGAAGAACGGGACGTGTTCAGAAAAGGAGACGAGGAAAATAATAGACGGGTGTGACATAGAGAAGTTTGATGCACTAGATAGTAGCGGGAAATCGCGCGGTTTTAACCTTCCCTCTGGTGGGATACATATATAACCGGTCGCCCCGGTGGCGTATCAGGTTATCCTCGAGCCTGGCATAGGTAAGGTTCGCGAGTTCGAGCCCCGCCGAGTGCATACTCGTATAAATTCGTTGGGACTTTTTCTTGTGCACAAATTGATATGCGGAAAGCGCGGGAACGTTTGAGTTAGCAACACTGGATGTAAAACCGACGAGCAGCTTGTTGGGATTGCTGAACCCTATGCGCGATAAAAATTGATGGCAAGAACCGGGAGGGAGAAGGGACGACACCTGTGACCACATGCGGCTTGTCCAAAAGCTGGAAAGTAGAAGTGTGAGAGAAAAAATATATATTTATATATAGTCTAACTGGTATACATATAATTGGTGGCGACTGACGGCCAAACAGGCAGGCGATAAGATAAGCGCTGTAGAAAAACATTGAATATAGGACAATCGTGTTGAACGCCGAAATGTTGGAGTTGTCTCTTCTAGTAAGAGTAAGGGCACCTCGTATAATAACAACGTATCCGAAACAGAAAACGAACGCTTTCGGATCGCAAATCCTGTTTGGCTTCGTGTAGACCCGAAAAATTAAACGGCGATTTTTCAGGCTTCCATTTTCGAATATCGTTTTTCGGATGGGCCTCCAGCAGAAAAAGGGGGTCCATTTTCTGATGAAATCCCCATCCGGACTACGGCATCCGGATTTGGTTTTGCATATGTCATGGGAGGCAACATTCTTGGTAACAAGTCGAAAACAGTAGTAGTCCTGTAATGAATGGTAGTACAAGATACAAGACACAGGAACACGCGCATCGGACACATCTATCTGTCAGCTGTGAGCAGGCAACACCCATCATAGGCGTGCTCGCGCTGCTGCTGAGCTGTGTCCTGCTATCCGCTGGCGCACGCCTCAGGCCTCGCCACGTGCCGATGGGATCGGATGGTGATGGTCACGACTACGAGAGTCTTGCCACTCTCGTCACAGTCGCGATTGCACCATTCGCCAAACACAAAGACACACACTACTACTACTACTACTACTACTACTACGACAGCGAGCGAGCAGCGAACTCGTGCGAGTATGTACGCGGTCGAGGGATCGCCGTTGTTGGTTGGTTAATTTTCGCGAGAACTTTGTTAAAAAAAACTCTCTGTAAATTCGGGCTTCACTCTAAGGGTCGCCGATCCGATTCTACCCGTCTGATTCTGCCGTCCAAAAATCAAGCTAGTTTTCTGTTTCGGATACGCGCTATGATAAGAGATGGCCTGAAAGAAAGGTGCTCCGTCTCGAAAGGGATGTGTGGTCAACGGTAAAAGAACGAATGAGTCCCCCCCCGCCCGCCAGTGTAGCCATCAAAGCCGCGCGTTTTCCTCCAAGCTGTCCTTCCTGTTGGCGTCATCAAACGCTGTGGGTGCAGCTTCAGAAGTTTCTGAGCTCCTATGATATCGTCATGAGGTCATGAGGACTCAATGTTTCGCCCAAAACATGACTTCGAAGATACATTCGTTCGTGCAGCCCGACCAGCACTTCCATTCGCTCATACTAAAAGATACTGCTAAAACATAAAACCAAAAAATCTCGTCAAATGACGCGTTCTAGGATATAGAAGGTAACACTTTTCATCTGAAGAAATGGTTTTCTGAATGATGGGGGCTCCTTAACCCTCAAAATCGTCGGAATTTCGCTATTTTTTACACAATTCTCGTTTGCACTTACATGTACCCACAGGGCCATGGGATTTTTTCATCCGACACGTAGTAGTTTTGATTTTTTCTCCCAATCAGGTTTTTTGGGAGAGGTCTCAAGCTCCCAAAATTGAGGAAAAAACCTCAGAAAAAAAGTGGTGCGCGCCTCTATTCGATAATCTATCGTAGCACGCGTCTTGTTCTGATCATACTAACCGATCGTTCCACATTCCTCGCTTGAGCGGAGATGTGTGTTACAATAGAGGTGCTCCACAGGGCCTGGTGCTGTTTTCCTGAGGTTTCCTCGAATTGGGGAGCTTAACCCCTTTTTCAACTGGAAACCCGTTTTTTGGGGGACAAAATTACTTGGATTTAGTAAGGGTTTAGACCGCTCTAAGGCAAAAACTGATTTGGAGCAAAAATGAAACCGCTACAACCGGATGAAAAATCCCATGGTCTAGGTACGCTAACGAGAATCATCATGCGACAGAAAATCACCTATATTTCCGACGGTTTTGGGTTAAGGAGCCCCCGTCATTCAGAAAACTTTTTCGCCAAAAAACGGTACACCTTAACACCTCTATTTCCGACGATTTTGAGGGTTAAGGAGCCCCCGTCATTCAGAAAACTTTTTCGCCAAAAAACGGTACACCTTAACACCTCTATTCCCGACGATTTTGAGGGTTAAGGAGCCCCCGTCATTCAGAAAACTTTTTCGCCAAAAAACGGTACACCTTAACACCTCTATTTCCGACGATTTTGAGGGTTGAGGAGCCCCCGTCATTCAGAAAACTTTTTCGCCAAAAAACGGTACACCTTAACACCTCTATTTCCGACGATTTTGAGGGTTAAGGAGCCCCCGTCATTCAGAAAACTTTTTCGCCAAAAAACGGTACACCTTAACACCTCTATTTCCGACGATTTTGAGGGTTAAGGAGCCCCCGTCATTCAGAAAACTTTTTCGCCAAAAAACGGTACACCTTAACACCTCTATTTCCGACGATTTTGAGGGTTAAGGAGCCCCTGTCATTCAGAAAACTTTTTCGCCAAAAAACGGTACACCTTAACACCTCTATTTCCGACGATTTTGAGGGTTAAGGAGCCCCCGTCATTCACCTGCCACTCGTTTGTACTTGTTCAGTAACAGTAGTAGTAGTAGTAGTAGTAGTAGTAGTAGTAGTAGCAGTAGTAGCAGTAGTTGTCTAGTCTGCGCGCGGCGTGTATATTTCGCAAGCATGCCTCTGTCCGCAACTTGTTGTCATGTTCCGTCGCGATGGCCTGCCGACGTTCTCCCCGATCGAGCGAAAATGGTTTTAACGGCGCCCCTCTACAGCGTGAGTCGGTCCCCGCCGTACACCGTTACAGTTTAGAAAACCTAAGGCAACCCAGCGTTCACTGCGCATTTCACGAAGCACAGGGACTGCCTATCACAGCTTGCGCTATCGCTACCACGGGAACTAAAGGACAAGCCAGCTAGCGCAGGATTGCGAATACGCTGTTGAGTACAAACGACACACACAAGCGTGTATGAAAATACGTGGAAGAGTGTGGTGAACTTGAGGTTTATTTTTCCCCATCATCCGCTGGAGGATACAAATAAACAAAGAAAGTAAAGTAAGCCACAGCAGCTATACACACGCGGTGGTGTAATATGAAGCCCTTTCGCGGACACAGGTAACTTCTTGCGGGTCTCTCTGCTACGAGGCAAGCCCCACGATGCCAGGACAACACCATTATAGTAGCAGGGGTGGGGTGATGGCGGAAAAGCGCCCGCCGTTCTGCCTGGCCGAGTGGATGTTTTTGACGGCTCTCCTCCAATGCGAGTTGGTCCCTGCCGCCGTAAACGCTACACGGTCATCATTTTTACCGGTTCACCGTCACATGTTTTTGACAATCTACAACAGCAAGACCAACCCCCGTACCCTGCGTGAACCGACGCCTATCACAGCGGCTGGGTACGTATTGACCTTGCTGCATGTTAGCCGTTTGTCCGACAACAACATGATGTATCGGCATAATAATGTTGTAAGCTCTCACGTCTCGAGCGTTAGAACAGCCAGCCACAGATTCAAGCGGAACAAGAACAAGAGAAACGTCAACGAAGACTCTTCTTGTTCGTGCACAGGTCCGCGGACCGACAGTAACTTTCGTTCTTGATCATTAATGAAAACATCCTTGTGCTCTTGGTGAATGCTTGCGCGGTTACGGCGGTGCATATCGGGGAGAACCAAACAAAGTAGGCACACAAAAGCCTACCGATACACGTACGTCGAGATTGTATCGGAACGGCATCTACCTGACGCTATGTTGTCGGACGGCCAAAATGACAATGACAGCAAAAAGCAGTTGACGCTCGCGCGGGAGGCCCAGAGAGTCGCTGAAAAGAGAGGCCTTAAAATTGACACACAGTAGTCGTGACTACATGCAGTATATCCCGTGACCTTAGTGACTAAGGAAGCAACTGCTGAGAGCGCCTGGTAGCGTGAGCGAAAAGGCGCATTCCGATGCGAGTCGACGAGGGAAGAGAGGGGCTGATGTCTTTCTCGCGATAAAAATGAAGGCGTGTGTACCGTAGAGGGGAGGGGGGAGAAGAGCCTGCTTCAGCGACCCTGGATCTGAGGTACGTCTATCATAGGAAGGGAAAAGGAGAAATACACACGCTTAGGGAGGGTGAAAGAGGAAGAAAAAGTGAGACAGATAATACGTACCACACACAGGCATAAAACAGATGGGATAAGCAAAAAAAAAAGAAAATAAACAAGCGACGGTAGAGTGATATCACATTTGTTCATCAAGCGACTCGGAAGAGAAGAGCGTGCACATGATGAGTAAAGGCATCGCCATTTCACACTACTAGAGCACGCATGCGCGTGCGTGTGAAACAGCTCACTCCTCCTGCCTTCGGTTGGTTGTGGTTTCATGCACACACGTCCTGTCCACAACGAACAACCCCCCCAGGTGGTGCTGCTTTCTTTTCTTCGTGTGTATTGCCGAGAAGCGCAGCACGACGAGTTGTCGTCACTTCTTCTCCGCGGCACGTTTTCCCTCGGAAGAAGCGGGGTTGGCAATCAACCGAAAAAAGCGGGATTGTGGTTCCGTTATTTTGGCTATTTTTTTGTTCATATGGTTTTTTCTGTTACTTGATTAATCGACGAAGAGTGATTATTGGATTGTTTGTATCCCATACTATAAACCATACGACGCGGTGTACGATAGAGGGTTGCACCACTTTTTTTTTCTAATACTACCCCTCAATTATGGGAACTTAAGACCTCTCCCGAAAAACTGATTTGATAGTGAAAAAAAAATGAAACTGTGCACAACACCGGATGAAAAGAAAAAAAAAACAGTATGGCCTCGGTACACGACGAGCACACCACGCAAAAAAAATAGCGAAATTCCGACGATTTTTTGGGTTAAGGAGCCCCCCCGTCATTCAGAAACAATTTTCGCCAATAAAAGGTATACCTTAATATGGCGTGTTTGCGACAATTTTGGGTTAAGGAGCAATGCCGTTCAGAAAAAAAAATCGCCAAAAAAGGTGTACCTCAATACCTCTATCGTAGCACGCGTCTATACTGTTCATAGTACTGCATACAATAATCAAATACTCAAGGATAAGTTGATTTCAAAATAAATTAGAAATAATCATATCTGGTGTTTGGAAACGTGACTGTAGTTTTATCATGGTTATTTTCGTTGATTGCCTACCTCAACCACGCTCTAGAACACCCAACAGGGAGGCTAAGGATTTCGGTGACAGGGTCGTTTTCTCACGATAAAGAAAGAAAACAAACCGAATAATCCGTGCTCAGTCAGGGTCAGGTGTCATAACTAATAATATACATGTATATATATATTTCGCCCAATAATAGTAGCGGCAGGAGGGAAAATCGTGCCAAGTAAATGAGAAAAAAGTGTTTTCTGCCTCTCGCCGAGGCCTCAAATTGCCGTTTCGTACTGTTATTATGAAAAAGGTATGATGCACATCAATCAGCCGTCGACGCATCGTGTCAACTTATTGGTTTATGCTTGCGGACAACTCTGATTTCATATCTGGTGTTCGGCGTGTGTAACCGTAACATCTGCGAAAGATGCGGTGGAACCCCTGGTTCCCCGAACGGGTACAATAACTCGGCATATAATCATGACTGGGGGTAACGTATGTATATCATGTCATGTCATACCATATATGACAACAGGTCAATCCCCCCCCCCCCCTGTCATTACTTGGAAAAAAATCTCAGCAACATTTATTTGAACACACGAGTGCCAAAAAAGCCAGAGGCCGAGTTGTATATCGAGAAATAAGAAAGAGTATGGAGCCGTCACATTTACGTAGAAGCTATAATACTTAGGTAGGTTCGTAGAACACACCCATTCCCGTATAAGAAAGGCGGCCTGAACCACCAGCCTTCTCCTGTTTCTTCCTAGAACCGCCATTTAGCGAATATATCGGTTGACGGTCTAGCTTTGACCCGTCAAGGCATCGTTGGACTTATCATACTATTTTTAATGTATGTAGATAGTTCCTTGACGGCCGTCCGTCAAGTCCATCAAGGGGCAAGAGTGCCGTCGTGGGAAGTGTCGTAACGGTGGTCGTGGAGGACACCGTACACATATTATTTATACATACAGAGTAGTAGTACCAGAATAATACTCAGTATTAAATAACTATTATTATTATTGTAGTCGTGCGCTGTGAGTGGGACTTGTAGCGTCGGGCTTTAGCCTCTCGCAGAGTATGCCCCAGAGTATGCCCCCCCCCCCGCGAATCCAGTAAATTTCAACTGGAAGTGGGGAGAAGATTGAACTTCCGATCGTAGACCCAGCATACGTACCTTGGCCTAAGAGATCTCAAAGGGTTGCTCTTGGGAAACACACATAGCGAAAGTAGCAACAAGAAAGGGTAAACCACACTTGTAGCATGTAACAAGATGTATGCGATCCTAACAGACTCGCACCTTGACACTAGGATTAAAAAATGTATTCAGATGAATGTAATTGTACCAAAGTTAGAGTATGCAGGAGAAGAAGTATGAGAAGGGAACGCGAGGTTCGTAAAACAACTGGAAACAGCGCGCTAGATGGTAGCGCAGCAGCTAAAAAGATACCAGGATGCTCAAGTACGACGAGTAATACTACAGCATTAGACTATTAAGAGAAGAACTAGGAATGCACCCACTTAAAACAATTAGAGACGTGAGAAAGTTGGAATGGCAATATAAAATAAGGGATATGCCAAAAAAGAGGTTGCCAGCCATTGTGATAGTTGATAGGGCTGCATGGGAGGAAACAACAAAAGGGCGAGCTAGAATAAGATGGGATAACGTAGTCGAGAAAACATGGAAGGATTTAGGGGGAGACCAACAAGAGATACTGTCTATGGATACGTTTGGCGGGTACAAGACAGAAGAAGTAAAAGAAAGAATAGAATAACAGGAAAGGCGAGCGCTGAGAAATAAGGTGAAAGAGGAGAAGCACTTAAGTCTTGGAGATAATACTGGGGGTTGAGGGAAGATATTGGAATGAAAACGTATCTGCACTGCCCAGTGGACTACGCGATAAGTCTGAAACTGCGATTTTGTGTAGGGGACCTGGACCTACCAGAAAGAAGAATGGGATATACCAGTAGTCGGGAGAAGGAGGACGTGGCTACACATATATATGTGCCAATGTGGAACAATAGATAGTAGGACTCACGTCGTAGGAGATTGTGAAATATACAAGGAGGAACGGGATGCGTAACAAGAGGAGATGATACAATTAGACTAATGTGAAATGGAAGAGTTTGGTAGACTAGAGAGCAGCGAGAAAACGATCGCTGTCCTAGGAGATAGATGGTGGCCGCAGACGGCGAAACAAGACGGGGATAGGATAAGCGAACAGTTATTATGAAATGTATGGAAGAAGCGTAATGAGCGCCCAAATGTTGGAGGTGTCTCTATCAGGAGTAGGAACGGTGCTCCGTCTCGAAAGAGATGCGTGGTCAATGGTCAAATGGCTGAGGCAAGCAACAAAAGAGTATGCCCCCCCCCCCCCCCCGCCGTGCTCTATCGAGTACCCCCCCCCCCTCCTCCGGTGCTCCGTCTCAAAAGGGATGCACTCTCGTGGTCAATGGTCCGTTCACTGAGGCAAAGCAATAAATGGGTACACCCTCCCCCTTCATTCGAAGCTGTTATCTATGTGCAACAAAGTGGTCGATGATGAAGCCCGTGTACTGCACATTGGAGAATAGGCAAAAATAGAAGAAGAAAAAAAGTGAGTGCTGAAGTTTCTGCGGCTCAGTTCTTCCGCCCAAATTTCCTTCCCGCGCGCACTGGCATATATGCCGCTGCTAGATCTACGCGCTATCCTAATGGCCTATTAATAGCAGCCAGCCTGGGATATACCGGTGTTATATACCTACCTGGTGTATATGTACAATCTGACCAACGAGCTAGCAGTCAGCACAGGATATTGTCTGTACATACGGCTGTTCGGCGTACACCATACATAGCAAATGAGCTACTTGTATAATGATAATTATTAATAGCACTCAGCGGTGATTGCTGGCTCAGTGGATGTGATGTATTATCTCACAGCCAGTCAAAGATGTATCATACCTGTGCTAGATATGCTTCATAACCCATCGGCTATATAGCAGTCAGCGCTGGCTGCTATTAACAGCTTATTGAAGGGGCGGCACGTACATGTGACCACTGCTTGGTGACGGTTCAGAAGCCGGAAATATAAAAAAAAAGTGAGGTGTGTGAAAGTAATAAAAAAAGTGAGTGGGGTGGTGGTGTTTCTGCCTCTCAGATGGTCTCACCCAAAGGTTCTTCCTACACATGTCCGGTGCCGGTGTATGTGCTGGCGTTACATCTGCACCTACCTGTCTGTAAGCCAATGAGCTGCCAGTTAGCCCTCTGGGCATACCGGTCAGTGTTCTTCGTTGTATGAACGCCCAATAACCAACCAGCTAGCAGTCGGCCGGGGATGCACCGCTGTAAGGCGCGAACCATAGTCAATGAGTTAGTAGTCAGCGCTGATTGCTTGCTGGCTCAGCGAACATGGTGTACAATCCGAGAACCCGCCCTGCAATACTCGCAAGGCTACGAGGTACGGGGTTTCATAACACCACACCTCATTCAGTTGTTTGTGCAGTGTTAAGCTTTCTTCGTGCTTTTCGGTTGTCTGAACAAACGCACGCGGTGCAAAATGTCATTTTGCGCCAGGCATCAACTCAGATTCTTCGGGGTCACAAAATAGGAAGCGATTCATGACGCCCCCCACCCTACTGCGACGGTCCACATGCCTTCAAAATATCCTTTGCACCATGTAATCAACTCAGATTCGGGATCACATAATTGGAAGCGCTATTCCCCCCCCTCCCCACTCAGTCTCCTCGGTCGGTGAAAACCCGACGTGCTCGGTCCCGGCATGGTGGGGGATGCGAGGCTCTATGGCCATGCGACTACGACGGTCACGCACAACAAACTGAGCACACCCCTCCCCGCTCCGACGTTTCATGCCTTCCTTTTTTTGTCGAACAGCGAGCAGGGTGGGTTACAGCATCATTGCTTATGGGGTGATGACGTGCATCTAATTACACACACTAGGGGTCACCCGGTAAGGCGGTGGTGTGCTCGCGAGAGCAATGTGACCGCCTTGTAGAGGGAAGCTGCCTTGTTCATTCCGGGTTATGAGTGCGATTCCCAGTCGCGCCAAGCAATTTTAACCGCCTTATATCGGGCTACCGCACTGCTCAGACCGCCTTATATAGGGGGGACCCCCACAGTGGTTCATCCTATTTTCAAGGTTGTTTCCCATACGTTAGCGGCAGACGATGATTTATAACCAGGTAAGTAAAAGCGTCTGGCTGTTGTAGTTAGATATACGGCTTGCCTTGGGGTTGTTGTTTTGTGTTTGTGTTTGTGCCACGGCGGCACTACTACTACGCTCGTAAATATACAGGGGCGGGTGTCGAAAATATAATTAATTCATGCAATTGGTAATCCAAGGCAAGATGCTTAGTATATTCGTTGACGGTATCATAGAGGGAGACTCTATGCGCCGCCACCTCGCGATCGTATCTTTTTTTTTATGCATGGTACACTGCGCCACCAACAAAACTCAACTATTTGTTGAAAAGTACGTTCTTGAGCAAGGCATAGATAAAGCCAATCGCGCGAGCGGCCTACGCTCCACAGTGAAAATCAAATATGTCACGAGACGGCACTTTCAGTCCTTGACAGATGATGGCAATGACGGCAATTTTCTAAAACAGTGCCGTGACTGACGGCAAACTACTAGGTTTTAGCGTCGAAGGTTTGACACCCACCCTTGACCGCTGGACGCCTTCCCTTGACTGGCCCGTCTCCTGACATCGCCAGTGGCAACGACGATGCTGAACCCTCTGCAAAACAACAAACCTGGAGGCAAGTCACGCCCGGGGCGGGGGGGGGGGGAGGAAGAGAAGGGCGTGACACCTGCGTGTGATTCACTGCTTGCTGTGTGATGGCTCAGAACATGGAAAGAAAAAGTGATGTGTATCAAAAAATGAAGGAAAAGAAAAAAAAGCGAGTGCTGGATTTTTTGCGGGGGGGGGGAGAGAAGGGCGGCGTGACACCTGCAGCATGTGATTTACTGCTTGTTGTGTGGTGGTTCAGAACATGGAAAGAAAAAGTGATGAGCAACAAAAAATAAAGGAGAAGGAAAAAAGTGAGAGCGCTGGATGTTTCTGCCTCATTGAGCAATTCACCCGCCCGAAGCTTCTTCCGAGTACGCCGGTGTACATATGCCGGCGGACGCGTGCTGCGATAGAGAGAGGCTGTCCGCTTCTTTTTTTCTAAAATTCCTTCAATTTGGGGAGCTTAAAAAGACCTCTCGACAACCAAAAACTGTTTTTTTTGTAGAAAAATAAAACTGCTTAAACTAGTACCAGGTACATGGTAGTAGTTATCAGGTTAAAAAAAATCTCACATAATCTGGCCTATTATAGGTGCACCACGAGAATCATGCAGAGAAAAAATGCCTATTTCCGACGATTTTGAGGCTTAAGAAGCCCCCCCGTCATTCAGAAACCATTTTCGCCAAAAAAAGGTATACCTTAATAACTCTATCGAAGCATGCGTCGGCGTTAGATCTATCAGATCTACACGATAACCAACGGCCTATGAATAGCAGTCAGTCAGCCCGGGATATACCAGGTTATCCTCGAGCCTGGCATACGTCAGTTTCGTGAGTTCGAATCCCCCCGAGTGCATACTCGTATAAATTCGTGGGGACTTTTTTCTTGGCCACAAATTGACTTGCGGAAAGCGCGAGAGCGTGAGTTAGCAACACTCGATGAATAACCGACGAGCAGTGTGGGATTTGCTGAACCCTATGCGCGATAAAATTTTTGAAGGTTAGAACCGGAGGGGAGAAGGGACGACACCTATTACCACGGCTTGTCCAGAAGCTGGAAAGTAGGTGTGTGAAAAAAAAATTACCAATCGATGTTATATATACGTATGCCCTGGCCAAGGAGGTATTAATTGCCGTCAGCCCGGGATGTACGTACCGCTGTTCGGCGTACACTATAATCAACGAGTTATTCAGCAGTCAGCGCTGATTACAAGCTCAGTGGACATGGCGTCCAGCCTACAATATCACAACCAGTCCTGCACTGAGATGTATCATGTACCTGTGCTCTGAAATGTCCCATAACCCACCACCACCAGCTGTATAGCGGTCAGCGTTGGCTGCTAGCTCATTGGTTGCAGTGTTTATCTAGCAACCGTTTCGCAAATCGATGAGCCCCGGTTGCTTTAATAGCTCATTGCGGTATAACCAATGAGCGCTGAATGCTAGCTCGTTAGGGTGTATAATGTGAAGCGATCAACACGTAAATCCTTGGACACCGACTGCCAGCTCGTTGTGGCGTAACCAACGAGCGCTGACTGCTATTAATAGCTTGTTGGGGCGTGTATCTAGCAACCACTTGTACGTAAAACCAAAGAGCGCTGACTGGTAGAGGGTACCATCTTTTACCACTTATTCGAGAAAATGGTTGACATCCTCTTTCAATTATACCAGGTATCCCTAGCCGTAACCGTAACCCCAATGAAACGCAACCAACCAACCATTGTAGGGTGCAACTCCCTTCGTCTCGTACACGGTGTGCGTCAACCATTTTCTCGAACAAGTGGTAAGCTCTGCTGGACTGCTATTAATAACGCATTTTGTTTGTGGTGTATGTTTGACAACCAGCATGTAAACCAATGGCGTGGCTGACTGCTGGCTCGTTGGGGCGTATACCTGACAACTAAAAGTATGTATGTAAAATTAGTGTGCGCTGACTGCTAGCTTTTTGGGGTGTACATTTGACAATCAGCAATGTCTACACCAATGAGCTAGCCGTTGGAGTTGATTACTAGCTCAAAATGGTTATGGTACAGGCTGGTTCACGTTAAAAACCCCAACTGTATTACCCGGCGAATGTCCACGCCGTTTTTTCGATTCATACCGTGAAATTTGCCCACGTCTTCTATGTGCTCTTGAAAAGCTCTCACTTATTGTTGTTGTTGTTGTTGTTGTTGTTGTTGTTGTTGTTGTTTTCTTTTCGCCTGATTTTTCGTCAGCTAAGATTTTTCGGAAAATGTGGACCACCGTAGACCAGTATTTTTCGGTGAAAAAGAAAAAAAAGCGTGTCAGACCTCGCTCGGGATGGGCATGTAGAAAACGTGTACAAAATTTCAGTGTCTATCTCTCAAAAACGGCGTGGAAATTTTACTTTTGTGCGTAAAAATGAGTAAGATGCGTTATTTCCTTCAAATGCCTTGGTTTTAGTCTAGGATCCAGTTTTTTCGCTAGATTCTGCTTAATAATGTTGAACACATGCAGGTCAGACCTTCGATTTTTTGCGCTATTTTTTCGACATACGTATTACATACAGACATACACGCCTTGGAGTACGTCCAACCGGATCGATCGTGCAAAATGCGACTCAAGTTTATTTTTCGCCCCCGCTGGGAAAAAGTCTGAATGAATGTTATTGAAAACATTAAGGAAAGGCCTGCCATGCATGGGTCGATACGTGTTTCACTCCTAGAGACAACAGCCCGAGAGCGTTTTTTTTTTTTTTTTTTGGCTGTCACCCTTTTCTGCCGATGATGGGTACCAGTATGATACCAAATATTAACTTTTGGACTACATATTGCGAGCGGCATTCGTGGGGGAGAGATAATTTGTTTTTTTTTTGCTTGAACCAGCCTGTATGTGTGTGTGTGTTCTTCACATTAAACCGTTCTTCTACTCGTCGACATCCAGCACACCCAGTGTCCGTACTGATTCTTCACCCTAGAAAGATCAGCTCTGTGGTCACAAGCCACGACACAGAGATAATGCATCGTAATGCATTCGACAACGCAATGTCATGCCCTAGTACTGGGTACGACAGGCACAACATACACACGTCAGCAACAGAAATACATTGGAAGAGAGAAATACGAAATAAACAAAAACAAAATATGTACGAACCGGGGAATGTATCATACCAGGTATGTATGTTTTTGGCACATACAATTCTGCAAACATTTCGTCGCTTGCTTTCGGTGCGCAGCAGGTATGGGCAGACTTTACACAACGCCCCCGCGAATATGTTAGAAACAAGATCTACTAACAGACTTCGAGGCTCTCAAAACCCCTGAAGGCCGAGCAGAAATCGAACTCCCCGATGCCAATATCCCCCCGCCCCCCCCCCACCCTTCTTTTTTTTCTTTTTTCTTTTTTTGCATCCCATTTATTGTCCTCGCACTACTCTTGCCCTCCCTCCCAGCAATAACTCAGATCCGGGGTCGCATAGCGGGCCCTCCTCCCTCCTGCCCACCACGGTACGTGCCTTCATTATTTTTATCGCAAGAAGAACTCAGCATTTTCTTCCCTCGTCGACTCGCGTCGAGTTGTGCCTACCCTCGCTGCTAGGCGCTCTCAGCAGTTGATCCTTTTTTTTGCGTTTTTGCAAATAAACAGTGAAATCTCACCACGGTGGGAATCGAACTCAAGCACCAACGCTAGTATCATTCGAGCGCAACCACTAGACCACCGGGGCGACCGGCTCATCCGAAACCATTTTTTTTTTCGAAGCTGTCTGTAAGATGTGCACCAAAAAAAAAGCACTGACCGATATCCAGCGCCGACTACTGGATCACAGTGGTATAGTGGTGCATGTTTAAAAAAGACACAAACCCCCGATTGTGCTTGGTCTAAAAGTGAGCACCACAAACACCCACAATCAGCGCTGACTGTAGTTCATTGGTAGCGGTGTGACGTTTAACACAGCAGCCATCCGATATGCAAGAGAGTACGCACGAGGTGCCGAGGTGCCGAAGTCCGCCTCACAAGTGGTTCTTAGGTAATATGCAGCTCGTCCTTCATTTCTAAAACCACCGAACACCTCACGGCGCTTCGCTCTTCGTCAAAAGCAATGCCTGCCTGGTCTCGGTGAAAACCCAACGTGTTCCGTTCCGGCATTGCAACAGGGTGCGAGGGTCGATGGTCTTAGGACTGCGGATATCGGATATGTATGTGTACCCGCCCCTCCGTCTCGACAGGGTTGCGCGGTGAATGATCAAATTACTGGGGCAAGCAACAAACGAGTACCCCCCCCCCCCCCGGACCCCCCCTGCGTCTCAAGACAGTTGACCTTCGCATCCCTACAAATGCCGGGATGGAGCATGGCGGGCTTTCACCGTGACCAGGCTTAGATACCATGGGTAAGACACCAGGAATATCCCCCCCCCCTCCCTTTTTCTTTCGTGGGAGGATCGATATTTAGATATTATGTTAAGACATACCAGGAATATCCCCCACCCCCTTTCTTTCGGGAGGGGTTGATATTTGATATTTGGTCAAGACACCAGGAATGTACCCTCCCCCTTTCTTTTTTTTCCTTCGGGAGGGGGGGGGGGGGGGGTTGATATTTGATATTTGGTTAAGACACCAGAAATGTACTCTCCCCCCTCTTTTTTTTCCTTCGGGGGGAGGGGGGGGGCGATATTTAGATATTATGTTAAGACATACCAGGAACATGCCTCCCCCCCTAGCTTTATTTCGGGGGGGGGGGGGGGTAGATATTATGTCTCTAAGACACTAGGAATATTCCCCCGCCCCCCTTCTCCTTTTTGGGGGGGACAATGCGTAGATGTTATGTTAAGACACCAGGAACATACCCCCCCCCTTCTGTTTTCGGCGGGTTCGATACACAGATGTTGTATTAAGACACCAGGAATCCCCCCCCCTCCCCCTTTTTCCTTCCGGCGGGGGGGGTCGATAGTTAGATATTGCGTTAAGACACCAGGAATATACCCCCCCCCCTCCCCCCCCCCCCTCTTGATTTTCCGGGGGGGGGGATCGATATTTACATACTGTATTAAGACACCAGGAATATCCCCCCCCCCCCTTTCCTTTCGGGCGGGGGTATATATGTAGATATTGTGCTAAGACATCAGACATGCCCCCCCCCTCCCCTGTTTTCTCGGGGGTGGTGGTCGATATTTAGATATTAGACTAAGTCACCCCGACAGGGCCATTGCCCCCCCCCCAACTTAAATTAAGACACCAGGAGGACTATGGGAGTCATCTGACCGGTTGAGCTCCATGTTGTGGTGTTCCACTGGGAGCCTGACAAGGCGTGAGATATGGGTTTCACGGCTGGATATAAAAGGTTTTTCCGCATGCCTTTGAACGCATGTATGTGCGTATAGGAAAAAGGGGACAAAAGGCTTTTTGCGTCGCGGAATTGAACGCTGTTCAGTTCGTCCGGTGGCGTGTGTGCAACTGAAGACGAGAGCTTATCTAGTACACTAGTACAAGTGAGTGACCAACGTGAAACCTGTCTATTAATAGTAGAGAAGCCT
Organism: Undaria pinnatifida; assembly: GCA_012845835.1. Classification (NCBI taxonomy): domain Eukaryota; class Phaeophyceae; order Laminariales; family Alariaceae; genus Undaria; species Undaria pinnatifida. Next base: position 4,792,348 of record JABAKD010000012.1, on the reverse strand, counting down.
GCGAAGAGGTGGCCTGTGTCTGTAACAGCCTCCCTTAGTCTAATTATATCCACTATATACCCGGTTCGTCTGATACTTTCAACGAGCATGTCATTTTTAACGACTAGCGCATGGAAGTATTGGCCGGGTTTTGCACGAGCGAACGCCTTCCAAGTCATGTTTGTGGTGAGATGCTTAGGTCCTCCTCATCACATGCTGTCATATCAGAAATTTCTGCGGCACTCCTACGATGGAATGAGTCATATCACCCCCCCCCGCCCTCCTTCTCTGGCCATAGGCGGCCAAACAGGAAAGAGATCAGACACTTCACAAGCTAATTATTTCATGTAATATATACCCTGGCATGGAAAAAACGTACCAAATGAGCGCCAAAATTTTGGCGGCGTCTGTTTAGGAAATAGTGTGGTATTAGTCTGTTTGACCACTTGCACAAGGTTAGCCAATAGCTTACCCAAACTAAGCCTTATAAACCATCTCCCACCCTGAAACGGCGGGATAGCAGGTCGGCCGGATATATGGGCGGACCTGTCAATTATCCAAGCGGTTTCATTTCCTGGGGATACCGGGGAGAGTGTTTTTCAAGCTCGACATGGGGAAAGTCTGAAAAGGTATATTATTTTGGATGGTGGGATTTGAACCGACGACCCCCAAAAAGTCTGGTCTGTCGACGACGCCATTTGTTAAGGAATTAGTGGGGTGTTCGTCCGTTTGACCACTTGCTAAAGGTTAACCAATAACTTACTCAACTGAGACATTTAACTCTACTAGGAGTGGGAACGGTGCCTCCGCCTCGAAAGGGGTGCGTGGTAAATGCTCAAATGACTGAGTAAGGCAGGCAACGAACGAGTACCACCCCCCCCCGCCCCCCCGCCCCTCTCCCCTGTGGGAGGGATCGATATTAAATTGCGACGACAGGACTCTAAATTGTGATGATAGAGATATCAAGGTATACCCCTTTCTGTCTAAATATTTTTCCACATGACGGGGCTCCTTGTAACTGTTATAAGGCTTAGTTTGGGTAAGCTAAAAAGAGCCTCGTACGGCTCCCGTTTTCAGATTTTCCCCATGCCGAACTTAAAAAATACTCTCCCTGGTATCCCCAGGAAATGAAACGGCTTGGATATTGACAGAGGTCCGCCGTATATTCGGCCGACCTGCTATCCCGCCGTTTCAGGGGGGGAGAGTGTCGTAAGGCGTAGTTTGGGTAAGCTATTGGTTAACCTTTTGCAAGTGGTCAAACGGACTAATACCCCACTAATTCCTTAACATAACGCCTTTACAACTGGAAACCTGTTTTTGGGACAAAATCACTTGGAATTAGTATGGGGATGTGGGTTTCGGGGCCCCTAAAGGGGTTATAACCCGAAATCATCGGAAGAATCTCGTTACGTTGTTGCAAAAGGTTTTTTTCTTCAACACTACTAGACTGCTGCAGGCTTGTCGTTCTTGCACAAGAGAGATAGAATCATCATAGGGAGTTAGAGAGAGGGAGAGGGTCTGCGTGGTAGACGGCCCTTGCCTTCCGTCGGTCAGCGGTCAACTATTATCATGTTAGTTCAACTGACTGACCCCTCCTTGCGACCCAGGCCCCCGCCTCCCTATACAATAATGACCGCTAACACAGCGCCTCTTCATTTTCGGAGGGTCCAAGTCGAATATCAATTGTTATTTACAGTTGGTTGGAGAGTGAGCGAGATATATTAAAAAAAAAAAAAAAATACACTCCAGCTGTGAGATCGAAGATTTCGTCGAAACTCATCTTTGCAAGCTGTGTGTGATACTCCGATCGCGCGCATTACGAGTTGTGTGTCCTCAATATATATATGGGAGATGTCGGATAAAGATTTTGGGTCGGACTTTTTTTTGTGTGTGTGTGTGTTTCGGATAAAAGTTTTTTTCGTGTACTCTATACACCTGCTCTCTCACACAGAGCGGACGAGAGAGAGAGAGAGAGAGAGAGAGAGAGAGAGAGGGAGGCCCTCTCGGAGAGAGGGGCTCTAACGGAGAGAGAGGCTCTAACGGAGAAACGGCAACTAATTTTTTAACCGTGTTTTTTTTAGCGGACACGGACAGATTGCGCAACAAAGTGGCCCACGTCATATGGTATATGGTCTGACAGTAGAAACAGTAGGAGTAAGTTGTAGTAGCTATATCCAACAGTCGTTTAGCAAAGTACCAGATACCTCTTCCTGGTAGTACGTGTCATGGTGGCGGCAGTAGTAATAGTGTGGCCGCTGTCATCCACCGCATCTCTCCACCCTAATTTTTTATCGTTTATTTCGTGCTGTCTTGCGTTATATGGCTTAGTTTGGGTAAGCTATTGGTTAACCTTTCGCAAGTGGTCAAACGGACTAATACCCCTCTAAGTCCTTCACAAATGGCGTCGTCGACGGACCATGTTTTTTTCTGGGTCGTGGGTTCAAATTCCACCATCTATGATACAATAATAAACTTTTTCAGACTTTCCCCATGTCGAACTCGAAAAATACTCTCCTCGGTACCCCCAGGAAATGAAACCGCTTGGATATTGATACGCCCGCCCGTATATCCGGCCGACCTGCTATCCCGCCGTTTCAGGGGGGGAAGATTGCTATAAGGCTTAGTTTGGGTAAGCTACTGGTTAACCTTTCGCAAGTAAGTGGTCAAACGGACTAATACCCCACTAATTGTTCTTTATTTCGTGTGCAGAGAGAAGCCAGGGGCGATGTATCATATTATTATAAAAATATTATGTATCATATGTCCCATGTCCCACCGAAAGAAAGCAGCAGGGCGCCTTCTGTGCCTTTTATTTTTTTCTCTCTCTTGTTTTGTCCTCGGACTAGTCTGCGTTCGTTAATAATACTTGTAGCGCCCGCCCACACGGCCTATAAAACCTAATAATGTATGCGCGCCCGCCCACACGGGCCCCTAGCAGTAATACAGTAAGGAGTAGTGGTAGTAGTTTGTGGGTCGATACGGCCGCTCCATAATATGCGCAATGCTATTCATTCATAGGGGACGTTCTTGACATTTTAATTATTCGTTTGTGATGCAGCCGCGTACGGCACACAGACGCACGCCAACCAACCTACTGCTTACTGGATGGGCGTGTATCGCTATCCTTTTCCGCAAGGTGGTGGGCGTTACAAAAGTAGTAGTCTATCTAGCGGTTCATCCGTCAAATATCATTATTGTCTTACTGTGCTGCACGTTGTAGGGTACCTGGCAGCAAACACACCAAATAATATATTATATCCTTCATTACAGCTACATACATACATACTACGGAGGTACCACGTACCATCAGTCAGTGAGTGGTACTTTTTGACGGGTGGAGGTTTATAGCTGCGCAAGCTGTTGTACGTGGACCAGGTATGTATATGCTGTAACCGTATAGTAGTAGTATTAGTAGTTTAACTAGTACGAGGTATAGTTAGTGTATTAGTCTATTAATAATAGTGTATTAATAGTATAGCTTCTATAGTATGTAACAAAATGCAACATTATTAAGGCAAAACATTTGTTTTTTCGCTTCTTCAACCGTATACTGACACCCATCCATGCTATTAATGTGTATCACCGCAGAAATAATGCATCGTTTTTTTCACCTCACCCCAAAGCTGTTTTTGAGAACAAAGAGAAAAAAAAAAGCGAAACCAACCGCTGTGCCCTACATGTACGAACCTCTTTTTTTTTCCCCCCTTCATCCCATTTATTATCCTCGCACTTCTCTCGCCCTCCCCCTCCCAGTAGCAGTAGTAGTAACTCAGATCCGGGGTCACATAGCGGGCCCCTCTCCCCCCTCCCCACCACTGCGACTGCGGTATGTGCCTTCATTTTTATCGCGAGAATTCAACATTTTCTTCCCTCGTCGACTCGCGTCGCGAATTTTACCTATAATATACCCACGCTGCTAGGCGTTCTCAGCAGCAGCAAGCAGCAGCAGCAGCAGTCCTGCTGCATGCAGCTGATTTTTTTTTTCGCATTGCCGCAAAAATTAATTCTCACCACGGTGGGAATCGAACCCAAGGACCAACGCTACGTAGCAGAATTCGAGGGTACGAAAGCACTAGACCACCGGGGCGACCGGCTCTACTACTACTATGTGTAGTCTATGTATGTATGTACGACGTATATATATGCATATTAAAAACTAAAAAATATCGCGTATCATAATAAACAAATAAATGTGCAATTCGAGCGATTTTGTTTTTTTTAAGAGCCCCGCCATTCAGCAAAAATCATTTAACCTCTAATCCTTTCCTATACTAAATTCAAGTAACTTTGTCCCCCCAAAAGGGTTTCCAGTTGTAAAGACGTTAACGACAACTCCTATAAATCAACACCATATTATAAATGGAACACAGATCTAATAATGACCACGCAGCTTGCAAAGTTGAGTTTCAACCATTCAATCGGTCGTACTCACAGCTGACGTTTTTCAATTTTTTATTCAAGAAAATATACAGCAAGCAGCAGTATACCGGTGTCGTGTATCATGTAGCACCCGTGGCAGGCCATTCATTACTAATTATCAACGCCTTTACAACTAGAAACCCTTTTTTTTCAACACATCCGTTTGAAGTTAGTATAGGGAGGGATTTAGGCGCTCTGAAGGAGGGGTTAACGTTAAAATGCTAATAATAAACTATAGCAGATACCGGGAATTATTTTTGACTGACGGACTGCTGGCATTTTTTTTCTTTTTTTAATCCTCCGGCGGATGGGGAAACATATTTGAAAGTAGTGTAGCCGTAGCTTGTAACTTAAGACTCACCACATTTACTTCCTCCACGCATTTTTCTCGTGCGATAGTCATTACGAGCGGTAGTTAGTAGAGCGCATCGTTGTTGTTGTGTTCGTCACCCCGAAATGTGAACCATACCAGTACCACCGTCGCACCATCATGCATGGTGTCAATGTATCAAATCACAAAGACAAACGACGAACGAGCATAAAATTTGAAGACCATTCATTCATTGCGTATTGTTGATGTCCTGTTGTATAAAGTAATACTTCGAATTATATATATATGGATATCTACCTATCTTCTTGTGTGTGTTGTAACCGTACACTGTTCTTAGCACAAACAACCGCACATTACATTGTAGACAATGAGAAACGGTCCTTTCAATTCAGACGCATATACATAATATACCGGTACCAGATAGATGTTATTATTTTTGCCGCACTGTCGCACTGGCGGATGGAGACTTTTATGTTGCAACCGTACAGCAGTAGTATATATGGTGCTTCATCGGGCGTTTTGATGGACTCTGTCGTTGTTTGATGGATGAGTCTCGGGAGTGCACGGGCATGTTGGTTTTAGGAGGCTTTTTTGTGCGTCAAATCGGGTTGGAGTTGTTGTACTTGAACGCTTTCACACTGCTGTTCACTTGTAGTAGCATTGTATGGTGTGGTCTTATGTGTTCTGTCTGATTGTCATGTTTGCGATTGACATTTTTTTTTTTCTTGTCGATCATCCCTTCTATAATTATTGTCTTCGCGTTTTTTTTTCTCCTTCTCCCTTCCTAATCGTACCTCAGATCCGGGGTCGCCAAGCCGGCCCTTCTTCCCCCCCTCCCAACTACGTACGGTACGCGCCTTCATTTTTATCGCGAGAAGGCTTCTTCCGCCCTTTTTTCTCCCTCGTCGACTCGCATCGAATTGCGCCTAGCTCTGCGCGTTCCCGGAACTGGCAGGTGTTATAAGGCTCACCTTAGGTAAGCTATTGGTTAACCTTTTGCAAGTGGTCAAACGGACTAATACCCCACTAATTCCTTACCAAATTGGGTCGTCGGCCGAACCATGGGTTTTGTAGGCCGTGGGTTCGGATCCCACCATCCACAACAATAAACTTTTTCAGATTTTCCCCATGTCGAACTTGAAAAATACTCTCCCCGGCATCCCCGGGAAATGAAACGGCTTGGATAATTGACAGGTCCGCCCGTATATCCGGCCGACCTGCTATCCCGCCGTTTCAGGGGGGGAGAGTGTTATAAGGCTTAGTTTGGGTAAGCTATTGGTTAACCTTTGGCAAGTGGTCGAACGGACTAATACCCCACTAGTTCCTTAACACAAGCTCAATAACATTATTATTGTTATCATCAATAAACGTTAATAACATTATTATTGTTATCATCAATAAACGTTGAGAAAAAATCCTTTCAGTTCAGCCGCACACATACCAAACACCTCTCGTGCTATTTGCTACCGGACCGACTCGCGGGATGACGGGTGGAGGTACCCATAATATACTCTATTAACATAGTAATTTGAAGTACGTACCTGGTAGACTTACCGTCTAGATGTTGTAACCGTACAGCAGTGTGTCTCTATTGAAGAAAAACAGCCCGTGAATTTTCAGTCGTATGCATGCGCAGCGGACACCATGTAGCAGGCATGATGTACGGACGGACTGGCGACTTGGCGGGTGGAGGTGTCAATGGCTCTACGATGTGTTATCGATTGCCCTGGGAGCCTAGCAAGGCATAGGGTCTAGGGTGCGGATATGGTATAAAAAGAGAGCAACCATTTACAGTCCATGGACTGCAGCTCTTAACTGCAGTCCAAACGCTATTTCGCTAACCCTAACCCTTACCCCAAACCGTACAGTTGTGCATCCACTAAGTGGGAGCAGGGTGCCAAATAGGATCCGGTCCGGGCGGGTTGAGGGTGGAGATGCTGACAAATTAAAATGGGGTGTTGTGATCTACTGAGCACCCCATTTCAGCCGCTTCAACCCTTCAACACAAGAACACAAAAAAAAAATAATAGGGTATATGGACCGTCGTTAGGTTCGGCAGTCCACGTGTTGCAAATAGGCGCCGTCAAAACGATTATGCACGGATGGCGCAAGGTCACCCCACCCCCTTATTCCTGTACGCACAGGACTTCAAGGGCATGTGAAAACCTTTCCCTGTTGTTGTGTTGTTCTGTTCAAGGGTTGAAACGGTTGAAATTGGAGTGCTCAATAGACCATACCTCCCTTTTAAGTGGCCAACACTTCTACCCTCATCCCACCCAGACGGGATCCCACTTCGCGCCCTACTCCCACTTGGTAGGTGCACAACTACAGGATTGGGGTTAGGGTTAGGGTTAGTGGAATAGCGTATGCACGACAAATAAGAGCTACAGTCCATGGACTGTCAGCAGTTGATCTCGCAGGGGCGCTGCCTTTGCGGGTGCGCGCTGTACTGCTGCGGCTGCGAGCGCAAAGGCCCACGCAACCGTTACCCACAGTGCTGCTGCTGCAGGACACACCGCTACTTTTACGGCTGAGTCTCGCGATATGGATACACCTGAATCCCGCTCGTTGCCGCGTCCCTCTCTCCCTCCCCTTCCTCCATGCTTTCTACTCTCGCGCCCAGACAATAACGCGCTAGCCCATCCACAATGTCTTCCGGGTTAAAGGATTCTCGGGGTAGGGACTGGCACGGCAGGCGCCGCGGCCGCCGATACCGACGATAGGAGTATGAGGAGAGCGTCGCGTCTTCCCCTACTCCTCGCGGAGAGGTGGCCGGCGAAGCGTCTTCCCCTCGCGAAGAGGTGGACAGCGACGCATCTACCCCTCGCGGAGAGACGAGCACCTCCCCTCAAGCGACTGACTACTTGCGGTTGGAGGAGCAGGAGTCCTCTGGTCCGGATCACGGGGACCAAAACGGGGCTTCGACCACGCCTTCCCAGCCTAAGCCCCCCGCGGCCCTACCTCCCCTCCTTCGGGGCAACTTGAGTGAAGACGTCTGGGCCGCGATGCCCGCCGAAACCCGCCACCGCCTGGGACTCCCCAATGGGTTGGGGGCCCTCAACACCGCGGTGTTTTTTGGGCGCTTCCCAGGAGGCCCCCAACAGGCGGGAGAAGCCCGCGCCAAGACGGAGGCGTTGGCTACCGCCTCAGCCGCCCTCAAGAAGGTCGAATCCTCGCGTGCGTCAGCAGAGCGGCGCGGAAAAACCTCCGTCGAGGCGAGTACCCGGTTTCTAAGTGGCTAGGGCATGAAGGAACGCGCTAGAGTAGCCGAGGTGGCAGCTGCGGCCAAGGCGACACAGACGGCGACGCATTTTGCGTGCGGAGCAGAGCCTCGCCAAATTAGGAACCTCGGATTTTTCGCCTATGTGCGATAACGCCTCCCAGCCGGTGACCGTGGGCCAGACGCCACGTCTCGCGTCGGCTCCCCAGTGCCGGTCTGATCCAACATTCGACTTCGCCGACTCGAACCCCTGGTGGTCGCCCAAAAAAGTCTCTCGGTGTTCGGATCACTGTTCACTGCAAGAATCTCAACGACATCAACAGACTCAGTCAGCTACTCATCCCGCGCGTGGATCAGGCCCTGGACTCTTTGGGCAAACGACGTGTTTTCTCCCTCTTCGACCTCGTGTCGTCGTTCCATCAGATAACCGCGCTCAACGACACGTTTCCACCCACGGCGTTTTTCACCCCAACGGGCTTTTGCGAGTAATCGGTAATTGCTTCAGGACAGCAGCACATCGCCTGGTTGGTTTGTCAAAGGTCCTTCACGAGGTTACCAAGCGCTTGGGATAAAGGATCTCTTTGGGGGATCATTTTCGGGACCTCTTTTTGCGTCGGGCCAGGGCCCACTCGCGCGTGTAACCCATCCTGTTCCTTTTTGCGATCTTCAAGCTTTCGTGATGTTTTTTTTTGCGATATAACACCGCCGTGAAGGGCCAACTACGCTGCGCTAAACGAATCGCCTGAAGACGTTTTTTGCAGTTAGGTACAGAGTAACTCGTGCGAGTGGCCCGAATCCAGTGAAAAAGAGGGTATATCGTAACATCCCGTAGCCTTGACTTTGAAACAGGTTGCGACACGGACTACGATAGAGGTGCGCCGCTTTTTTTCTAATACTACCCCTCGATTTGGGAGCGCTTAAGACCTCTCCCAAAAACTGTTTTGGAGGAAAAACAAAGCCGCTACCGGTTGAACAAACCCATGGCCTGTAGGTACATGACGAGAATCATGCAAAAAAAAATGGCCAATTTCCGACGATTTGGGGTTAAGAATGTCCCGTCAGTCAGAAACCATTTCAGACGAAAAGTGCCACCTCTACCGCAGCACGCGTCTTGCGGCGTACACCTGGACGATGTAATCGTGTTCGATTCAGACCCGTCGGCCCACGTCAAGACCATTCGTGCCCTCTTCGAGCGACTACGCAAGCACGATCTCGAGCTCTCTCCCTGGAAACGCCCGGCGGGGCGCGACGGACACCGATTTCCTTGGTTGCTCCATCTCACCCTCGGGCGTGCGCCCAAACGCAGAGAAAGTGTCGGCTTTGACTCTCATCCCCATGCCCCGCGGTCTGAAACAGCTGCGCTCTCTTCTGGGTGGCCTTTCGTGCGTCCGAAAGTTCCTGCTAGATGTGTCCAAACGGATTCGAACAATCGCCGCCCCCCTCAAGAAGGGCGTCACATTATTTTTCACGCCGGCCATGGAAGCCATCGTGCGTGGAATGCTCGCATAGCTCGCCGCTGCGCCGCTCCTGACCGGTCTTCTCCGATTGGGATGCCGTGGAGGACGGCTCCAGCACTTGCCGGGTGTACTGTGACGCCAGCATCGATGGGTTTGACGCTAAGCTTGAGCAGGAGCAGCCCGACGGCTCCGTGAGGCCCACCTCCTATGTTGGCCGCGCTACCCTCGACTCGGAACGACGTTGGACTCCGCTAGAGATTAGGAAGCAGGTAGCATTATTTGGGCGATCAAGCGCCTCGCCGAGGCTACTTTTCGGGCACGAAGTTTCGCAATTATTTTGGAATCACAAGGCCCTGGAAAGTATCGGAAAAGTTGGGGACCACAACGCGCGAGTCCAACGGTGGCTCGAGAAAATCACCGCATTGGACTACGCGCTCGAGTTGTACCGAAAGGCGAACGTCAGCGGTAATGACGATTTCTTCTCACGGTTGCCACAGCCGGCGACTGAGCACGACCGCAGTGATGCTAGCCGCCTCACCCCTGTTGACAATGAAGCCATATACCTCGTCAGGGCTTGCGGCGTACACCCCCCCTTCAAACCGGTCGCCGGCATTGGTTTCGGTGGCTGATATCCCAGCCCGATAGCGCCGTTTTGGGTGGGCTCCCCTTGACCTGGGATCCCCTTGACCTGGGACCCCCTTGACCTCCTCTGATTTTCGCGAATTTCGCGCACACGGGCCACGTATGAGGATTGACGATATTTCCTCTACCAGGAGGTTCGTCGCCCGTGTTTCTGCTTCCGTCGATTCCGGTGATGACCAACCCAGCCAGAAAGCATTTTGGCCTTCAACCAACGCCACTTTCGTTTCGGTTCTCGCGGTTTCCTTCGAGGCTACTCAACCAGAACCACCCCCGCCGACCCCGACGCCCCATTTGGAGGCTTTAGTTGGCGCTGCCGCCCTCGGGCCGCATCTCACTGGGACACGCCGAAGAACAGCCGCTGCCGCCCACGCCGCGCAGCCTGCTGTTGATTATGGTTTCGGACCCAGCAGGATCCCTCCGTTGTCTTCTTCTCGGGAGATCCTCCGACGCGTGTTCCGCTCCCCCGACCGCCGTTGGCCGTCGCCCTGGGCCTACCTCGGCCCCCAACACCTGTCCCGACGGTACCCATCCCGTCTGACCGCGGCCGAGCGGAGCTTTCGAGCGCTACGCCCTTAGGACTTTCGATCCCTCCGGGGCCTCTCTCCGCCCCTACGGCCGATTTGGACGCCCTCGGCGATGCTGCCGAATTACATTTTTGCGATTCCGCTGCTCGTTGTTCGCACACCGACTGGGAGAAGGAGCAACACACAGAACCTGCGTGTTACGCCGCCATCCAATGCATTCTTCTCGACCAGCCAACGGCCCTGTCCACCGAAGAGCGCTCCTCCTTCTCGGAGATTCGGGAAGCTCGCTGGCAAAGGCCCCCTGCATACCACCGACGAGGGTATTGCCGTCCTCGTCCGTAATCCAGCCCCTACCCCCTATTCCCTACGACCGGCGGGAAGCGCGGCTTGCTTTTTGGGTGACGAGCCAATTTGTACTCATGTGTCCGTTACTCATGCGCCCTTGGATCATGCAAGCTTGCCATTCGGCTGCTTCCTGCCATCTCGGCACGGCACGTTCACTTCGCAGCTCGAACGATTCTATTGTTCGACAACAATGAGCTTTTACACCCGCTGGTGATGGCGCCGCTGCTTGAAGTGCCAAGCGCCGAAAATACCGTGCTTGACGGTTCATTGGCCCATCACATCGATTCACCTCCTCCGGGACCGAGCTTTGAGGTCAGCGTGGATTAGCTAGGGCCACTGCCGGTCACGCCCCGGGGTAACACCTACATCGTGCTTTTCACCGGCCGTTTTAGCCGCCGCGAGAACTTGTTCGCTATCACCGCCGCTGGATATCCAGCTGAGGGTACGGCCAAATGTCCTTATCAACCGGCACATTCCCCTTTAGGAGTGCCCACATAGCATCCTCTCGGAAAACGGCCTCCAGCTCTGCTCCAAGCGATCGCACGTCGTCTGCGAACTTGTTGGTGTCCGAAAATTCGCCACTAGCTCCTATTCTCACACGAGCAGAAGCGGTGGTGTGGAGCGTGTCAACCACACAATGGCCAAAATGGTGGCTACGGTCGCCAACGAGGGCCAGGACGATTGGGACGCGCAACCACCTCACGTGGAACTTGCCTTCAACTATTCGGTCAGCACCGCCACTGGTCCGCCCCCAGACGAGGTTCACATGGGCAGGCTCCCGCGCTCCCTCTTACTGTTTTCGACCGCTCAGGGGTCACCGGCCATCAGACCCTGGCGCGTGACCATCTCACAAGTTTCGACCTGGCGTCGGAGCGCCCACAGCGCGCCAACAATATCGTTCGCGAATTGCATGGTTTGACAGTTTATCGTGTGGAACGGTGAAACTCAGCCCTTTCGGACTCTTCGCGCGCCAGGTTCCGAAATTCGTGGTGGCTATTGGGCTTGGCTGTATACTACGGCCTCCACTATTTGCCAAGGTGCGAAGGCCGGCATAGATCCCGAAGTGCGCGAGGCTGAAATTGCGCTAAATTGGACTGGCCCTTACAAGATCCTCGCGGTCGGCTTCTGTCCGTACAGTGACACACACGGTTCCCCCCTTGGGGCTACTCCTCTACCCGGATCTCCCCACAGACATGCCCGGCGCAGATGCGCACCGCCGCGTCTCCGTCGGGCTCTGCCATCCGCCAACCCTCACGACGGCGGCGACATGCCTAAGTATATAATCCAGATGGGCTGATGCAACACGTGCTTAACAGTTTCACAAAAGATAATCCCCCTATACCACTTCAACCAGGACGACGTGCCCGCGCCCCTCCAGCGGCTCGCAGCGGAAAAGATCACCGGCATGGCCACCAATCGGTCGGTGGTAGGGGAGGGGTCATCGCGGTGATGTACGAGACGCATTGAACTAGGCTCTCTGGCCCATCATTGAAACGGGAGATGGACCTCCAGCTCCCACGACAACATATCTTGCTCTGCTGGGCTGGCACTCCGAGCCAGCACCGCCAAACCAAGTTCCTATGCCGTCAGATGCGCATTGGGGTTGCACAACGGTGAGCTTTCTCGTGCTAACGGGGAGCGAGTTTTGGCACCTGGCTCTACGGCTGCGTGCCGCGCGAGGACTTCTTCCGCCACTACAGCACTACAGCACTACAGCACCACGGTGCTCCCGAATGGGGCCCGTTTTTGTTTTCAAGCCGACGACGGCATGTGGTGGTCAGGGAAAATCAGCGCTCGTACAACCGCCGACGGAGAGTGTTTGGTACGTTTTCTGGACGACCCGGGACCGATCAACCTGCCGCTCTCTCCGGCTCGCTGCTAGACTTCGACAGGAGGAGGGGTTCAAGGTTCCTGGTGCCTTCAACTCTGTCATGGTAGATCAGTTGCAAGCAGGATTCAACGTAGAATAGATGGGCCTCGTCTCGAGGCGCGGACGCGGCTAGTTGACGTCCACGCCACCACCGCGCTCGAGTATTTTCATCCCGTTTTCCCGATTTTGAGGTTCTGGGTCTTTGAGAGATATTCGTTTTTCTGGGCTTTCGACTTGGTTTTCATGGGGGGAGTGCGCTGTTATTTCTCCGCTCGGTTTCGACGTCGTCCTCAACACAGCGATGTCCATTCCGTGCGTGAGCAAAGGTTCGTACGTGGCGCGTTCTGATGCGCTTTCGCGACAGCTCGGGGTATTGCTGGCGAAGGTTTCGACTATCCCGCCTTCGACCCCAGCGTGTTCGCATTCACATTTAACATTTACATTTATATTTACATTTGCATGTATTTTTTATTATTTGCTATTATTTTCTTTCTCGATAGCTCCCCGTTTTCCTTTTCTGTTCCCTTTGTTCTCATTCCCAGCGTAAACCAGAGGAAAGCAGTGACTCTAGCGTCCGTCGGTGACGCCATTTTCGCTGGGTTCTCTGTAGTCCGTTTCCCGTCTTCCGTTTTCCGCTTTTGGTTGTCTGCTTTGTCATATTTCCTTAGGCTTCATAGCTTCGCAGGGTAGAGGTGTGGGGGTGAGTTTTGAAGAACCGTATCTTCGAGTCATGTTCTAGACCGGGGGACCGGTGCTCCCCCGAATCTTCCTTATTTCTGCATGCACGGCTCATCAGGGTGGGCTAGTGTTATGGTATTTCCCTGGGAACCTAGCAGGGCATAGGATCTAGGATGCGGACAGGGTATGAAAGGGACCCACATGCCTTTGAAGGCGTGTGAGGATAAGAATAAAGGGGTGGTGATACTGCGCCATCCGTGCATAATCGTTCAGGTATATCGGTGGCTATCGTGGGATTAATACAAGAGCTTCTCTAAGTCAAGCGCGCGAACATGGTGGAACCTGTTCAGCAGAGAGACATACAAGAGGATGGCTTGCCGTGTCTGTTGTCAGGCCCCTACCCTTGCAAATAAGCTATGATATATTATAACTGTATAGCTAGCAAATTTATAACATTAGATCTATCCTGATAGAAGCGCCCGATAAAATAATCCCCTCTGTTACGTACTATTTTTCAGGGCTGCTTACGGGTAACGGCCCGGCCCGACCCGCGGGTCGGGTCACGAGGCTAAAGCAAAAACGCGGGTCGGGTCGGGTCGGGTCTGGTCGGGTCAAGAAGTGTCCAAAATCTCACGGGTGGTCGGTTTGGGAGGGTTTCAAAGCTTAGGGGACGGGTTTCATCCCATGGTACCGAAATTGTCAACGTTTCTGGCGTTCTGATTAGTTGAGCTTCTCAAGCGAGAGGCGTTTCTGGCGTTCTGGTTGGTTGAACTTCTCAAGAGAGAGGAACTACGGGTTGGTCGGATACCTCTACGAGAGCGTCTTTGGTTTGGGACACTACTGTTGATCCTGACTTCTGGCAGTGTTGGTCGGATTGCGCCAACGAATGCCCCTTCGAGAGTCATGTTTTGGGTGAGATATTGAGCTCCTCGATGGCTGGGAGCTCAGAAACATCCGCTGTACCCGTGTCGTGGGATGACTCACGGGTCGGGTCAAGGGTGACCCGACCCGGACCGAACCGTGAAAAGCGATCCGGCCCGTCAAAAAGCCTTGCTATTTTGTTCCCTCGGACAATGTAGCGGATATAATCCCCTTTTCATTCCAGCCATCGCTGGATGGATATAGCGCCGGACCACAGGGGCTATGAAGATTGTAACAAAGTGTACGTGGTAGCCCCTGCTGCTGCTGCTGCTGCTGCTGCTGCTCAGCGATAATTTGGCCCGAGGCGTCAAAGTTACGCTTGCTTGTAGACACACTGTCATAACAGCGTCACAATCTCAAATATATGGCGCTTTCGAATATGCAGCACAAGAAAGTGATCGGATAAATACCTGGCATATTTTTTTATGCGCCGCGCTTGCAAGGCCCCAACCCCCTTGCAGTTACAAGCAGACTGATATATTTCTTTGCAATTAACACTGCCACACTCAGAGTTAGCCCCTGGAAAATTCGTTGATCACATACCTGGTATATATTCATATATATTGTTGTATCGTTGTTAGTTGGATGCGTGTGGAGGCTGGGAGAGAGACTGCTGCTGCTTCGCGAAAGCATCATCAACGAATGCTCAATGAACGAATAGCATTGTTTACTCACGCTACTACTTTCTCATTCTTCTGAACATTACGCCACGACGCTGCAATAAAACACTGCATGCCACGCAGTGCCCAGCCCCGTATCGGTTTGACCGTGAAACGTATTCTTCATGTATGTCCCATACCAGGGAGTGCCAGCCCCCCACTGCTGCTGTGCTGCTGATCCCTGTTGGTTTACGTGTACAGCACCGGTCCGCTCACAAGAACGTTTACAACTCACGAGAAAAGTCGTCCTGAAAGAGTGAAAACAAATAGACAAAGCTCTCAGCCTAGTCACAGCCCAAGTCTTGAAACAAAAGTTGACTGCGTTGGAGGTGAGCGTCGTGATTCTCTACACGTCATACATACATGGAACGGCACTAAAAAAGGGAATGGAGCGTGCGGAAACTGCGTGTGCGCTATTAGAAAAAAACATCTACTGGGGGGAACCGAGCGAAAAAGACGCGCGCTACGACAGAGGTATTAAAGGCATACTTTTTTTTGTCGATTTTTTTTTCTGAAGTGACGGGGCTCCTTAACCCAAAATCGTCGGGGACAAAAAAAAAATGGGCCACTTTTCTTTTGGAGACGTTTTTTTTCATGACTAGGCCCCATGGGTTTTGGTTCACCGACTTGCGCGTTTAGTTTACTGAAAATTCGTTTTTTGGGAGAGGAGAGACTAAGGCTACGGTGCTATTGTACTGCAGGCGGGGGGGGGGTTATGATGGTGTTATGATGTACCCGCCCCGTTTTCCACTCCTGGGTTTGAGCCACTCGCACGAGCGACTCTGCACCTCGCGGACAAAAACGAACGTGAACGATTTGCTCGGCGCAGCGTATACCCAACCACTCTATTGCGGGTTTCTTTCGCAATTATAAAAGTGAAGACAGAGCACGATAGAGCTGAAGACCGCAAAAGCACAGGGTGGGGAATGGGGGGGGGGGGGGGTCACTCGCGCGAGTGTGACCCAGAGCGCCGCTGGAGAAAAAAAAAGGCTCAAAAGTGACCCCCCTGTGCCGTAGCCACGGGGAAAAGAGCTCCTCAAGCCAGGAGCTTTACAGAATAAATAATGACAGCATACCACATACGCGGTAGAGGTGGACCATATCTTGTTTTGCCCTGTAGGCGGCCAGCCTACGGTTGGGTGGTCCCTTTGCCGGGGGGGGGGCGGCGGGGGGGGGGGGGGGGGGAGGGGGTAGCAGTGGCTAGGGGTCACTCGCACGAGTAACCCCCCCTGCTACTTTGCGGTCTTACAAGCTTTCGCGCTGTTTTAAGAGCTTGCGATAGATACCGAATCCGCGCAATGGAAACGGTAAAAACGCTACATTGCGCGCCAAAATAATCGGCCAAAGTATTTTTTTTTTCGTGCCTGGGGTACGGAGTCGCTCGTCGTGCGAGTGGCTCAAAGCCGCTAGTAAAAACTGGGGGGGTGAGATACTACAATAATACCTTGGTCTTGGCTTGAGGAGCTCCGTTACCACTCCCAGGGAAACACAGGCTACGGCGGGGAGGGGGGTCACGTTTGGTTTTTTTTTTTTTTCAGTCGCTCGGATTCTCACCGATTCTCACCACTCGCGCGAGTGATCTTCCTGTTTTTTTTTCGCGATCTTAAATGTTCGCGCGGCTGTAAATTTCGTGCGATTGGAATTCGCTTGCAATGGCATGTTAAGCTATATACATTTTTCGCGAAAAATAACGCCTTTGTTGAGTAATTTTGTCGGTGGGGCGCAGGGTCACGCTCGTGCGAGTGGCTCGAACACGGTAACGAAAACGGGGGGACGCATGCTACGCACGATAGAGGTATACCTTTTTGTGGCTATTTTTTTTTCTTTCTGAATGACAAGGCGCTCCTTAACCCTCAAAATCGTCGGAAATGATAGGTCGTTTTTTTGCACGATTCTCGTCGTGTACCTCGGCCATCATGGGATTTTTCACCCGTTTTATTTTCTTCAAGAGTAAGCTTATGGGAGGGACATGGCTTAAGCTCCCAAATTGAGGAAATCCCAGAAAAAAAGTGGAGCATCTCTATCTAGAGACCCATTTCGGCGAGAAGCAAAAAAGGCCTACCCGACGACCTGAACTGTCCCAGTTGACCTAGGCATAAAACGAAAATTGTCCCCCAAAAAAGTATACCTTAATACCTCTAATTCCGACGATTGAGGCTTAAGGAGCCCCCGTCATTCAGAAACCGTTTCCGCCAAAAAAAAGGTATACCTTAACACCTCTATTGTAGCATGCGTCCTCTGTCGACCGGTCAGAAGCCCCCGTCATTCAGAAATCATTTCCGCCAAAAAATGGTGTACCTTAACACCTCTATTTCCGACGTGTGAGGGTTAAGAAGCCCCCGTCATTCAGAAGTCATTTCCGCCAAAAAACGGTATACCTTAACACCTCCATAGTAGCAGCGGTCCGAAACTAGAAAGTGAAACAGAACGAGACAGCCGCGCGCTTTTGCGCTCGCGGAGGACAAGAAAGTCAGCCTGAGCCAGATACATATATCAGGCTTATCTTGTGGGAGAGCCGGGGTACCGTATCCCAACTAGTGTCTCCCCGCTGGGTGCAAGCAATGGCTGCTGCCTGGTCGGGGAAAACCAGACGTGCTCCGCCCCCCGCGGCATCGTGGGGGTGCAAGAGTCTCGAGCTATGGTCATGCGGACTAAGCCCATGCGTGATACGATGATTACCCCCCCCCCCCCCCGCCCCCGCCCCCCTCTTACGAGCGGCTCTTAGACGGATGCAGTTCACCCTTCACGCGACTCGCCAAACACCAGACGGCGCTTCGCGCTTGGTGCAAGCAATGTCTGCCTGGTTGGTGAAAACCCGACGTGCTCCGTCCCGGCATAGATAGTAGGGATGCGAGGGTCTATGGGCAGACGACTACGGCCACATGCACAAACTGAGTACACCCCCTTCCCCCCCTGTCTTCCCAGAAGGTAGATGGTGGCCGCAGACGGCGAAGCAGGACGACGATAGGATAGGCGAACAGTTTCTATGTAGTATATGGAAGAAGCGAAATAAGCGCCCGAGTGTTGGAGGTGTCTCTACTAGGAGTAGGAACGGTACTCCGTCTCGAAAGGGACGCATGGTCAATGGTCAAATGACTAAGGCAAGCAACAAATGAGTACGCCCCCCCCCCCCCCCCCCCTCCCCCACACTGCAGTGCATGCGTTCATTTTTATCACGAGAGGTGTTTAAGATTTTCTTCCCCTCCTGGTCGACTCGCGTTGAAATATGCATACACTAAGAGGGGCTTTTTCCGGATGTATTTTGTGCACAACAAGAAGATGTCTCTTGGGCGACTCTCATTCGCGATGTCGACCGTATGGTATTTGTTGCCCGGCGGTTTTCTTGTAAATAGCTACAAGATTTACCACTAGATCACCGGGGACGCCCCAGCCCCGCCCGCGTGTTTTCTAGGAGCTTCAACGTTGATCGCTCGTAACGTTCCCGAAAGAAGAAAACATCGGAAACAAAAGGGGAAACCTATGCACGTAGACCACATATATACGCACAAAAATCCAGCTCCATTTTACGCCTAAGATCATCCTAAACATTGATACTTTGTTGTCAATTTTGTTTGCACCCGGCAACCATTGAGCGACGTGAGCGTCACAATCACCAAAAAAGAAAAAAAAAAAGAAGACGGAGAAACAAAACGTGAAAGACCAACCGCTACTACAATACCTACATCTCGTATTCTACAAGACGGTTATAAAAAAAAAACGGCAAAAAACAAAAAAAGAAAAAGTCTTGACGCACCAATAAAATAAAACTCCCGCGAAACTAATCTGCGATGTGATGCCCCCCCCCCCCCTTCTTCTGTCCCCGCCCGACACCCCCTGCATCTCATCAACTATTAGTACTTACACTATTATATTATAAAAGTAAAAATACACTCCAGCTGTGAGATCGAAGATTTCGTTGAAACTCATCTATCTTTGCAAGCTAGCTGTGTGTGATAGTCCGATCGCGCGTATTACTGGGTGTGCGTTCTCATAAAGGATTTTTTTTTTTCTTCCTTTTTTTTTCACACTTCTACTTTCCAGCTTCTGGACAAGCCGTGGCCAAAGGTGTCGTCCCTTCTCCCCCCCCGGTTCTTGCCTCCAATTTTTATCGCGCATAGGGTTCAGCAATCCCACTGCTCGTCGATTTTTCATAGAGTTTTGCTAACTCACGCTCTCGCGCTTTCCGCAAGTCAATTTGTGCGCAAGAAAAAGTCCCAACGAATTTATACGAGTATGCACTCGGTGGGGCTCGAACTCACGAAACTGACCTATACCAGGCTCGAGGATAACCTGATACGCCACCGGGGCGACCGGATATAGGTCGGCGACTCCCCTTGGAACTACAGCAGTAGTGTAGCTTGTACCAGGGTTAACAGGGTGATGCTGATCAGTCTGTGCGCGGAAACTATAAAAACCGTCTTTGAGGGTGACAATTATATTAGAAAAATTAAAATACACTCCAGCTGTGAGATCGAATATTTTGTCGAAACTTATCTTTGCAAGCTGTGTGTGATACTCCGATCGCGGACAATTTTTTATATTAACAACTTTATCTAGCACTGCAGCACCCTCTTATTTCGTCCACAAACTACTTGAAAACAGTGTGCGAAGCGCTGCACCCTGTTTCTTTGCAACAAACCACTTGGATGGAGCTAAGAACAATAATATTAATGACATTCTCATGTGGAATATTTATTAGTTCCCAGCAGTTAGTCGTTGGCTACATTTTCGGGCAGATATATGACGACCGGGCGGCGGGGCCTTTCTGGCTCCATCATCAACGAACAGTCTCAGCCTCTGAACGTTTCATTGAAGCTTTCTTAACCCCTTTAGAGCCCCCGAACCCCTCCCTATACTAAATCCAAGTAATAATGTCCCCAAAACGGGTTTCCAGTTGAACAGGGGTTAATCTGCCGATTTGAACCTTCCTGATGTTGCAGTACAACTGCTGTAGCTCCACGCTCTACCGTGCGGATGCGGGCGGGCGAACGCCCGGGGATGTGCAATGGCGAAACACACCATCATCAGCCTTGCGTCAGCCTTCGTCCGAAGGGGAACCCTTGTTGTGTGCTTTCGGGTGGATGACGGCGGGCGGGGCCTTTTTGGCTCCATCGCCGACGAACGGCTCCCGAACGGGGTTCATTGGCGCTTATTGTTGTGCCGCTTTTGAGCCTTCTCGTCTTGTCCCCTCAGAGAGAGGGGGAATAATAATGCGAACGACCATGAAAAATATCAACACACACAGCAGTCACTGCTGTGTCAGGAAAAAACCGGTCTTTCCGGGCGCGCCACAAGGCCTACTACTATCCATTTTAGCCTTTTTACAAGCCCTTTATCGATGGACGAGACCTTCTCCGTAATTCTAGAGCTGCAGCAGCAGCAGCGCAAAATTTGCAAGCCACACGCTATAATACAGTAATCATTTTTTTTTCCTAGTGTTTGACGGTGGAAGTCGTTGTCGGACCAACCCCAAAATAGACCACACAACAGACCCCTAGACCCCTCCCCCATGTTGATTGGCCAACCTTAAGCTAGTCCCATCCATGCCACACCCTGATCCCACCCCCTCAACTGTTGCTGTTGTTGTTGTTGTTGTTGTTGTTGTTGTTGTTGTTGTTGTTGTTGTTGTTGTTGTTGTTGTTGTTGTTGTTGTTGTTGTTGTTGTTGTTGTTGTTGTTGTTGTTGTTGTTGTTGTTGTTGTTGTTGTTGTTGCTGCTGCTGTTGTTGTTGCTGTTGTTGTTGTTGCTGCTGTTGTTGTTGTTGTTGGGGAGTCATCCCATCATCATCCCGTGAATGTCAGAGAGGTTACACTTTATTTTTGTGGGTCAACACTAATAATAATAATGATGTTGCTGACCGGTTGACCTCCAAAAAAAAGTGTGAAAACACTCTCAAACTATCGGTCAGTGATTAATTGGGGTACTAATAAGTCTTTCACGAGTAAATTTATTTGTTGTTCGGTTGTAGGACCACAATAATATATGAGTCGTTCTACGGTAGCCCCCCCAATATTTCTTTAACGAAATCGCCGGGTTTCGAAACCTGCTCCCGGCCGTATCTCTGGAAACACGGCGACCCTTGCCCCCCCGACATCGTTCGATGGTCCTTTGTTGCACACAAGAAAGTATGTGGAGGTTTTCGTGTTCATATCATATCATCCGTCCTCGTGTCGAGCAGTCACGAAACGTTCATTAAAGAAAATCGCTAGTTTTTTGGGGGGGCTCTATCGTAGAATCAGTCATATAAGTGCTGTATGCAGTAGCGCATGGAAAATGCTGATGATGATGATCGGGTTGAGGAGACGACCGAACGAATGAAAACAATAATAACGCCTCCTTCTCATAATAAGTCATGCTACGGGGGTGAGATGGATTATTGAGCTCCTTACAATCATGTTAGGACAGCTCGGAAAATTCTTAGAATCTGTTGCATGCACCCCTTCTTAGCCTAGCTCTAGCGTGGGATGACCCCATCACATCATCTCCATTTCGATTGGCCAACCTTCTTACTTAATCCAACTCTCCCACCGATATTATTTCTGGTGTTCTGGTTGTGGGCCGGAACCTGATCCCCCCCCGTAGGCCGCGAGCGCGTAAAAAAAGCGCGAACAACCTTTTTTTTTTTTATCCTCCGGCGGATGGGGAAAAATAAAGCTTTAGCTCACCACACTTCCACGTAGCGCGAACAACCGTGATCAATCGTGTGACTAGTGGCAACTGTTAGACCTATATATAGTCTATATAATTGCCTCAATGGATTCATATTTTCTGCGCACAGATGGAGTTGCCCCGCCTGTTTCCCCCTCCCCCCCCCCCCCCCGCCCCCCTCCCTCTTGTTTAAACCCAGGGCCCCACGCCCTTAAAAACTCCGCCCTCCCCTCACCGGTTATTACACCACTTTTACAGGATATAGTTGATAAACTAATGCATTCCCTTCCACCACAGCTGTCAGATTCCCCCCCCTCAAAAACGGGTTTATAGTTTCCGCGCGCAGACTGACTAACATCACCTTGTTGACCCTGGTACAAGCTACAACACTGTAGTTCCAAGGGGAGTCGCCGACCTATATCCTTAATGAGGACACACACCCAGTAATACGCGCGATGGGAGTATCACACACAGCTAGCAAATATGAGTTTCGGCAAAATCTTGATCTCACAGCTGGAGATCAGAGGTTTATTTCTTTTTTTAAAGCCTAGACTAATATAATAGCGTGCGGCAGTTCTAAGATTTTGCGAGAAAAGTAGCTGCGCCCGGCGGAACACCATCGTTTCGTTTTCGACAAACTACTCGGAAATAGAGTGTGGATTTTTGTTGCAAGCGCGAACCGTAATCGTGTGGTTTGCAACTATATGTATAGAGCGGCAGCTCTTATACTAGGATTGAAAGTAGATGAGCCCCGGTGAAAAAACATAATAATATTAGTAATAACAACAACAGCAGCAACAGCAGCAACAGCAGCAACAACAGCAGCAACAACAACAACAACGACAACAACAACAACAACAACAACAACAACAACAACAACATCAACAACAACAGCAACAACAACAACAGCAACAACGACAACAACAACAACAACAGCAACAACAACAACAAAAACAACAACAACAACAGCAGCAACAACAACAACAACAACAACAACAACAACAACAACAACAACAACAACAACAACAACAACAACAACAACAACAACAACAACAACAACAACAACAACAACAACAACAACAACAACAACAACAACAACAACAACAACAACAACAACAACAACAACAACAACAACAACACAACAACAACGACAACAACAACAACAACAACAACAACAACAACAACAACAACAACAACAACAACAACAACAACAACAACAACAAAAACAACAACAACAACAACAACAACAACAGTGGACTAATAGTTTCTGTCGGGCAGATAACGGCGGCGGGGCCTCTTT
Organism: Undaria pinnatifida; assembly: GCA_012845835.1. Lineage (NCBI taxonomy): Eukaryota > Phaeophyceae > Laminariales > Alariaceae > Undaria > Undaria pinnatifida. The sequence continues at coordinate 4,769,356 of JABAKD010000012.1, read as the reverse complement.
TGGCTCCGTCGCCCAACGGTCTCTGTGGATGATTCTTTGAACCTTTGTTTTTTATTTGTCTGTCCGCAGGCGGGGGGGCTGCAAATTTAATTTTTATTTTTTAGCAAAACGGCGTTTCAATCTGCAATGGGAAGAAACCCGGAAAAAAATTGGGCGCGTCATAAGTAAGGCTTGTCTGTCTAGTAGTTATTATAGCCTTGCAACCCCATTTTTTTTGGCTCTGCACCCCTTCGTGTCATTCATTTGCGACAAAACGGCTCGGAATTAGATAGTGTTGTTGGTGTTCGGGTAAATATCGTTGGACAGGGCCTTTTGGCTCCATGTATTCGTCAACGGTCTGGACGGTTCTTCGAAGATTCTTATGCGGCCGCTTCGTTTGAACGTTCTCGGTCTGCCCATCCCCTAAGTCAGGTACAAACATACACCGCATATATATGCTCTCCATGAGACGCTATGATATTTATAAGGAGAAGACCGGTCTCTTGGGCGCGTTAACGGCTTTACAACTTGGAAACCCATTTTTTTTTCCAAAATTACTTGAAGTTAGTACTGGGAGGAATTTTGGGGCTCTGGAGGGGTTAAAATGTTAGGTGGAATTAGTGGGGTATTAGTCCGTTTGACCACTTGCAAAAGGTTAACCAATAGCTTACCCAAACTAAGCCTTATAACCCCCCCCCCCCCTGAAACGGCGGGATAGTAGGCCTGCCAAAGGTTAACCCATAGCTTACCCAAACTAAGCCTTCTAACCCCCCCCACCCCCCTGAAACGGCGGGATAGCCGATCGGCCGGGTATACGGGCGGACGGGGTCAATATCCAAGCGGTTTCATTTCCTGGGGATACCGGGGAGAGTATTTGGTATGGCTCAAGAATTCTGGATTAAATTTTCACGTGTAGACCCCTGGATAATAATAATGGACTACCACACCCTATCGAATAAAGTACACTATAAAACCCAAGTATGATACGAACGGCCAGCACCCGGGCTGCCCCCCCCTTCTACCTCTTTACGAACCCCCCTCCACACATCGTACATCTGGCTAATCCGCACCGATTGGGCCCGCCCCCATTTTACAGCGGGGCTATCTTACACTTCACACCATGAGACCAGCCTGTTATACATATTGTACTACGCATTTGGCGAGGGCGGTGAAGATCGCGTCTGCTCCTTTACCTGCCTCCCGCACGTACGTCATGAAAGCCCGAGACTTTCATCTTCTTGCACGTGGAATTTGCAGCCCAGAGAGACCCTGCGCAGCTAACTGGGTGCCCCTCCCCCCGATTCTTCCTGGATGCAGTGCGAACTGCATGGGGTCTCTACCACTGCTTCCTGTCATCAACCTCAACGGCGCGACCGCTTCAGTCCTAGTAAACACTTTCTATCCGGGCGCCGTGCCCCTGATCGTCAGCGGCGCCTCCCCTGGTAGCTGAGGGTGTACGGCGAACAGTTCAACCAGGGCTTCGAAGGCTCCCATCGACGCGCCCCCCATCTCCCTCACGCTTACGAGCCGAATTTGCGTGATGGTGCGCCCTGATCTCTCTTGCCCACTCTCGACGCCAAGAGATGTACCTGCGATGCCGAGGCGGCCGATCTGTTCTCGAATGCGATGTATACTCCTTCGTGAAGGAAAGTGAGGCTGTTCTGCGTTAGACAAAACTTGGGGGGTGGATCTGACCGTCCCGCGTATGCCCACAACTCTGACGCTCTGCACAAGAGAAAACAAGACAACGCGGGTCCAAGCCACAACAAATGTCCTCCGTCTACTACGCGTCGACCTTGTGCAAAAGCATAGCCCACGTCAGCAGCACTCTTACCCCCGCCTCTTCTTGTTCGACATGTCGTGCGCCCGGTCTGTCCATTCCCTTTTCCACCGCCAAGAACATGCGATGCGACGTTGGTGGTGCGCGTCCTGCGAACATCTTGTGGAAAGAGTTGATCGCCGCTAATTATCCTCTAACAGCAGAGGACCGCTGATTATTATGCACGAAGCATCGAGGGGCCATGAATTCAGGCAGGCCATTCAATCTTCATCGGGGTTGTCCAGAGCATTCAACCGTGGCCCTTTACCCTGCGCTTTTTTCTCTTTTACCGAGGTGTTCCACTTCGCCAAGTAGTTTTTCTGAGTACTCAGCCCAACTGACCAACTGACCCCAGCGGGAGCGTTTCAACCAAGCGTGCAACATCATCCTTCATTCCTCCCTTCTTTTCCCCAGTTCCTGCGACGTCCGTGGGCGTACCGCGTGCATGCCGTACACGTTGAGCAAGATTCATACGCGCGCAACGCATGCCGTGTATGCCGAGCGACGCACATGCCTCATGTATGCAGTATGTTGGGCGACGGGTATACATGAGCATGAAAGCTGTATCTTCAGCGTGGGACGCCCAAATAAAGAGCGCATGAGTCAACCGGTTACCTGGTATGCATTATTCGATCATCAGGTTCCACGAAATATCGTCGTGCTTGCTAAGGATATCGCCTCTCATCAGTATCGGGTCCCCTGCCGAGTCCGCTCTCTCTCCAACTAACTAGAGCATGACCCACGCCGTCACAAACATTCCCCGTAACTCTAATAGGTTGACCGTGATGGTGCAGGTCCCCAAGTTTGGCTTTTCCTTTGAGTTAGGTGGTTAGTTCTTGCGGCACGTCATACTGTACCTCCAAAATACCTTCCTCTCAACGCAGCAATCGCCCACCGCGTCGAAGCTGGCGCAAGATAAAAGTGGTGTTTTTGTTTTTTGGCGGGTCGTTTTATCGCCGTGTAGCAGGGAGCGCTTCGAGCCCCTCTCTCTATAGCAGAAGCTCGTGGTCGATGCCTATTTCCAGAAGAGGACGTCGACGTGAAGCTCTCTCTACCGAGTTCTACCGTGTGTACGATTCTGTTTTTTTTTCTTTTTTTTTTTCGCTACCTGGTGGTGAGTCTTGCAACCCCGTAAGCCGCAGCAGTCTCCACACGAAATATTTGCCAGCCCGCACTACGCACGCGAGGTTCCACACCTTCCCGGCCATACTGAGAACTTCTCTAACCTTCGCGTGCCTGCGGTCCACCGGCCACTGCTCACGTAGCGGCCTCTTTATCGCGTCGACCTTGTTACGTGGAAGCGAGATTCTCAATGTGTGCGAGTTGATAGTGAACCCTAGGGCATCGATCGTGTGGTGTCCCATTCTGCGCTCTTCTTCGGGGCTAGGATGGGCGTTATGCCTTCCTCTCCCTGTTCGAACAAGCGCACGTGATCCGAGGCTAACGAGGCTGACGCGATTAGGGCGGTCGTGCCATCGTCTGTCTGCGTGTTGCACCTTAACCAGTAAGCAATCGTCTACGTATCACACGGTCGCAAAAAATGGATCGTCTAATTCTCCCGCAACGTGTGCTCTGATTTTTGTGCCCGGCGGAATCGACGTGGGTTTTCCATCTTCCCACCGATCCACCACCTTTACGTGGGCCATCATTTAAGTTTCTTCGTGTAAGAGCTGGGTTGAATTGATCGTGGTGTTGCAGTGCGCGTGTTCGGCAGCCACCGACATGACGCGCCAGAACCCAGGCGACCCAGACCACCCCAAGAGTCAAACGAAAGTCAATCACTACCAACTCTCCAACTGTGTAGCAATTTCTTTGTGGGCTTCGTTCGGGTCTATCTACCCGGACGTTGCGGAAAGCGTCAAGCGCATCGGCCTTGCTCATCAGAATTCTCTTTACGCATAATTTTTTCTTGAGTGTCACGAGTTCGGCGAGAAACTTGGGCAGCGCCAGAGCGCACAGGCATTGGGGAACGGTATCCGGGTCAGTGTCTCTTTAATCGTCTCTACTTCTCTCTGCTCTATTCATCGAACGACAATTCATAGATTGTTCGCATCTTGTGCGTCACGACGGCCGCCAATGGCGAAACTCTTAGGTTCGGGATTTCGTGCGCGGCCGATTTTAATATCACTAGACTACACATTTTTGACGTCTTATACTTCCCCCCAATTTTCTTCCATGCTTCTGGCAGGTGCTCGATGACGCTGCGGTGATTTCCGTACTGTAACGCACGCTCAAGATCAGCGCCAGTCGTGACCGCGTTCACAAATACACCTCCTGTGACTACCGACACACTGCCCCGAAGCTTTTCAAGTCTCCGAAGTATCGCTGTATGTGTGTGGGGTCTATCAGTGGTGCTACCAGGGATCCTCCTGCCGCTCGAGCTACGTCTTCCACGACTCATCTGTTATCTCGCATCATGGTTGTGCAAATGTACGCTAGCTTGTAAAGGACATGTTCTCTTTCTTGTGCGCACCGAGGTAATCTTCGAAGTTCTTGTTTCTTTCTGCGTGCCCCATTGCTCTACCATGCGTTCTGTTCTGTTTCGACTGAGCGACACACCATAATAAGGAAGCCGTGAGCGTGCTGACCCGCTACTCTCCCGCGAATCGACGGGAACGAACATGTTATTTTCTGGTTGGGGCACGGACGGCTCGACTTGCCCGTACCGTGCGTGCCACTCTATCTGCTTTGCACCGTGCGGTGTGCTCCCACCTTAGCGGTGGGTGTGGTGCCGCTCTATACTGGTGGGGGGTACCCAACGGCATCTTCTGAGTGGGTATTCTGCTGTACTGAATGGGTGAACGGCCCTTCTGATTTGAAGTCGATCAATGAATTGTAAAGGGGCACGCTGTCGGCCCCTGTGCTACGGGTTCACTCCGGTGCTACCACTGTAATACCGTCTATAACCAGGGCAGCGGGTGGTCTCGTGGCTCGACGCCCTGACCATGGGCTATCGTCTCGTCTGTCCAACATCCCCGTTTTTTCCGAATTTCACAACGCCTCCACCAAACCCCTCATTCCTTATGAAAGGCTACAGTTTTTCAAGTTTGACATGGGGAAAGTCTGAAAAAAAATATTATTGTGGATGGTGGGATTTGAACCCACGACCCAAAAAACCCATGCTCCTGCCGACAATGCCATTTGTTAAGGAATTAGTGGGGTACTAGTCCGTTTGACCACTTGCAAAAGGTTAACCAATAGCTTACCCAAACTAAGCCTTATAAAATTAAACTCTACTACCTTGTTGGCGTTAACACCCTACGGGGAGGGGGGACATTATTTATTATTATAATTGTGCGTTTTTTCTTTTACTCCGCTATGTACGTGTAATTCTCGCATTATACTACCTGGTACTATTATTGCAGACTAAAACCCTGTATAATACCAGTTCCAAAGCCGTTAGCACCAATTCCAGGTTTTTTGCTCCAAAAAAAGTTGGATGTATTTCCTTCCGATACGTATCATGTAGCACTACTATCTTCTACTTGTTATAAGGCTTGGTTTGAGTAAGCTATTGGTTAGCCCTTTGCAAGTGGTCAAACTGACTAATACCCCACTAATTCCTTAACAGTACTATTATATTAGTGCCGTTGGCACCTCACCCCAAAACGCATTTGAGTCGTTTTTGCGGTAGTGTTAAGGTACGGCCTTGGAAGGGTCTGTAATTAGCTGATGTAATACGTAGGTGTAGTTGGCCATATGTATTCGTTTTCGTTTTCGTTTTCGTTTCGTTTTTCTTTTTTTTCGCCAGGCTACGGCAGGGGGTAGCCCCCCAATTTCACTTCCGGGTTGCACGCAGCTCTTCTTCTACATACACATGATTGCAGCCAGAGTAAAACGTACTGACTACTGGTACCACCAGGACATTTGGAAGGATTTTCGCGTCCGGGTTTACACCGCAATCAATCGGCAGCGGGGGTGTATGGTTACACGCATTGCTAGGGAGACTACTTTGACTTGTTGACGCGTGCTGCGGTAGAAGCACATACATGTGAAAGTACATTTTCTGATGGAACCGGCTCCAAAATTGTTGAAATGGCATTATTATTAATCGCTGATCGACAGTTAGTTGACCTCTTGAGGTTACAAAATGACCAAAATTGTGTGGGCGATGTAGATTCAATTCCGGGCGAGGCAGATGTCTTGAAGGGTGGACACTGTGAAACAAAATGGTTGCGCAAATAAAATGGTTACAAGTACAAGCACTCTATTACCCCCTCGGGAGTAGAGGGGGGCGAAAGACGTATAGATTAAGATCGCTAATCCTCTGAGAAGACGAGAAAGAGAAAGTTTACAACATAGACTATATATCATGTTTGTGACACGTGGTTTAATTAACCAACGCCAAGTTAAATATTTTTGTGTCCCTCCTGTGATCGGCACTCTTTTAGTAAGACCCCGACAACAATCGTTCGGAAGCCGACCAACCGACCAAAGTTCTATCCGCTACTCGTACTGTAGTCTAATCTTTAATGAACACGCAGAAACTAGTAAAATTAAAATTATCATACGTATGCGTAGTGATAGATACCACGTGTAATATATACTTGGTAGTCTTTCTTGGGTGGTAAGCGGTATAGTCGTTTTCTCCAGGCGCGAGTAATGAGACGTATGCACCGGTATGGACCTGGCACATCGTAGACTGACTCCCGATTTCACTTTTATATGTTTCTGGTGGAGGCATGAATTGCATCAGCTGTGATTTATGCGTGTACCACCTTTGGTTTGTGTTTTTCCCCTAGGGTATTCCTTAGCTCCAGAGTGACTGGAGCCTGTCCTGTGACCACGGACTTGATTATGCGAGTTAATGTGAGAACGACAACAACAACAACAACAACTGAAATATTGCCTGTTTCTTGACCTTTCAGCTGCTTCCTGCAAATTTGGTTTTTCTGCCAACACGATTTTGAACTTTTTCGCGATTTTTTCTTCCTTTTTGTCTAGTAAGTTGAACTTCCTACCATTTGCCGCTAATTTTGCCGCCTGTGCATTAGTTGCGGAACGGTCCAGCTTTAGCTTTTCTTTGATTCGCACCATTTGTTTTGTACTTGACGAAGCTTCATCGGCTGAGATCTGGGCTTGGCTCATCAGCTCGACACCGCCCAGCACCCCATCGCAGCGCTATATATAGCTTACAGCAACGAAGCGCCGCGCAGTGCCCTGCGATGCCCTGCGGCTCAGCTCAGCAGCGCACCGCAGCGCAGCGCTAGCTCAGCAGAGCGAAACGCTATGCTTTGCCGTGCTCTGCCGTCGCAGTCGTTCGTTATTCATGATATATAAAATTCCGCGTACGCTGATATTTAGGTATTTGGCGCTTTATTCTAGACATATCGCGTCAACCATCGTAATATCATACAATATGGGGGAGGGAATGTAATCTCCATGCAAAGCTCCTGTTTTGTTTTAATCAATTGTCAGCCGGCCGCCCCGGTGGTCTATTAATAGTGGTTTTACCCTCGAATACTACTAACGTTTGGTTGTCCTTGAGTTCGACACCCACCACGATGAGATTTGACTTTATTTGCAAAAATGCAAAAAAAGAAAACAGGGATCAACTGCTGCAAAAAAAAAAAAAGAGCGCCTAGCAGCGTGGGTTGGTTCGACGCGAGTCGACGAGGGAAGAAAATGCTGGATTCTCCTCGCGGTAAAAATGAAAGCACGTGCTGAAGTGGGGAGGGAGGAGGAGGGCCCGCTATGTGACCCCGGATCTGAGTTACTACTGGGAGGGAGCGCGAGAGTGGTGCGGGGATAATAAATGGGATGAAGAAAAAAAAATGTTGCAAAGGTATATTATTATTACTACCAGTAAATAATATGTCAGTCTCTAGGAAATACGCACGGCACTATCAGCAGTCGTCATGGTAGAGACACTCCGGATATTATGCATTGAGGGGGCGCGTCCGATTTCGACACCGTGAAAGCCCCCACGAAGAAAAGACAGCAGACACACATATCCCGCCTTCCCGAGAAAAAACAGAGAAGAAGCGCTACGCCAACCTCCCGTACGAGCAAAGCCACCCCCGCACCAATCTTAGACAACGCCGCCTCAACGAGAGATCGCCCTCCTCTTCTACGTTTTTCTCCTCGCCCGCGACCACGCAGACCAATCAATGCGACAGCCTTCACGTAACAAACAAAGCAATCTTCTTCCAAAACCTCGCCGGCTGACATGTCCTCATGTCGACGTTTGATGCAAACCGACTTTGCATCCTGTCGACTTCGAACCTCCATTGCCACGGGGACAGCAGTGCAGTCTCTTCATTAATGCCAAGGCCTCTTTTGTTTCGCCTAGAGGCGACGCAGGTTCTCAATAATACTCTTTTCGGTATTTTTGTTTGATAGACGCCAACTTTTACTTGACGGCGTATTTAACATAGTTTGTTTCGCCTATCCTTGCCTTCTTTGTTGTATAATGTTACGTTTTTTCTTTTGTCAAAGCATGACTTTCATAATCCCATGTTCGTATTAAACTCTTGGCATTACTTTAAAGTTCAATGCATGCCAAATCGGACAGCTACACCTTACGTTGTCGAAGTGCTGCCCTGCCCTACCCGAAGCATGGGCGCCGGCGAATGCCGACGCCCATGCGGAGCCCTTGTATAGATATATATATATACCTGGTACGTGATTGGCTTTTTCTGAGCGGTCTACGTCTTTTGCGACCCACGATAATGATGGTCACCAGGAGGAGACAATTATTATTATAGATTATATGGCGGTACATATTGCATATATATCATCCTGTTGACCCTGATAGCTACACTGTAGTTGTAAGGGGAGTCGCCGACCTATATCCTTAATGAGGACACACAACTCGTAATGCGCGCGATCGGTGTATCACGCACAGCTTGCAAAGATGAGTTTCGACGAAATCTTCGATCTCACAGCTGGAGTGTATTTTCATTTTTTATAATATATCTATATGATTATCAGATTATAAGATTGTGCGTGCTACGATATCATATATGTGGAGGTAACTTTTTGGCTGGAATATTTTCTGAACTTGAGTCCTGGGGAGACGCGTGCTCTACGATATAGAGGTGCACCACGTTTTTTCTGGGGTTCCTCACTCCCTTTTAGAGCCCCAAAATCCCTCCCTATACTAACTTCCAGTAAATATGTAAAACAAAAAAGAAGGGTTTCGAGCATTGTAAAGGCGTTAAAGACCTCTCCCACAAACGTTTTTTTTAGCCAAAAAGAAAACTGCTACAGTAGACTATATACACCGTGTTATGGTATTCCCCTGGGAGCCTAACAAGGCGGATACAACTGGATATAAAAGGGTTTCCCATGCCTTTGAAGGCATATACGTATGGGAAAAAAAGGAGATGATGTTTGTGCCCCACGGGATTGAACGCTTTCCAGTTCGTCCGTGAATTGTGTGGAACTAAGACAAGAGCTTATCTAGTACAAAGTGGGTGACCGTGGTCACCCACTGGAAAGCTTCTGGACAAGCCGTGGTCACAGGTGTCGCCCCTTCTCCTCCCCGCTTCTTGCCTTCCATATTATTATCGCGCATGTAGGGTTCAGCAATCCCACTGCTCGTCGATTTTTCATCGAGTGCTTGCTATTATGTATGTATGCATGGGGATCGTTTTTCGGGTTGGACGTTTTTTTTTCCTGAAAAAATCCAGTTTCTTGGTTCGAGCTATATTTCGTAGGAGTATATAGAGATCCTTCACCGAGGAGAGCCTCAAGAAGGAAATGGGCGTGCACCAATCCCTATGCTGTACCCCAGGTATACCGTACGTGGTACTATAAGCGTGAAGAACTGGTAGTAGCTGTTGTTGTTGTTCTCACATTAACTCGCATAATCAAGTCCAGGACAGACGCCAGTCACTCTGAAGCTGAGGAATTCCCCAGGGGAAAAACACAAACAAACCAAAGGTGGTACAAGCGTATATCACAGCTGGCGCAATTCATGTCTCCACCAGAAACATACATACACAATTAAAGTGAAATCGGGAGTATGGAGTGCTCTTCGCCGTCCTCTCTGACGCATGTGACCTCTTCTCGCAAACACTTGATTGTAAATCCAACCGAGGTGCCAACCCCCCGGGAGGGGAAGTTCTCATTTATATTTGTTGCTTGCCTTAGTTATTTGACCACGTCATACGCATCCCTTTCCAGACGGATCACCGTTCCTATCCTAGCTGAGACAGCTCCCAACTTTTTTTGGGGGGATAGTGGACTAAAAATCTAGATGTAGATATGTAGATGTAGTTGTTTGGATGTTAGATGTGTAGACTAAGTCTTAACGGACCAAGAAAACAACTAATAATGTACCAGTTGATGTTTTGAGCGGTGTTGCGCCGTGTAAGGTTCTGAAGAAAGCCGATTGTGATCGAATGAATGTCGATCTTGATCTTCTTGATCTTGATCGATCTCTTTGATCTTGATCGATCTTGATCTTGATTGATCTTGATCTTGATTGATCTTGATCTTGATTGATCTTGATCTTGATCGATCTTTGATTTTGATCGATATCGATCTCTTGATCTCTTGATCCTGATTGATCTCTATTGAAGAAAAAACCGTTCGATCTCTTGATCGAAGGTCGATCTTTTCGATCGAACGTCGATCTTTTCGATCGAGCGTCGATCTTGATTCCGGAATATCGATCTTGATTTTCTTTATCGAATAAATATCGATCGTGATCTAAGAGGAAAATATAAGAGGATAATAGCGATCTCTTGATCGGAGGTCGATATTTTCCGATCGAACATGTCGATCTTGATCAAAGATCGAAGACCGATCTTGATCCCGATCGAAGATCGATCTTGATTGAATGAATGTCGATCTTGATCTTGACCGAGAAGATCCATCTTGATCCCGCCGGCGGGGTCTAGAGACGCCGGGCGAAACACAAGGTTTGGAAAAAGAGCTGTCCGACGAGGCACTAAAAAAAGGAGTCGTTCTACGGTAGCCCCCCCAATATTTCTTTAATGAAATCGCCGGTTTCGAAACCAGCTCCCGGCCGTATCTTCTGAAATACGGTGCCCCTTGCCCCCCCGACGTCATCGTTCGATAGTCCTTTGCAAACAAGAAAATACATGAAGAATTTAGTTTTCATATCATCCTTTCCCGTGTCGAGCAGCCATGAAACGTTCGTTAAAGAAAATCGCTGGTTCTTGGGGGGGCTATCGTAGAATCAGTCAAAGACGTGTTCTACGATAGAGGGGTGTCTGGTTTTTCCTCGATTTGGGAGCTTGAGACCTCTCCCAAAAACAGATTTAGATAAAAATATAACTCTTAACCGGGCGAAAAATCCCATGGCCTCCTAGGTGTACAACGAGTCATGAAGAAAAAAAATGACCGATTTTTCCGATGAGGAGGACCGTCATTCAGAAACCATTTTCTCCAAAAAAAGGAATACCTTGATAACTCTATGGTAGCACGCGCCTAAAGTAGTAGTACAGTCGTCCCCGCTTTTAAGACACTCTTCTTAAGGAAACTCCAGCGGGCTATAAAGACACATTTATTTCCCAGAACATGTTGCCCCGCAGATGTACAATAATAAGGGGGGGGTACCTTTTCCACTTTGCGCCCCCCCCCCAATTTTTTCGCTGGGGCAGCACACTGCTGTATAACATCGACAGCGGTCTGCTGCAGCCCGCACTACCGCGTGTGGGTATGGAGAGATTCCTCCCATCTGCTGGCGGGTCGTCAGCTGCCGGCTTGAAGCCATGTGGCGAACCCACGTGCCAGTCAAAGTCTCAACTCGTGTCAGGCAGTCAAAGTTTGGGATTTTTGCCTATGACTTTCTCGTGGAGTTAAATTTGGTATTATTTTTGTTTTGTGTTTTTGCCTCGTGTTGACCTTTCTTTGGGGAAGAACGGTGTCCTCTTTTCGGTGTATTTGCCCGATTTTTTTGTATATTGTGGTCTGCGCTACCGACCGTTTCCTAGTGTCCTTCTAAGGGGTCGATTGGGTTTGTTTGGTCCCTATGTGGCAGGTCACAGGACACTCACTGGAGTATGAGAAACGTAAAATACCGATATACTGAAATCAGGGTTAACTCTCTGACACTGCACCGCGCGATTTTTGTGTTTTTTTTTTTGTGGACCAAAATCCACCTCATGGCCTACGAGCGATAATAGCCTCTCATGACTAGGAAAAACAGCTCATGACACAGTACAGTCGACCCCGCTTTAAAGACACACCGCGTTTTTTAAGGGGGGGGATTTGGTAAGATACGGCCTCGAAAGGCCTGACAGAGTGTCATTAACGCGGGGAAGTGTCTTTAGGATTCCGGGGCCACTAACTCACCGTCCCCGGGGCCAATGGAGGTGTAACATATGTCAATATACGCGCATTTGAAGCAGGAATGCGACCACGAAACTGTGTTGCTTAAAAACTACAACACGTGATTTGAAAGGCCGCTGCACGTTACCCTGCTAACTACCAAAACAATACGAAAAATATCGTCACACCCCTCGGATGATCATTCCAAGCTATTCTTCTCGACATGCAAACTCTGAGCGATGCATGTGCGTCCATGGAAAAAGCTCGGCAAGGTAGTATGGTTAACCCTGACATCGGTATATCAGTGTTTCTGTTTCTTACTCCAGTGAGTATCCTGTACGGTACCTTGCTAACTACCAAACAACACGCAAAATATCGTCACACCCCCCTCGGATGATCATTCCAAGCTATTCTTCTCGACATGCAAACTCTGAGCGATGCATGTGCGTCCATGGAAAAAGCTCGGCAAGGTAGTATGGTTAACCCTGACATCGGTATATCAGTGTTTCTGTTTCTTACTCCAGTGAGTATCCTGTACGGTACCTTGCTAACTACCAAACAACACGCAAAATATCGTCACACCCCCCTCGGATGATCATTCCAAGCTATTCTTCTCGACATGCAAACTCTGAGCGATGCATGTACGTGCATGGAAAAAGCTCGGCAAGATAACATGGTTAACCCTGACATCGGTATATCAGTGTTTAGGTTTCTTACTCCAGTGAGTATCCTGTACGGTACCTTGCTAACTACCAAACCCCACGCAAAATATCATCACACCCCCCTCGGATGATCATTCCAAGCTATTTTTCTCGGCATGCAAACTCTGAGCGATGCATGTGCGTGCATGGAAAAAGCTCGACAAGATAATTGCGAAGCCATCATTTTCGCTGTGCGTGACTCTTGTGACGCGTGCTATACGTACGGTACTGGCAAAAAAAAAACGCATTGATTCCAAGCAGTTGGTCGTAAACAAAGTGGTTCAAATATCATGTGGCACCACTCGTGCCGTCGTGTTTCTGGCAAGGCCGCAGTTACATCGGGCCGCAGAGACGCGGCTGTCGCGATCCTCTCCCCAGGCATGTCGGAAAGAGAGACAGGTGGAGGAGTTGTTGCAAGCGTGGAGGGAAGTTATGGGGGGGAAGGGGGCGAGGGGGGAAGAGTCGGAGGCCGGTGCCGGGCATACGGTGAGACTGTTGTGCAACGATTCAATCCAGTCGATGAGGGCTTTTCCCGGACGTGTCTTGGTATGGTAGAGCTAACATGTTTTTGCTGATTTCTTTTTCTGAACGACGAGGCGCCCCTTTAACCTACAATAAAAAACGAATTTCATTCTTTGTCTTTTGCACTAGTTTTCGCCGAGAACACCGTGCGTACCTACTGACGCGCGTGCTACGATAGAGGCGTATCACTTTTTTCCCTTAGGTTTCCTCAATTTTGGGAGCTTCAGACCTCTCGCTCCCAGAAAAACTGATTCTTGATGCAAAAAAAATAAAACTTACACCGGGTGCGAAAAATCCCATATATATGGCCGTAGGTACACGACGAGAATCACGCCAAAAAATGGTATACCTTAATATGGCGTATTTCCGATGATTTTGGGTTAAGGAGCCCCGTCATTCAGAAAATATTTCAGTCAAAAAAAGGTATACCGTAATACCTCTATCCTAGCACGCGCCAAAAAAAGTATACCTTAACACCTCCATTTCCAACGGTTTTGGGTTAAGAACGTTCCCGGTCATTCAGAAATCATTTCAGCCAAAAAAAGGTATACCTTAATACCTCTATTTCCGATGATTTTGAGGGTTAAGGAGCCCCCCCCCCGTCATTCAGAAACCATTTCAGCCTAAAAACGGTATACCTTAATTTTGAGTATGCCGTCGTTCAGAAACCATTTCATCCAAAAAACGGTATACCTTAATTTGGCGTATTTCCGACGATTATAGGTGAAGGAGCTCCATCGTTCAGAAACTGTATTAGACGAAAAGTGCTATATACCTCTATCGTGTAGCACGCGTCGAAGACAGTACTTGTTCATCGGGCGCAGCACTTTTGTTTTTTCTCCAAGAAACAGTTTTTCGATTTAGGAGTGACGCGTGCTGCGATAGAGAGGTATACCTTTTTTTGGCGAAAATGGTTTCTGAATGACGGGGAGGCTCCTTAACTCTCAAAATCGTCGGGAAATAGGCCATTTTTTTTTTTTTTCACTTGGTTCTCGTTGTATACCTCGAGGTCAAATGTGGGATTCATCTTCCGATATATGTGCAGGTGTTTTTATTTTTTCCCCTGTCCAAACCAGTTTTTATGGAGAGGTCTTAAGCTCCGAAAGTCAAAACCTCAGAAAAAAAGTGGCGCACCCTGTATCGTAGAACGCGTCATACCCCGGGTATAGAGCTCCTCAAGCCAGGCTGCCTCAGAAGGCAAATGCTAATGGTGCAATCCTATCGCATCGTGTAGCAGGCGTTCCCACCCAGGTCGGGGGGGGGGGGGACTTTTGGATCCAGAATCTTCTAACGGACACGAATCCTCAACTCTAGAACTATCCGCGATCATATCGTTTCGGAAACAAAGCCATAGCGTGTACCCCGGCGACCGCTGCTCGGCTGGCGCAACAGCGCGGGTTGTCGAAAAAGGCTGGTGCTGGCTTCGCCCACGCAGAGACTCTTTTGAGACGAGCCAATCCAGCTGGCGAGTGTTTTCCGCTTGTACAGCCACGCCACGGGAATAAGGGAGGGAGGGATAACTTTTGGGCCCGGAATTTTCCAACTAATTTCACGGGTCGGATCGCTTCGGGCGGGCCGGATCGGATAAGGGCCACCCGGCCCGACCCCGTGAGATTTGAAAACCTGCCGACCTAACCCGTCAGACTTCGAACGCCTCCTGACCCGACTCGGCTCGACCCGCCAGTTTTTTTTATATAAGTCTTTTGACCCGACCCGCGGGCCGGTTCATGATCCGTGAAAAGCCCTGGAGTTTTCGGACTGACGGGGCTCCGCAGCGGATGACCGGTATTCTGTAAAGTGGAGCCTTTTCAGTCTCGGCGTTGTCTAGACGGAGGGATTCTTCCCTCGGGGGGGGGGGGGGGGGGAGGAGGGGGCATGTTCTGTGCGTCACGAGGAGAATTAATTATGTATATTTTTAATTTATTATTGTTATTATAATTGACGTATGACGTTGCTTGGTCCGTCCGGCGGTGTTGGCAACGCGACCAGCGGTATGATCTCGGCAGCATGTCGAAAATTCTACGCTGGTGTCGTTATACCCCACTCGAGCACAACCAAAAAAAAAACCACCGCCTGTAAACGGCGGTCCTCAAGGTTCCCCCTCCTCCACCGTGACCGTCTAACTCTTCCTTTTGCAAGCGCCGGCGAACATGGTCCGCATGCCCCCCTGACCCGCCACCCTTCAAAATCGGGAATCATGTCCTTGGAATGAATGCCTCGTAGGAAATCCGAGAGCGTGTCACCTTGAAGTCGTTCTACCCTGTATCTCGGCCGAAACCTTCTACGATATAGAGGCACCACTTTTTGGCATTTTTTTTTCGTTTCTGAATGACGGGGCTCCTTAACTCCCAAGATCGTCGAAATTTTTCATCGAGTTGCGCTTTCAGTTTGCTCAAAAACAGTTTTTTTTTTCGGGGGGGAGGAGGTATATATGGAGCTGCTCAGATGAAGAGCCCCGGAAAAGAAAGGCGGTTCACCTCACGAGTCCACCACCACCCGTAGCGTGTATCAGCTAGACACGATTTTTTGTGCCAGGTTTTGAAGAGCTTACAAGAAGTCGCGTGCTAAGATAGAGATATTAAGGTATAATTTGTTTTGGACAAAACAAATTCTGAACTACGAGGGTTCCTTAACCCGAAGTCGTCGGAAACGCCTGTTTTTTTTTTGCAAAATCTGGTGTTTTAATAGTTATTTTTTGTATACCTAGTCGAGTCGATCGGGTTGCCCGTTCAACAAAAGCTACCGTGAGAGGTCCCCCTTTTAGGAACCTTTTTTTCAGCAGTGGCTCGGGGTTGACCCTCCCTGTTTCCTTGTGCGCGGTCTTTACTGCTTTGGGGCTGCTTTGATTTTGCGATGCGACCCCCCGCAAGATGGAATGGTTCGCCGTGCGTGCGCTGCCCCAAAAAATTCGCATATACTCCGGAGTATAAAGTATTTTGTTGTTGTTGTTGTTGTTGTTGTTGTTGTTGTTGTTGTTGTTGTTGTTGTTGTTGTTGTTGTTGTTGTTGTTGTTGTTGTTGTTGTTGTTGTTTTTTTGTTTTTGTTGTTGCTGTTGTTGCTGTTGTTGTTGTTGTTGTTGTTATCGTTGTTGTTGTTGTTGTCGTTGTTGTTGTCAGAAGTGAGGCACACAGAGCCAACTCGTGCGAATGGCTCAAATCCGGGGTAGTAAAAAAAATAAAGAGGGGTAGCCGCCCCTCCTAACGTACCCTATCGAAAAACAGTTTTTGGGTCAGGTATTGGGCTCTTCGATAGAGGTATACCATTTTTTGGCGAAAACGTTTTCTGAATGACACGTTGCTCCTTTAAACCCAAAATCGTCCACGGATTTCATTCTTCTTTTTTTTCGCAGAGACGCGCGCTTCGATAAAGGTATATAGCACTTTTTCGGGGGTGAAAAAACGTTTTCTGAGAATGACGGGGGCTACTTAGCCCAAATTCGTCGGGAATTTTCACAAACCGTTTTTTTTTTTTTGGCTCAACCTTGTTTCGTCGCAAAACTACTCTTATAGCCCATGGAAACGCCAATCGGGGAGATTTTTTTCGGTTTCCTGTGCTGTATCCAAATCCTTTTGGGGGTTAAGAAGCGGTTAAGAAGGTGTAGAGCACCTCAAGCGAGGACCCCCAGAAGAAAAAATGGTGTATTTTTCTATCCTAGCATGCGTCCAGAACTGTCTTGGGGGGTATCTAGGTCATGGGATTGAGTCTGGAACCATCGGGTTGCACCCTTTAGTTTTTCTCCAAAATCCGTTTTTCAAGTTAAGAATGGAATACATATCCTGAAATTAGGAGCAGCCTCGGAAAGAAAAAAAAGGATGTGTGTAAGGGGATTGGGCGGGGACACCGAGTATCCCCTGCAGGGTCTGCCAATTGAGCAGGTCCTCGGAGAGTACTCACTTTCTTGGCCTTAGGAGAGACGTAGCTTTGTTAGGTTCCACCAGAGCCCCGGATGACTTCTGGGAACGAAGGCACGTGCCTCCGATCTATTTCCTGATTATCCCGAATAGGAAACGCCAACCTTATCATACGAAAACCGGCCAAATGATCTCAATTCAGATCATCACAAGCCTTTCGAGAGGCCGTATCTTGACATGTGCACCTACACCACCGTAGCACGCGCGTCTTCAAGTGGGGAACAAGCACGCCCCCTCAGAAAAAAAACGATGCAGCGCTACCGTAGCGTTATGTCCTTCTCTCAGCAGGTGGGACATTGCCACTCGGGTTGCGAGCATGCAGAGGGGTGCCCGCGGCCCTCTGCCCCTCTCCCCTCTCCTCCATATCATCAAGTTTCTTGTCAACATTCTCAATAAGGTCGCTTTTGTGGGTGGGGTATGTGTAGAGGTTTGGTGACAACAAGAACCTGAGAGCAATTTTGAGAACAGCTAGGGACCCCCTCTCTACCTTCTCGAGCAGTACTTCTCCATACGTGTGACTGAGTCGGTGGCTTTCTTGCGGATTTTGACGAACGCTGCCAACGGAATTGTAGACCCCGACCCAGTCGGCAATGACGGAGGGCGATCTACGGCGGAATGACTTGCGGCACTTTTAAGTGGGAGACAGTGGCGGCATGGTGTTCACGGACGACCCAGCCATGAGCGATGCTGGCGGTGGCGATATTACAGTAGGACAAAGGCCAGTTGCTTGTAGGAGTCGTCCCAGCTTGAACGCTCTCCAGTCCTGGGGGAGAGCTCGAAGGCCGCGAGGGACGTGCTACAGCATGTAAAATTGTGTGAGAGATGGGGGTCCGTCCCCGTGTATTTCGCGGGGGGGGGTTAGCCATGTAGCGGGCGTTTGACGGATGTTTAACAGAAATCGTCGACGCGGACGAATGTTGGCTTGTTTGATCGCCCCGCAGGGTCTGGCAACGGTTCGCAGGACCCCTTGTCCACGCTAGACGTACAACAGCACGGACAGGTCCAAAAAACAGACGCATGCTACTACGGTGTAGAGGTGCGCGCCAATGTTTTATGAAGCTCTTTGTTATGGGACGCGTGCTGCAATACCGAGGTAGCATTTTCTTTTACATTTTTTTTTCACCATTTTTTTTACCATTTTTTTTACCATTTTTTTTCACCATTTTTTTTCACCATTTTTTTTTTACCATTTTTTTCACTATTTTTTTTTTTCTGAATGCATGGCCAGGCTTGTTAACCTCAATAGCGTCGGATTGCGCCGCCCTTTGTTTCGCAAAATCGTGTTTCGTTTTCAATATACCTGTGCCCACGGGTTTGTTCGCCGCGGACGGCACGTTCAGTTTGCTCATCATGATGAATAAATTCTTGGGTGAGAATATGTATGGAGCTCCTCAAGCCAAGAGAGGGTATCTCACCACTTATTTGACTGATTCTTACCACGATAGCCCCCCCAAAAACCGACGATTTTCCTTAACGAACGTTTCATCATGCGGCTGCTAGACACGAGGAAGGGTGCTATGAAAAACGCATCCTCAAACATTCTCATGCTTGCAAAGGTCTATCGAATGATGACGTCGGGGCGGCAAGGGGTACCGTATTTAAGGAGATACGGCCGGGAGCTGGTTTCAAAACCGGCGATATCGTTAAAGAATAGTTGGAGGGGCTACCGTAGAACGACTCATTTGAGAAAATGGTTGACATACTCTCTATAAATTATATATACCCTCGCCCTAACGCTAACCCAATGAAACGTAAACAACCATTGTAGGATGAAATCCCGTTCGTCTCGTACACGGGTGTGCGTCAACCATTTTCTCGAATAAGTAGTGAGCTCTCCTGAGCCAAGAATCTTGTGAGGGAAAAATCAATGGTTGATTCACCTCTGCCGTATCGTGTGTCATGGTACGGCCTTGGAAGGCCGATGATTACCTCAACATATTGGCAATTTGGCAATTTGTCCGTTTTCGTACTGTTGGGACGGCGTTTCGTCCTCGGGGTAAATATGAGATGGGAAGGGCATGTGTTATAAGGCTTAGTTTGGGTAAGCTATTGGTTTTAACCTTAACACATGACCCCGTTCTATTCAGATGTCATCAAACGACTCATTGGATGAATAAAAAAAAACTGCTTTTCTCTCTGTCTCCAACTTCTTTCTGCGAGCTTCGCGAAAGTGAGTGCGCACATGACCAAGAGGAAATTCTAATTCTTCTATGTGGCAAGACCTGCTAGGGGATGCTCTGTGTCTCGCCACCACCCTTTCACCTCGCCAAAATGGTTTCTTCGGCAGGACTAGAAAAAAACACGCACACCCTGTGGTCACCTCACATCCTCGCTCGAGTGGAGCTCTATACAACTTCATAAACCTGTTTCAAGGAGAAAAACAAAATGTGTGCACACTATAATACCCGATGGGCTACCCCATGGCGAGTAGTGCACACCAACGAAGATTGCATTTTTTAAAGTTTAAGAACGGAATTCCGACGATTTAGAGAGCCCCAAAATCCCCCTCCCTCTACTAATTCCAAGTGATTTGTCCCCCAAAACGGGTTTTCTGGATGTAAATGCGTTAAGGAGCCCGTGAGTCCGAAAATGGCTCAGCCAAAAACTGCCGCCTCTATCGTAGCACACCGTAAAATGTATTCGTTACTTCCCCGCCTGAGGAGAGGCGTTTGCCAGAAAGGATTCAACCCGAAATAGCCCCCCCCCCCGTGTGTGGCAGGCTTTTCTCGTCATTGCCCACCCTCTTTGAATCGGGAGCCAGAGGGGGGCACGGGGGAGGGGGGGGGGGGGGGGCTGTCTCATTTGTTGCTTGCCTTCGCAATTTTTTTAACCATCCCTTTCGAGACGGAGCACCGTTGCTATTTCTACCAGAGACGCCTCCAGCATTTGGGCGCCCAGTACACTTTTCGTTCCATATATTACATAAAACACTTTTTGCTCATCTTTATTTCTTACCCGTTTTGCCGTCTGTGCCCACCATCTAGCTCCTAGAAAAGCGATCGTTTTTCTCGCTCTCTATCTGATGTACCAAACTTCTCCACGTCACATCCGTCTGTTTTCCTCGTTTCCTCTAACACATTACGTCCCTCCTTGAACAGCTCACATTCTCCCGCTATATAATATATGACGGATTCTACTCTCGCTTGCCTTGCCACAAGGGCAGCTCTGTCTACCTTCTTCCTCCGCCACCCCTCCACCCGACTACGTCCTGCACTATTCCTCTTTCATTTTGGCCGGTCCAGGCCCCCCACAAGAAAACGCGCATTTTCAGCGTTTTCGTGTACGAAATCCATTGGGCCGTGCAGGGCGGGGCGGGTGTAGGTGCTTCTACGTACACGCCGCCCATCGTTTTAGTCGATGTTTCACTGTTTCGCCCAGGACACGTGCGCTGGGGGCGAGGCGCGCGCGCGCGGCGGGGGTGTTATTGTCCATGTTTCGCACTTTTAGAGTTCTCAGAGGATTTTTTGCATCACTCTCGCTCGATCTTTCGTGCTGGCCTTTTGTCGGCATGCTACGCCTTGCTGCCGAGACAACACCCATTTTCTGTGTGGCAAATGTATCCTGTGGGCGCAGCACTGTGGCGGTTGTGGCAGCACTCGATCTCGTGGCGACATTTTGTTTCGTGGCGACACTCCAATCGTGACACTGCTGGTTGCTGCGTGTTCTTTGTTGAGTTGAGAGACGATACAATTGTGTTGGGGCAATGCTGTATTTTGTGACGATTAACACTCTTCCTGTGCGGAAAGGCATTGGCGCATACCGGTACAGCACACTATGCACAAGTATGCAGCACATGCGACTGTTGATCAGATTCATATTAACGGCGCATTGCAGCAAAACACCGGCACGTCTGTCACCTGCTGCGGCGAGGCTGTCGGTACGCCGACCGATACATGTTGAACGCGAACCAATTTGATACACCCTGTGGTATGCGCTATTCGCAATCATAATCGACAACACGACGATGATTGTTATAAGGCTCAGTTTGGGTAAGCTGTTGGTTAACCATTTGCAAGTGGTCAAAAGGACTTATACCCCACTAACTCCTTAACAAATGGCGTTGCCGGTAGGACCATGGGTTTTTTGAGTCGTGGGTTCAAAAGGACTAATACCCCACTAATTCCTCAACAAATGGCGTTGTCGGTAGGACCATGGGTTTTTTGAGTCGTGGGTTCAAATCCCGCATCCACCATAAAAAAGTTTTTTTTCTGATTGTGCCCATGTCGAACTTGATAAATACTTCCCCCAGTATACCCAGGAAATGAAACGGCTTGGATATATTGACAGGTCCGCCCGTACATCCGGCCGACCTGCTATCCCGCCGTTTCAGGGGGGGAGTGTTATAAGGCTTAGTTTGGGTAAGCTATTGGTTAACCTTTTGCAAGTGGTCAAACGGACTAATACCCCTCTAATTCCTCAACATGATGGTGTCATGGTGGCGGTGGGAATGGTGTGGTGTGGTGTGGTGTGGCGGGGAGGTGGACGTGGTGGTGGTGGTGGTGGTGGTGGTTGGGGATGCCTGTTTTGTTGTATCTACACTACTGCTGCTGTACAGTAGTATCTATTTGAATACTGTGATTCTCCTTCTTTTAGTGCTTGCTCTGTGAAACCCGCATCCGGCGACTTACGCCGGCTACCACCGTACCCCTGGAGGAGAGCGGGGGGAAGGGGCCGTGGGATATGGCGGTGTGATAGCCCATAGGGGGGGGATGTATAGCCTCGGTTTGGAGGAGTTTACATCGTCAGAGGGCAAAAGGGTTTACCTGGTACACACGATATCAAAAGAACCCGTCTATACGACGTAGCATCCATCCCATCCACGCCGTCCACCCAATCCATCCATCCATCCATCCATCCATCCATCCATCCATCCATCCATCCATCCATCCATCCATCCATCCATCCATCCATCCATCCATCCATCCATCCATCCATCCATCCATCCATCCATCCATCCATCCATCCTTCCGCACACACAGGGACACGGGCACTTACGCATGCACCACGCAATGCATATAAAACCTGTCACTCACGCACAGCGACGGTGACTGCCACATGCGTACGAGCCATGGGAGTCGTAGACATACTCTGTTATCGTCCCGACTCTTTGAACACTACGTTTACATGTACCCGGTACATCAAGAGTCGCGAGTACACTCCTACATCTGTCGTGTATGCGTGATCGATCTGCTAAAACGCGTATTATTATCGAGGCACGAGAAAATAAGGGTTTTGTATGTACGGAAGAAGTTTGGGGTTACTGCACGTTGACCAATGAGATCAACGCGGGTGGTTACTTGTACTTGTCCTGGTATAGCAAAGGGAACCTTGGATCAGTTTGTCTTGTTGCTGACTAGCAAGCGAAGCACGCAGAGAAGAGAGGAGCATCGTCAGCAAGACAAGGTCAAGGTGTGATAGACTGGCTGATTTCGAAGTTGGGTGTGATAGACTGGCTATTGCTTGCTGCGACTGCTGCTGCTGTGAGACTTCGCTGGTACTGCCGTGGTGACTGCCGTGGTAATAATTCGTTGTGACTACTGCTGTGGCGAGTTGTTGTTGTTGTTGTTGTTGTTCTCACATTAACTCGCATAATCAAGTCCGTGGTCACAGGACAGGCTCCAGTCACTCTGGAGCTGAGGAATACCCCAGGGAAAAACACACAACCCAAGGTGGTACACGCATATATCACAGCTGACGCAATTCATGCCTCCACCAGAAACATATAAAAGTGAAATCGGGAGTCAGTCTACGATGTGCCAGGTCCAGGCCGGTACATACGTCTCACTACTCACGCCTGGAGAAACCAAATATTCCGATTGCCACCCAAGGAAGACTACCACGTATATATTACACGTAGTATCTATCACTACGCATACGCACGACAGGCATAAGTCAATTGGAGAAAAAGAAACAAAGAAAAGATAAAAAGCTAAAGGAAAGGAAAGAAAAGAAAAGAAAAAAACGAAACAAGACGAAAAAGGCAAGCAAAGATAAGAAAAAGACAAGAAAAGCAAGAAAAGACAAGACAGGAAAGCAAGGAAAGAAGAAGAGAAAAAAAGAAAAAAAAAGAAATAAAAAAAGAAAAGAAAGAAAAATGTCATACTAGTAGACCCTAGGAACTGGCTAAGAATGGCATTGGACTAACAGAGGGTATCACGTCCATCATCAATGGCACCTGGGAAAGAACGCAACATGGCGAAGAAATCAGGGCGGTCTTATGCCATCTTGTGATGGCCATTAGAAAGCCCACAACTTTCAATACGATGATGGCCAAACCCAGACTTCAGTCTCTTGGGCATGACGCTCCCCCTTCCGCCCCTCCCCCATTCCTCCCTTTCCCCCTCCCCCCTCCCCCCCTCCCCCACTCCCCTCCCCGCCCCCCCCCCTTCCCCCTCCCCCCGGCCGCTTAGAGATGCCAACGGTGGATGACGCTGCCGCAGCCTTTGCGCGTCGCTCTGCAGCTTTGCGTCTCTCCGTTTCATGCCAATTCCGCATGAACAACTCGGCTCCCTCCTCTACTCTTCGAAACCATCTGCCAGCCTTCTGAGCAGCCTTTCGCCATCCTTCGAATTTCATTCCAAAAACCGACATATCCTCCTTCAGATGATCCATCCAGTCTTTCTCTTGCCCCCCTGAGTAGCCTTTACCCCCAACAAACTCCCCAAACATCACCCTCTGTGGCAGACGCTCCTCCCCCATGCGTGCCACGAATCCCGCAAACAAAATCCTCCGTTTGCGCACTATCACCTCAACGCTCTCGGAATCTGTCTGGGCAAGCGCGTCGGCGTACGATAGGGTGTGGTCGTCGCGCTTCCGTTTCCGCCATCCAAGGCATCGGAGGAGCATGGAGCGGTGAACCCGTCGTAGCCTGTCATAGTCAGGCTTCTTCGGGCTCCACGTCATGCAACCGTACAGCAGTGTCTCGACCACCTCAGCTTTCAGCAACCGCACCTTCAACCGTAAACGCACACCCGGGCGATCATAGATTTCCATCTTGTACCGCTGGAAACACGCCCAGGCCCTCTGAAGACGCCGCGTTATTTCAGTGCTAAGGTTTCTGTCTGCGGTGATAGCCCCGCCCAAGTATACAAACTGGATTGTTTGTTTGTAAACCTGGCCGGCTGCATTGATCGTGAAGGACACCTTCCCCCCGCTTTTGGTTTCCAGGCACATTATTTCTGTTTTTGCCTCGGATACTGTAAGCCCGAACGACGAACACGCAGTCACGATCGTCGTCATCGTCCTCTCCAGACCTTCTGATGATCGCGATACGATGCCCGCATCGTCCGCGTACAGCATACCCCACAATCTCTGCACCCCCTCCCCCTCCTTCCCCCTCCGTCCGTCGACTTTGCCTGTGCGTGAAGTGCCCTTCTCGCCTTCCTTCTTTCGTTGAAGCTGCACCATGTTGTCCGTGATGGCTGCATCAGCGAGGAAGCGTTTCTCGGCAACACGCAGTACCGCAGTGAAAAACATGTTGAACAGCAGTGGCGCGAGCACGCATCCTTGCCTGAGACCTTGCCCCACGTCGAACTTATCCGAGCACTCTCCATCATCCAGCCGCACGCATGCTTGCATACCGTCGTGGAATTGGCGGATGACGGCGAGCATTCTCGGTGGCACGCCAAAACGAGCAAGGACATCCCACAAAAGGCTTCGGTCGACGGAGTCGTATGCTTTGGTGAGGTCAATAAAGCACATGTACAAGGGGGTGTCCTTCTTCCGCGCCATTTCCTGCAGTCGTCGTACTACGAACATCATGTCAACCGTCGAGCGTTGGGGTCTGAACCCACACTGTTCCTCCGGCAGAATGTTCTCGCGTTCGCAATAGTCACTCAGGCGACCCGCGATGACTTTGAGGAGTACTTTACCGGCGTGAGCCACGAGGGAGATGCCACGATAATTGCCACACTCAGTCCGATCTTTCTTCTTGTGAAGCACCTTAATCGTAGCATCTTTCCATTGTTGGGGTACGCCACCCCCCCTCCACACAGCGACGATGATATCGTGGAAGTTTCCGAGGGTGTCGAATTCTCCTTCGTCGGCCAAAACCTTCAAGAGCTCGGCCGGGAGACCATCGGGCCCTACCGCCTTTCGGTTCGCCAGCGCCCGGATCGCCTCCTCTACTTCGTACCTAGACGGGACATCGTCCAGTGGTCTGCACGGGGGCCACTGCTTAAGCTCGCCCACAATGCTTGGATCAAGGGTCGGCGACTTGGTGTTGAGCAGTTTGTGAAACCACCTCACCCACCGCTCGCGGATGAGGACGTTATCCCGCAGCAATCGACCTTCCTCGTCCTTGATGTACTGCGAGTTAAACGTCCTCTTCCCTTCCACATCCATCCCCTTGAGGTGTTTGTAGAAGCCAAAATGATCACCTTCTCGGATACGCCCTTCGAGTTGGCGAACGTAATCTTCGAAGAACCTCTGAACAGCTTCCGCCCGCGTGCGTTTCAGCTGTTTGATGGTCGCCTTCAAGGCTTGCCGTAGACCACGATCGTTTGGAGCAGAACGGACCCGTTTCCTCGCGTCTTCTCTATCCTGCCATCGTGCATTCAACTCGGCTCTCGTCTCCTCAGTCGCACACCAGCCCCTCGGTACTTGTTTACGCCGAGTAGGGGGCGCTATGTCGGCGGCGTTTGACAGTATCGTCTCGGTCAGTAATGAGGCCATGTCATCAACGCTTCCGGCATTAGTACCGGGTGTCGGAGAGGCAAGGTTGGCTGCTATCGCATTTGTCAAATTCATCCGTAGATGCGGGTCCGCCATTAATCTTTGTAGATCAATAGCTCGCCGGCTTTTGACAACTACCTTTGGACGATTTGGTGCGATGCGGCCTAAGAGGCGAATACTTGCTATCACGAGGTTGTGGTCCGACTCGGCGTTCTCCCTGGGTGGAGTCCGCACAGTGACATTACGTACCAATCGTCTATCCACTTGCCGTGTCAGTATGTAGTCAAGTCTGTACTGGGCCTTTCCTCGGTTAGGGCTCTGAAATGTATACGATATGCAACGAGCAGGTGTAGCATAGTACGTGTTGAGGAGGGCGAGCTTGTTGTCAGTTGCGTGAGTCAATAGTCGCTCTCCGTTGTCGTTCAGCTCATCACGTCCGTATGCACCCAATACCTTGCTGTCGGTCCACTCGATCCCTCTCATGCCTGTACGAGCATTTGCGTCCATCAGGACAAGGAGGTGGTCCCTACTGGGAACCTCCTTGACCACCTCGTCAAGTGAATTCCAAAAGAAATCCTTTTCGCTGGTGCTCTTGTCGAGAGTGGGAGCATAGCCTACAATGAAAGACACACCGTTAGATTTCCCTTTGAGTTGGATGCGAACCTTCATCAGCCTAGCACTGATGCACTCAACCGCGACGTCACCCTTATCCATCCCTGCCACGATAGACTCTCTAACAGCTAAGCCTACCCCATGGGTCCCCTTCTTTTCGTACTTTCCTCCGTCTGCTCCTGAGCAAAACACAACATACCCCGCCGCCGTGAAAGCACTTTGTCCATTACGCCTCACCTCCTGCAATCCTATGACATCACAACCTGCGTCTTGGCAAGTCTTCATTATCACCTCAGCGTGGCCTATACCATTCGTGCCCTTGAAAGCAAGTGTTCGAACGTTGTACGTACCCACGACGAGTTCCCCTGCTCTCGACCTAGCCCTTGCATCTGTGCGAATTTTGTGAGCAGCCCTTCGAATCCTCCTGCGTCTCCTCCTTTTCTTCCGAGCCTCCGATTTCCTCCATTCCACCCTCCGTTTTTCCCATACAGAGCATTTCCCCCTCTCCGTCTCCCTTCGCCCAGCCCGGTTCTTGCCTAAGTGCCAACGTGAAGGGGGCAGCAGTCCCGACACGCCACGTCCATCTCCTTCCCGACTTTGGTGCTTACTCACGTGGGTTCGATCCTCTCTTCTCTGTTCGATACGTGCCCCATGCTTTCCGCGGCGGTGATGCGACACTGCGTCCGCAGGCAAGGCCGCTGCGTTAAAAAATTCCGCGAGGAAATTTTTTGCCTTGTCGCTGGATGACACCGCCGGCCCGGCCATACCCGAGCACTAGTTCAGCGCACGAGTAAGGTCGACGCCACACAACCCCTCAGTGCTGCGGGCTGTCTCTGTGACGATGGGTGATTCGCCGGGTGCCGTGGCCCCTGCTGCCGCCAGCGCTAAGGTGGAGGATACTTTGGGTGCCCGGGCCGCCGCAGCTCTCATCCTTCCGCACACACACAGGGACACGGGCACTTACGCATGCACCACGCAATGCATATAAAACCTGTCAAGTACGTAGCACCACTCACTCACGCACAGCGACGGTGACTGCCACATGCGTACGAGCCATGGGAGTCGTAGACATACTCTGTTATCGTCCCGACTCTTTGAACACTACGTTTACATGTACCCGGTACATCAAGAGTCGCGAGTACACTCCTACATCTGTCGTGTATGCGTGATCGATCTGCTAAAAAGATACTGTAAACTACAAACGGCGAAAATAATACCTGGTACGAAGCCATTCGAGTCGAAACCCGGGACCGCTCATTTTTCTCTACCTGCCTGTCGTGCCGCTTTCGCGTCTCAACCGCGTACATTGCGCTTCCACCGACAGCCGCGTACTTTGCAGTGGTCCTGGTAACCTCTGCAGCCCCGCTCGAAGGAGGGGTACGATTACACGGCGTGACCCATGGAAGGTGTCCATTTGACAGCGCTCGCGCTGCTGGTGCTCTTCGGCGCAAACTGGGTGAGTCCCTTTGGTACGGCATATGTTCTTTGTTAGCCTCGTTTTATTACTGTGCTTGGCATCTATTACATCTGTTTATCTCACTGTGTTAGTGAGAGGAAGACCCACAGACAGGCAGCGAACATCAGCTAGTTGCATTCAAGAGAGGAGTCCACTCAGCAGATACGCACCGGTAGTAGCCCCTGTCAGCGTGCCGAGCGGCGCTCCTGAGGTTTTAGCGCACAGCCGCTCTGTATCCTGTGATGTGATAAGAATTTAATATCGGTACGAAGCTGGAAGCTGGGTTAGGTACATTCACCTATTATTTTTCCCAACTTTGCGGTGAGACGGAGATGCGGCTACCGCCGTAGACAGAACACAACAGCAGTCGTGGTCCGGTGATAGTGCTGTGCCGTCAAGTGCGGAGCGCCAGTCTAGTCTAGTGCGGTTAAGATGCTTGTCACAGCCGCCGTCCAACAGAGTACCTCCCCGTACCCCGGGATAGGTCGGGGTCCCGCTTGAGTGCAGGTGATGTCATCTCGCAATGCGCCGCACTCTTGGCCCTCGACTCTACTGGACGTGAATATAATAAACGTTGTAATATTAATATAAATATAAATCGTTACTTAAATTTAGGTCCAGTACGGTATATCCAGGACCGCATGGCAGGCATGTGCATTGCATTGCCTTGCTGCGGGGCCTGGCACGGGCAGCAGCAATCCTTGTCGTATAGCTATATTGTCGTAAGTATCCATACCATACGGTCGATTTTTCGGTGAGTCTCTCAGTAGTGGTAGCTACGTTTGTAGCGTGCCTGCTGTACTGCTTTTGTTTCGACGGTAGGGTGGGCGTGCGTATGCGTGGTGCGACATTCAGGTCTCGCCTGACTTGTCTCGTTCTTTTCCGCACCATGAACGGCCAATAACGCACTGCTGTGGGGTCCATGTACGGCGATAAGAACGAGGTACAAACGCGTTGTTTTGTCATGGCGCGAGCATGCAGCACACGACAGCAGTGCAAGCTGTGCCCGCGTCTTACTGGCGCTTGCATTGGAGTTCGACAGTAAACGTCGTCGTCACCTACTTCAATGGCAGCCCGGGTTTCTTGGTGGGAAGCATGCTGCTGCAACCGTCAGTTTTATTCGTCAATTTTCCCCTCTGATTGAGAAGCCGCGAAAGGGTTGATAAAACAACAATCCAAGCGCTCAAGAACCAAGAACAGTAACCCCTCACTAATTCCGAGTAATTTGCACCCGGAAACGTGGGTGTACAGGTACAGGTATAAGACTAGGTGTAAACTGGGCAACAAAACTCACACAAATTCCGAGTAGCTTTTCGCGAAAAATGATTTGTAAATTCGTATGTACAGCAGAAGCACCGGCCTTGTACCTTCTTGGGTATGGTGAGGAGCCGGAAGACTGGCCCAGGTTGTTCGTTCAAACAAGTCTGTATCAACCTGCAGCGCTGACTCTGCTTGACTACCTGTATCGCTCGCAGGTCAGCAACTACGAACTGGGCAAGGTGTGTCTCAAGACTATCATATCGAATTGTTACAATTGACCCGCGTTTGATCTGATCGATACGAGAAGACTTGTTCCGTACGTGCAAAACTTGCATTTTCTCGTGCCTTTAGTATATGCGTAACTACGTATACAGCAGAAGCTCCGGCCTTGTATATGACTGGAGCCTGTACTGCTGCTGTTACCACGGACTTGATTATACGAGTTAATGTGAGAACAACAACACCATGATTTGACGCCGGTCGTCTCGGTGGCGTATCAGGTTATCCTCGAGCCTGGTATAGGTCAGTTTCGTGAGTTCGAGTCCCCCGAGTGCGTACGAACTCATGCCAGGTATAAATTTGTAAATACTTTCTCTCGTGCACAAATTGACTTGCGGAAAGCGCGAGACTCGATGAAAAATCGACGAGCAGTGGGATTGCTGAACCCTATGCGCGACAACAAAATGGAAGGCAAGAACCGGGGGGTAGAAGAGGCGACACCTGACCTGTGACCACGGCTTGTCCAGAAGCTGGATACGTAGTGGAAGTGTGAAAAAATAGAACAAAATAACATGATTAGGAACCGGAAGACTGGCCCAGGTTTGTTCGTGGGTATCTTATTTTGAGAAAAGGCGTTTTCCACGCTAACTTGGTGTGGGACGCACCATTTATAAAATGAGAGACTCACCCTGCTGAAGACATTGTATCGGTTTTTATTTGAGGCGTGGTACTGCATAAAAACTCCCGAGTTTCTTACGTCCCCGGAAACGGAAACGTCTGATGGCGGTGCTTGTGTTGCTCTTTGAATCGTACGAGTATGAAAGGGCTCATGCGACCGCTGTGTATGATATGATGATATGATACGTGTAATGCGGTAACTATTATTAATGATAAGTACCAGCTATAATTAGAAGTAACATTTGCAACCATCTGGTTCGTTTCGACGTTTTGACGTCACAGCAGCAGTGCTGCTGTAGGTGGTATCATGAGCGGTTCAGCACACAGCTCGTACACGGCACAGGAACAACACCGAACAACATGCTGCACCCCGCTCACCGCTTTAAGTGCTTAGACTACGACGTGCTGTGAGTACGAGCGTGGGCATGCTTGTTCTCGAGAGGCAGTATGCATGCTACTGGTGCAGCAGCAGCTTTTTAGTTTTTTTTTGAGCGGTGGGGTAGGTGCATACAGTACGTTGATACGCCTGCGGGGTAACTCATCTCCTATCTGTGGGCCATCACACAGCCGGCGTCCCCGGTCCCCGATAGTTCAGTAGTAAGCCGCGTAACTATTGAGGTCGATGTATTAGGTTCGGACCCAGGGTTAGGTTGAACGTTAACGTTGGCTTCCGGTGCACCACGGGTCAAAAAGTGCGTCTTACGCGCTCCTTTTACTCTCCCGTAGTAGGCGGGCATCAGGGGTCCGGCGTACAGAAACACTATCATATGGTGTTGACCCTGGTACAAGGTTCACTGTCTGTAATTCTAAGGGGAGTTTAGATCTACACCCTCAATGAGGTCACACCCAGTAATACGCGCGATCGGAGTATCACACGCAGCATGCACAGATGGGTTTCGACAAAATCTTCGAGTTCAAGTTCCACAGCTGTACGAAGTGTACTTTAAAAAAGATTACTGGTACGGAATGAAAGAAGTACGAAAGAAGAGAAAAAAACGGAAACGAAACGAAAACACCGCCTATCGCCAAATGGTTGTGGACACTTGTATCAGGCCGAGCATCGCCCAAACACCCTAGCTTCCTCATCCACTTGACTCGCTCATGAGAGAAACACAGCACTTGTATTAGAGCACGTTGGGACAGAGTCCCGCCGTCACGGTCAGACAAGAGCAAGACTGACAGGCTGTGTGCGATGTTGCATAGCAGTAGCAGCAATCCGTTTTCCCCCCGTATAGCATCTGCTTGTAGTACCCTAAGTTTGAGTCTGTGCTCTACCTGAAAGCATGATGGCTGTTTCGAGTCTCTAGTCGGCGTGTCAAGTGTCGAGCTCATACATGGGATAAAAGCAGAAAAAAGGAGCCTTAAAAAAATCACCTGCGAAAAAGACATTACTTTATGCATTTCAATTTTCTAAAAAGCGCCTGCGTCGGAAAGCAATCTAGGGTAAATTTCGGCCTATGGCGAAACGGACCAAAAAAAGAACCCGACTACGTATATACGGCGAAACGGACCGACAATCCCCCCCCCCCCCCTATGTACGGCAACATACCCGAACAAGATAAAAAGTCGCCTACGACAAACTAGTACGGACCCAGTTTTTTTTTTCGCCCACAGAGAAAGTGGGGCCGCACATTTTTTTTTGCCTGCGGTGAACACGGGTAGGACACGAAAAAACGGGGATGCAGAGTGCCGGACATTGATTCCGACACACGATGCGCTAAGCGGAACTGTCGCGAAAAAGGAGCGCCAGTGCACCGCCGCACACACCGTAAGCATAACCCTGGTTTGACCCCGCAAGGGTCTCTTTCTTACAAGTTGACCGACCGAACGTGCGAGAGTGCGAGTTGTTGGGCGAAATTCGAGGCAAGACGACGAGCATAACAAGCTGAAGAATGTTAACCCTACGCACGGTAAAAATGAAGGCACGTAACGGGGGAGAGCAGGGAAGACACCTGCTGTGACAATGGGTTGTCCAGTTGCTCGCTGAGGGTAAAAACCTCCAACGAGTTGAGGTGGAGAGTAAAAGCGATGGAAAAAATAATTGAAAGAGGTTCGTGTTTTTGCCAAGCACGTACCGGCGGGGGAGAAGGGAGGTCACCTGCGACCACGGCCTGTTCAGAAGTTCGCTGAGGGTAATAACACCTACGACTTTAGCTGGAAAGTAAAAGTTATAATATTGATAAAATATAAGTAAAAGCGCCTCAAAGAATCGAGAACACCGACTTAACATGCGATACTGCTGTGCGTCTCGCTAGGAGCTCGCGCGGGTGGATGCTGCACATTTGTTGTGCTGCACGAGTATGCGAAGTTTTTTTTTGTCCTCGTTGTCTTCACAGCCGAGATTCCCACAGTTAAGAATTTCGGACTGATGGCGGTCACATACATATTTAACTTTTTAAAAAGATGAACAATTTCGCAATACCAGGTATACACGAACACTTGCACATTTTTCGGCTCTGCCAGGTACGAGGTATGGCCTATGGCCGGCACTACGAGCACCAGGTGTGGCCTTTGGTGTGGAGTACAGAACGCAGAACGTGCAACATAGCGCAGCGGTTGAGCTGGCCCAGCCAATTACCTCCGATTTTGTGTCAATCATACATGTCGTAACGTGGAACTCTTCTGACATTTTGGATCGATCCAATCCCGCTTGTTCACGGCAGACAATTCCGACGCGATTAGGAATAATATTTTTCGCTGGCACAGCATACAAAATGTCGCCATAATAGACGAGCCGCTTCTTCTATGATGTTCTGGTTTCTTATAATAGCTATCATCTCGTTTCTTCCTTGGAAATTGTTGTTGCTTTAGTCCTTTTTTTTGTTTATTGGGAGCACATGCTGTTCATTGTCAAGTCTAGGTTGTCGCCTCTTGTTCTCTTGTCGAGAGGCGTCCTATTGTGGAGAGGCATTTTCCTACCCGGGGCGGCGTATCCACGATCGTTCGCATGGCCGTTCGTCGTTTGCGTCTCTGTACAGAAATCTTGAACACATGTTTGTGTACGATCAAACGGGCTGACTTCGTTGTCCGATCGTCCGACAAACACGCGATAATCCTACGTAAGTTTCACCTTCCCCCCCCGTCCCTCCCCCCCCCCCAACTTCCCCCCCCCACCCTCCTCCGTCTCTCCCCTCCCGCCCCCCCCGACTCCTATACCCCCGCCACATAATGGGTCACATTGAGTATACCCCCTTTCTCCCGCCCCCCCGTCATCCCACTCCACCGCCCGTCCCGCCCAATCCCGCCGCCCCACTCCCCAACCCCCCCCCTCCCCCCCTCGTGCAGGTGCTGTATGGCTGCCTTTGGTTGCACGAGCGGCTGTCCCTCCGCCCGTTCCGCAATCACAGTGTGTCGGGCGATAATGGCGGGGGGGAAACAGTTCTCGCTCAGCGCGCGGTCACCGCTGACCCTACCGCCCCCGCCGCCGCCTCTGTAGGTGTTGTCAGTGGTGGGGGTGATGGTCCTCCAGCGGCTGTCGCCGGTGGTGGAGGAGGCGGCGGGGGTGGGGGTGGAGGGGGAGGGCATGGCAAGAAGGTTTTGTCGGAGCCTTTGGCTAAGACCCTGACCTCGGTGAGATCTTTCTCGGGAGAGCTGGCGCGCCTTGGCGTGGTGATTACGTTCGCTTATATGTGCGAGCACCATCCTCCGTTTCCTCACAGCAAGAAGGTGAGGTGGGACGGGGGAGGGGGGAGGAGGGTCCGACCTTGGGTTGGGATGTCTTTGGGGGGTCGGACTTTGTTGGTGTTGGTGTTGGTGTTGGTGTTGGTGTTGGTGTTGGTGTTGGTGTTGATGGTGACTAGTTTTGTCGTTGGTGATGCTAGTGCTTGTGGTGGTGTTGCTGGGAGATGTTGGTGGTGGTGTTTTTGTTGTCCAGATTAAGCATGTGCTTGTTGATGTTGGCTTCTGGTGCTGGCTTGTTTGGTGGCGTTGGTGTTGTGTTGCCGTTGCTGTTGCTGTTGCTGTTGCTGCTGCCAATTGGAAGGTTAGAGGAGGGGGGAGAAGGAGGAGAGGCGATGAGTGCTCGTGAGGTGGGAGGCGGCGGCGCAGAATCCAAGGCTAAGGATATGGATGCCTCATTGATTGGCTCAATATTTCAGTATTTCCGGACGGAGTGGTATATATTCATGATTGTGTACCAGTCTCTGATCGTAAAGTGTATGCAAGTATATTTACGCGCTATGTACGCGCTGAAAAAGGTTCCGGTTTCGCTGATAGCGTCTGCTTCGACGACGGAAAATAATGAAGGTCTTTAGTTGGCAGGAGTTAGTTATATTTGGGGCGATCGTACTGGTTCATAGCTAGTATTTGTTGTATCTTGTGTGTTTCATTTTTGTTTGGTTGCGTTTGTCGGATTCGAAAACGCGCTTATAGTACTGTAGTGGTATGTAAAATCAGTTTAAATCATGCCCGGAGTTGCCGCTAGGGTTATAGCCCA
Source organism: Undaria pinnatifida (assembly GCA_012845835.1). Classification (NCBI taxonomy): domain Eukaryota; class Phaeophyceae; order Laminariales; family Alariaceae; genus Undaria; species Undaria pinnatifida. The sequence goes on along the minus strand of JABAKD010000012.1, from coordinate 4,734,846 downwards.
AGCAGGCCTACTTTACACATTTTTTAGCCCGACTAGCCCAACCAGGCTTGCTTCTGGCGGGCAGTAGACGACAGCAGGCGACAGCAAGCGAGGTACGCAACGGACGAATAGCCCGAAGCAGGTGACGTATGCGTCTGCGATTTCGGCGCGACTATTACTAGTCCGTAGTATTGACAGCATTCGACACCTCCTTTTTTTTCTCGCACTTCCACTTTCCAGCTTCTGAACAAGCCGTGGTGACAGGTGTTGTCCCTTCTTCCCCCCGGTTCTTGCCTTCAGTTTTTATCGCGCATTGGGTTCAGCAATCCCACTGCTCGTCGATTTTTCATCGAGTGTTGATAACTCGCGCTCTCGCGCCTTCTGCGAGTCAATTTGTGCACAAGAAAAAGTCCCCACGAATTTATACGAGTATGCACTCGGCGGGGCTCGAACTCACGAAACTGACCTATACCAGGCTCGAGGGTATAGCTTGATACGCCACCGGGGCGACCGGTATCCTCCTGTAAACACCCAGCTCGACACACAACAGAAGGGGGGCAGATCCTGCGCTGCCCTGCCTGCCTGCTGCTGCTGTTGCTGCTACTGCTACTCTGCTGACGACTGCGTCTGTAGCTGACTGCTGCTTGACTGCGGTGCGCGGTGCGCGCGCGTGTGTGTTTTTGGTCTGCGTTCACCAGGATACCAGGCACACTCCTATACCAGGTACATACTCTACTCTACAGTAACTGGGGGATTCCCTGACAGCAGTAACGGTATGTGCCACCCCAAAATTCCGGCGCTGTTCAGGTCACCGGCACTATTGGGAATAGAGTTGCCTTTCATACTTACCATAGAGTTCCAGTCGTACCAAGCTCTCTCTCGGCATTGTAGAGAGCGGTGGCACTATTCAACCGGCACTATAGACAGCCGGTGATTTGTCAGCAATAACAGCAAACGTATACCTGGTACCTGGTGCACACCTTCGAGTAAAACTCGACCTTGGCGCAACGCTCCAGGCATGATGAACGGAATATAAGAACACCGAGAAACGGGGGAAGATCCTGCTTTGCTCTTCGCTTCTTTGCTCTGTCTGCCTCTCTGCTGCTGCTGCTACTGCTGCTCTACTACTGTAAGGCTGTGTTTGCAACTCTCTCTGCTTGCTCTCATGTGGACTGCGTGTGGCTTGTGTGTATCTACTCGTCGTATTGTATCTACATGGTGCTCCCAACAATGCCGGTATGCGCCAGCCCAACATACCGGCACTGAGTAGGACACCGGCACTATTGGAAAATAGTTGCCATACATACTTTCTATCATTCGAGAGTCGTGGTGCTGAGCGATTTTACCGGGAGTATAGAGAGTAGTAGTAATATTCAATCGGCACTATGGAGTCGTACTCATACGTACTACCGCCCCCCCTCCCCTTAGCGGTCATACTAAATTTAAGTAACTACAGGATATACATAATAAACTGGTGCATTCCACAGCTGTCAGATTTTGTCCCCCTCAAAAACGGGTTTTATAGTGTCCGCGCACAGATTGATCAACATCACCCTGTTGACCCTGGTACAAGCTACACTGTAGTTCCAAGGAGAGTCGCCGACCTATATCCTTAATGAGGGTACACACCCAGTAATACGCGCGATCGGAGTATCACACACAGCTTGCAAATATGAGTTTCGACGAAACCTTCGATCTCACAGCTGGAGTGTATTTTATTTTTAATAATATATTAGTACGTATTATTTGTCAACGTTTGGCTTTGAAAGAGTCGCCACCTTTTTTTCGTTTATTTTTTGCCTCTTTTTCGTTTTGTTTGTGGCTTTCCGCAGCATCACGCGCTGACTGCTTCTTCTGCTCTCCGAAGGATACTCCTTTTGCTGCTGTACGTAGCTGTATTATATGATCGGTGTACGACTACGCCCCCGCTCCATTGGCGAAAACGCTTTGAGTGTTTTACTAGTGGCTTTTAAAGCCGTTTCGGCACCGTTTCGCTGCTGCTGCTGTGGTCTGCCTGTAGCAGGAACCATGTGTGCTATACAAGCTACTTTGTTTGGCGCTTTTTATTGCTTTCGCCATCTGCGTTTAATCTTGGCGCAGTTTTTGCGTTCTGTGTAACCACCAATATTAACACAGGTCCCCAGCGTCATTCGTAAGGCAAACCGTGTCTTACATGAACCAAATGCGAAATATACTCGTAGACGAGTAGTCTGTTCAGTCAGGTTTGATCTGGGCCTTGTTGTTTCTTGCGTCGCCGCCCTCGACCAGAGGCACCTTTACCGGGTTTGAACCCACCAAATCGTACCAGATAAAGTACTAAACATATTTCACTTTATTTTACAGAGGTTTTCTAGGCTGTTTTTTTTTGTGTTATTGTGTTTTTGTGCTTTTTGCCAAATCGCGAGAGGGCGTCGACCCATCCTAACCCTAGCCCTAACCCTAACCCCAACCCTAATCCCAACCCCAACCCTATCCCTAACCCCAACCCTAACCCCAACCCCAACCCTAACCCCAACCCTAACCCCTAACCCTAACCTCAACCCTAGCCCAGGAGCTAAGGCTCCGACCCGAGCGGCGGCTTCGCCGCGCGTTTTGGAAAAACTGAGAAAAATTGTGCGGACGGACCACGACAAACATCGAAATAGATTATTTGGTACTCTTATCTGGTATGATTTGCGGGTGGAGAACATCCATCGCAAAGACCATGGTGGAGGGGTCCCCCATTTAGGGACCTTTTGTCCGCAGAGGCTCGGGTTCGCTCGCGCGCGTGACCCCCCCCCTGTTGAGGACTTTGCGGTTTTGTTGGTGCTCTTTCAGTTTTGTGGTGTGAATGCGCGATGGAATGGTAAGCTACGACGATCGCTGCGTCCGAAAAGCGACTTAAGTCCTTTATCGGTGAGTTACAGAGTCGCAAGTGCGAGTGACTCGAAGTCGGTAGTGCTTTAACGGGGGCACATGATAGCATCCATGATAGCATCCATGATAACATCCATGATAACATCCATAATAACATCCATGATAACATCCATGATAACATCCATGATAACATCCATGATAACACCCATGATAGCGCCCATGATAGCATCCATGATAACATCCATGATAACATGCATAATAACGTCCATGATAACGCCCATGACAACATCCATGATAACATCCATGATAACATCCATGATAACATCCATGATAACATCCATGATAACATCTATGATAACGTCCGCCCCATCGTGGCCTTGGTCCCTTGTTATTGTTTATATAACACGACCCCGAATGGAAACATTGTGCCAGGTACTTTGTATCGTTTTGTTTTATTACGGGTGTCGGGTTCGACAACGCGCGTATCCATATGTATGTACGCAGGTGGACCACGTGAACGTGTCCTGGTGCGTTGCGCTCGTGCTGCTGGTGTCTTCGTTCGTACAGAAATCACGCCCCTCTGTTTTGTTTTTCATGCTGATATTTTTCGGAATTTTGATGTCTTTTGTGTTACCAGGTATCTTGTTGTTGCGCGCCCTCGGATTACGTGCTAAACAGTAAGCAGTGATCGTGCACTTTTGTGTCTATTTTTCGTGTCTTTTTTTTGTTGTTGCCGTGTTTGATTTGTTGTGTGTTTGTAACGTTTTGTCGGTTTCGAAAAACGCGCGTACGATATTTTTATGTATGCAGGTGCACGACATGGACATGTTCTGGTGCGTGGCTTTGATGCTACTGGTATCGTCTGCCCTGAACGTGCGCAAGTCTAAAGGGGGCGACGTGCTGAACAGGGAGCAGACCGAAGAGTGGAAAGGGTGGATGCAGTTCATGTTCCTAATGTACCACTACTTCTCCGCGCACGAGGTAGGGGGTGGGGTGGGGGGGGCATGTTAAGGGGGGGCGTACTCATTCATTGCTTGCCTTAGTCATTTGACCATTGACCACACATCCCTTTCGCGACGAAGCACTATTTATACCGTTCCTACTCCTAATAGAGACACCTCCAGCATTTGGGCGCTCATTACGCCTCTTCCATACATTACATAGAAACTGTTTACTTGTTCTATCCTCGTCCTGTTTCGCCGTCTGCGGCCACTATCTATCTCCTAGGATAACGATCGTTTTCTCGCTACGCTCTAGTCTACCAAACTCTTCCATGTCACGTACAGTGGGGGGGGGGGGTTCTGCCATATATTTTTTACCAGGTATACTTTATTTAGCATTAGGGTTAAGAGTCTTGGCGTATTTTGACAAAGGTTGGAAGGAGTGGATGCAGTGCAGTTTTTCTTTTGTGAGTGTCACTACTTCTCCGCACACAAGGTAGCGAGGGGGCGGGGGGGGGGGGGGGGGGCGTGCTGCCAAAGGACATACCGCTGTGTCCATCCAACTGCAACACCCCGCGTCGAACTGCGCCCCTGGGCGTTGCCTTATGTCTCTTGAACCCCTTGCGTGTTTACCGGCGTTGACGCCGCCTATCAGGTGTACAACTCCATCCGCGTGTTCATTACAGCGTACGTGTGGATGACTGGATTCGGAAACTTCAGCTTCTTCTACCTCAAGGTATGCAAGTACGAAGTATATCTTTTTACTAGTGTAGGATAGGATGCAAGCGGTGGGTGTCTCCCGACTCGTGGCTACGCGCTCGCGTGATAGATAGACTTATCGGTCGCTTTAGGTGTTTTATTCTCTCTCCCTCCGTTTTTCTCGTTTCATATGGCTTTATGCTTCTTTGCCCAAGTTCGTTTCTTCACCTTTGCCCCTCCTCCCCCTCCCCCCCCCCCCCCCCCCCCCCGCTGTCCAACCCCGCCTCTATGCCCACTACGCCTGTTTCTATTAGATCGCCATGCATCTGCTTCTTTATCTTTTATCTTTTCTCAAGCCTTATTTCTCCTTTATATTTTCCATGTATATCTCCATCTCCCACGTCCACACCTCGTCCCTAATCCAACCCTTGTCCTCCGCGCACATGTATGCGCGCGTTTTTTTTCACCCTCATGAAGGCTACGGGAACTTCGTTTAAATCTTGGTGAAAATCTTGAGATAGTCATATTGATTATATATGCAACATGCATAATTTACAATTTCCGGTTCGGCGTTGTACCGCAGAATTGTGGATATGCTAATCGTTTTCTTTCTCCATCCGCCACCTCCACCTCCCACCTCCAACCCTCCCCACTTCTACCTCCACAACAATGCCTGTCCCTAATATCCCTCTGGACACGCACGCGCATGCGCGTCTGATCTTCCCAGGGAGACTACGGAGCGGTGCGGCTGCTGCAGATGCTCTGGCGGCTTAACTTCCTCGTGATCCTTCTCTGCATGACCATGGGCAACCACTACATCCTCTACTATATCTGCCCGTTGCACACGTTCTACTTCTTCGTGGTGTATGCGATCATGTCTCCCGCGAAGTCCGCTAACTACACGCAGAACGGCATGCGTTACAAGCTGCTCATCGCCGCTGCTATTATTTTCTGCGTGTGGGACTGGGACCTTAACATCTTCGACAAGGTGGGTGGGGGTGGGGGTGGGGGTAGGGGTGGGGGTGGGGGTGGGGTTAGGTAGGGTTAGGATTTCTTTCGTCTTGTCTTCGTTTTGTGTTTTTGTGTTTTGTCTGTTCTAGTGAAAGGTATAGCAGTCGAGCAGAGAAGAACCGCCGACGTCTGCGCTTCTATCCTCCCACCGCGTACCGACGAGGGAATAATACAGTTCGAATTGCTGGAATATTTACGTTAGGAGCGGATTCTGCCCTCGGCCACGCGTGATCACCCAACGACCTGATATTTTGGAAATACGCGTTCAATTGGTACTCCCCTCTTCTCCCCCCCCCTCCCCTCCATCGCCCCCGTTCCACCCCCCCCCCCTCCCCTGCCCTCCCGCCTCCTCTCTCCCCCATGCAAATCAATCAACATTTTTTCCGCCGAAACAACTCTGGACCTGGGGAAAAAATAAAATAAAAATCCAAACCAAACCAGGTGTTCTGGTTCTTGGGACGCAAGACGGTGGAGGGAGCGGGGTGGGGCACAATGTGGGAGTGGTACTTCCGGACCTCCCTGGATCACTGGTCAACGTTCCTGGGAATGATCTTTGCTCTAAACTATCCCGCTACGGCCCAATGGGTGAAAAAAATTGAGGGACTACCGACCGGGCGCCAGTGGGCGATAAAGGGCTCGGTAGCGATGGTTTTGCTGTCGGCATCGTACTGGTGGGCTACTAATATCCTCCCGGTGAGTTGGTTGGGGGAGGAGGGGGGGGCGTGTTTGGATAACCCCCCGGCTTCGTTGGTGGGTTTTCTATTACAGAGAGGCGTTCCCAAGATGCGGCGAGCGTTGGACGATGATTTCTTACGATAGGGGGGTAGATGGTGGTGGTGGTGATGGTGGTGGTGGTGATGGTGGTGGTGGTGATGGTGGTGGTGGTGATGGTGGTGGTGGTGGTGGTGGTGGGGGGGGGGGGCTTTAGACACGAGAGTTGCTTTGTTGTGAATAAACGCGATAAACCAGACGGAGCAGTAGAATCGCGAGGGCTATGTGTACCAGAACCAGATCGAAGCTGTAGAATACCTGGTATTCGGAAAGTTGTTGGGAGGGCGTGGACTCTTGCGATGCTGACTGTTTTGCGTCTCGCTCTCTCTCACCCCCCCCCCCCTCTCTCCCTCCCCCCCTTCGCCCCCCCCCCCCCACTCCCTCCCCCTGCCCCCCCTCCTGCCCTCCTTCCCCCCAGATGGAGAAACCCATCTACAACCAACACAACGCATACTTCGGAGTGGTAGTGCCCGTCCTGACCTACATCTACATTCGCAACCTCACCCCCCTCATGCGGACACGCTACCTGGAGCCGCTCCACTCCTTGGGAAAAATCACCCTAGAGACCTATCTCATGCAGCACCACATCTGGCTCACGAGCAACGCCAAGACCTTGCTTGTCGTGGTGCCGGGCCACGCGAAGCTGAACATGGTGGTGGTGACGGTGTCCTATGTCCTCATTAGCCGCGAGCTGTACCGCCTGACGATGTCGCTGAGGGGCATGTGTCTCCCGGATGACCTTGCGGCGTGTCTCAAAAACCTGACGGGTATCGCGACCACGCTAGCCGCGTCCGTGGCTGTGGCTAAGGGTTTGATAGTGGTGGAGGCGGGAGTGACGCTCACCGTGTGCGTTATCGGGGCGGTGGGTTTCGGGCTCGCTGTGTTTGTGCACCGGATGCTCTCTGGAAGCGCTGGAGGTGGCGTTATTGGGGAGGGGGATGACTCTGCACCCGCCGGGAAGAACTACGATGGAAGGCTGCTGAATGCTTACCACACGGTGGGTGGTGGTGGTGTCGGGTAAGGGCGGGGGTGGGGTTAGGTTGCGGCGAGGGCTGTGTTTTAGGCCCGATGTCGTCCCAGCGTCCAGGAAATGATTTGACATTAGGATTGAATTCTTTTATCGCCTGGGAAATTTCTGAGATTCGAGATGTCCTGGAAAGCTGTTGATTGTATGGGTTAACAACCGTTTTGTAGCAGCTCTGGGGAAGATTGGTTGGAAGCTGCGATAAAATGTTGGAACAAACACAGTTGACTTTGAACCTATACCCTAGTTAACCCCGACCGCTATGTGTATATACATATATATATGTTTTTTTGTTTTTTTTCTCGTATATGCGGGAGGTATAATGGAAAGTTGGTATGGTTTGTTGAATCATTTTGTAGCAGCTTCTTCGACAACGTGGCTGAACTATACCTGATTTTTGGTAAGTAGTAAAAATTCGCGTCGTATAGCTCGTGAGGTCAACGATTTCGCCGAGAAGGTCATCTGTGTGATGCTCTCATGGCGCGTATTGTACGGGGGTGCGCGCATGTCCACACGAAGGATATAGGTCGGTGACTCCCTTTAGTGCAAGCGAGTACTGGAGTCAACAGGGTCGTCCAAAGACGTTCAGTCTGTCATCACCCTGTTACGGAGATACTTATTAATAGTAATCAAGACCGGATAAGATTATAGTAAAAGCAGTGGAATATATAGGTGTTTGTGATTGTGTCATGGGTCATGATTACTAAGCTCCCCCTTAATCTTACTACGGTAGCCCCCCCCAACTAACTTTTCTTTAACGAAATCGCCGGTTTTGAAAACAGCTCCAGGCCGTATCTCCCGAAATGCGGTGCCCCTTGCTGCCCCGACGTTCATCGTTCGATCGTTCTTTGCAAACAAGAAAATAAATGAAGGCTGTATTTTTCATAGCATCCTTCTTCGTGTCGAGCAGCCGTGAAACGTCCGGTAAAGAAAAATGGCTGGTTTGGGGGTGGGCTATCGTGGAATCAGCCACCGTAAATATGCCCTGACCCTTTCAAGAGGTCGTAAATATCGCTCGATACTAATTTCAAGTAGTTTGTTCGCACAAAACGACTTTCTGGTGGCAAAGGCGTTAACCCTTGCAGCTTTATCTTCCTGTATTTGAAAAATGAAAAGTACACTTCAGCTGTGAGATCGACCAAAAAGTTTTTTTTGATCAAAACTCAGCTTTGCAAGCTGCGTGTGATACCTCGATCGCGCGAAGGGTCAACAGGACTAAGACGTTCGGCCTTGTTCTGCGCACGGAAACTGTATAACCCGCATTGAGGGGGACAAACCAGACACCTGTAGAATTCAGTATGCATGAAACAATAAGCGTTACAGTGTGAGTTAGCTGTTGCAGTGGGCTACTTGGGTGTACCGGGTTCGTACGCAAGCGATACTTCTTGTGTACTCCCTGTATGACGGCGGCGTTGATATGCTTTTTCTGTGTCATGTTTCGTCTTAAAATGTCCGTGTACCTGAGTTTATGGGAGTATTTGCCAGGGAACCTTATACTCTGTGCTGCCTGGTACTGGTATGTTTATACCACATACCTCTGCATGATAGTTGTCCCGTTCCCCTGGCAAGCAACAAACGAGTATCCCCTCCGCCCCGAAACGAGTACCCCCCCCCCCCCCCATACGAGTACCCCCCCCGCCCCCCCCATCAACCTCGCGCGTTGACTGTTTCGCCTTCTATTGCATGCTTCTTTTTTTTCAGGTTCCGGTGCTAGGGTGTGTGGTGGCTGCTTTGGCCTTGGGGTGTTCTTTCGTGAGGATGGAGACGACGTCGTTTCGATCGACGAGCAGCGTCCCCTACGCCTACTCCCAGGACGTGTGCGTGGAGACCGCGAACCACGGCATGTGGAAAGTGAGACTTTGTTGTTGTTGTTGTTGTTGTTGTTGTTGTTGTTGTTGTGTGTTTCTGTGTGTATTTTGTTTATTTGTGTGCTTTTGTCTGTTTTCGAGTGCGTTTTTTTCTGTGTTCATTTTTTTTTGGGTGTTATAGTGTTAATTGTGTGTTTTGTGTGCTATTTGGGTGTTTTTGGGGTGTTATGTGTGCTATTTGGGTGTTTTGGGGTGTTTTGGGGTTGCTTTTTGCTTTTTTTTTTTTCTGGTGTTTTTCTGTTGTTTTGTTTTTGTTTGAGGGGGGGGATGTTGCCCCTAGGTTCGGTACGAACAGTGCCCCTTGAATTCTTCCGTGTGTTTGTGTTTTTGCTCTAACCATAGATTGTGCAGCAACACGGAGCGTTGGATCTTTGGTGTTGGGATGGGTACGGTTGCGTTGAGTGGGTTGGGAGTCGCTGTGGACAAAGGATATCGGTGGGGGGGGCGGGCATCACCCTTTTTCGGTGTCTTTGAGGTGTCTTCGCGGTGTCTTTGAGGTGAGGCAGGTGAGGCCGCTCGCGCGAGTGAAGATGCGCCTCAATCGAGATTTCTCCTCGATCAAGACTGTGTTCGTGTAGGGGAGCAGTTCAGGTGTATGGCGGCGCGTACTGCGAGTCCGAAAACCACTACCTGCTAACAAACGCCACTTGCATGGTCAGGAACTCGGAGCCGCCGCGAAACGAGGCTCTAGAAGTAACCCCCCGCACGGTAGCCTTGGTTTGTCTCGTGTTATTCCGTCTTGTCTTGTGTTATTCCGTCTCGTCTTGTGTTATTCCGTCTTGTCTTGTGTTGTGACGGGTCTTACCTTACTACGACGCTGTTTGTTTGCGACGCGGTCTTATGTCAATGCTTGTTTTTCAACGCTGCTTTAGTACCCTGTTTTGCGACTCTGTGTTGTGACACTGCTGCCGTCTGACGCGATCTTCTGACGCTGCGTTGTTTGCGATGCAGCTTTAGTGCGCTGTTTTGCTACGCTGTTTGTTTTACGATGCTGTCTTCTGACGCTGTTTTCACGACGTGGGCAGGTGGAGGCCGGAGAGTGCCAAGAGCCTGGGGAGGCGTCGGCCTACTGCAACAACCACGAGTGGAAGTGGGTGGATGTCCCCGACCAATGCCATCTCCACTACATGCCCCCCAGCGAAGTCAAGGATGCCCTCAAGGGTAAGGGCTAGGGTTGTGCACTGGTAGCCTCAATCAGTAGATATAAAGTCTTCGATAGCAATCGGTATACTGGATTGCAGCAGTGTACTGGAGATGACCCTACGAAAATGGTGTTGATGGGTTTCCACAACATTGCGTGGCGTGTTTCTTGGACGTACGTGGCATCAAACCGAACCTATCGGCAGCATTTACTAGCAGGCTCAACCAGTAGGTTACCACTGAGTCATCCCACGGTAATGGATGCAGTTGTTGGATAAACTATTGATGTACCTGTTGTCCGATTGAGCTCCTCAAGCGAGGAACTAACGTTTAGTCATTAATCAAGTAATTTCACGAGTACCTAAATTTGTTTATTTGTTCAGGACTAAGGCATAGAAGCTTGATCGGGTTGTGCGAACGAATGCCTTCGAAGTCATGTAGTATCGGGTGAGATATTGAGCTCCTCATGTGAGGAAGTTAGGGACTGATGCTGCACCCCTCCCATGGGATGGCTCTACAACCAGTATATTGCTACTGCCAGTATATTGCTACTGCCAGTATATATTGTGCCAGTGCCGGACCCTGTAGGCACAAGTTTTCATAAACCGTTTTTTTACCCTTTGGGGACTTGCAAGGAAAACAAATGGCGAGCGAAAATGACGGTTACAACATCGGCCACATGGATTGACGCCGATCTCCGGATAGAGCGATTTAGTGTCTGAGCCATAGCAGTGCAAGGACTTGCACTATGCTGCTGGTACTGCTGCGCGCTCATTTTGAAACTGGGCGGTTGGCAAGACGGTGTTCCTTTCTTTATCTCGTTCATGTACATGGGTCCCAAGAGAGAATGGTTGCGCTGCTGACAATGGCGGTCTCTCCCCCCTCCCTCCCCCTTCTATCCTTTCTTCCCTTCTCCCACCCTCTCCCTCCCCCCCCTCCCCCCCCCACCGGCTCCGCCTTTGAGTACACCCCCCCCTTCCTCCTAACACAACACCCCTCTCACCTTATCTTGCTCCTACCCTCTGTCGAGCCCGCGCTGTCCTATCTTGGCCAGGGCGGCAAATTGTTTTCGTTGGTGATTCAGTGGACAGGTTCGTGTACTGCCCCCCCCCCCCCCCCCTTTCATCTTCCCTCCATCACGAACCCCAACCCCATCCCTACCCTCGGTCAAACGTTCGCCGCCCTACCCTATATTTTATCAGGACGGCAGATCGCGATCGTCGGGGATTCTGTGGAAAGGTTCGTGTACTACGCCCTCATCCGGAGCTTGGGAGAGGCAACCCCTATGGCCCATAACGCCTCCGTTGAGAAGCACAGCGATTTCTCGTGGGAGGCCTCGGATGGCTCGGACACGCGCATTTCGTTCCTCTGGGCTCCGTTCTCGAATGACCTTTGTACCCGGGTAAGGGACATGCCTTTCGTTGTTTTGCAAGGGCTTGGACGGTTCATCACCCGTCCCGCTGATCTGGTGTAGCATGTTTCCAAAAAAATATCGGGGCGGAATGGGTCGGGTCCGGAGGTGGTCGAAATCTCACGGGCCGGGTCCGGTCGGGTCACGCGGTTCGCTAATGTGACCCGAGCCGACCCGGCCCGCGAGAAGCGACCTGACCCGTAAAACGCTGTTTTTTCTTTCAAGTGTTCGTTTTTCCTGAGTTCGTGAGCTCCCCTCGGTTCCTAGGGGAAGGGGTGCCTGTTCTAGACGATGCACTGTTTTTCCTGGGGTTGTAAACCGGCTTGATGTATTGTGAGAAACAAAGAGGAAATGTGCGATGTCTCGGCAAGAACACTGTACAGCAATCGGCATTCGAACCTCTCCCGCCCCCCCTCTACCCCCCCCCCCCCCTACCCCCCCTCCCCCCCCTCCCCCCTCCCCCCTCCCCCCGCCTCCCCCCTACCCCCCCTCCTCCCTACCCCCCCCCCCCCCCTACCCCCCCTCCCCTCTACCCCCCCTCCCCCCTCCCCCCCCCTCCCCTCCCCTCCATTACCACCGCCCCCATCCCTATTACGTGCCCCCCCCTCCCCCTCGCCGCCGTCGCGAAATTTTTAATTTAGGTGGGCGAGGTATACGCGGGAGAGGTGCCCGACGTGCTCTTGATGGGCGGTGGCCTCTGGGACGCTTTGTACTCGGAGGGTGACCTAGAGGGTGAGCCACTCACGATAGTTGTTATTGAAGGCCATTTTCCTGGTGTATACTGTATATATTGCAAGTTCCGCTGTTTAGTTTCCAGCTGAATTCCTGTTAATAGAAGGTTTTGCCTGCAGCGGCCTTCTGGTGACAGTTGTACCACATAAACATCAACCATATCTTGGTTTCTGCTGCAAGAATGCTCAGCTCTCTCTTGATTCCGGGTACATTTGTCGCGAAAACCCAACTTTGAATCGAACAAAAGTTTGTCCGGCTTTATTACCCAGAAGTTTGACTTGACAAGAAAAAAAAACTCCAATTCTAAAGAGCTTGGGCATGTTTTTGGAGGTTGGGCGGGGGGGCGGGTGGACCTTCATCCCCTACCCCACTTCCGCCTCCGCCTGATCGATGTGTACGTGTATGCTGCAGCAATAATTATTCCGGTGCGTGTGTACGCCACGTCAAAAAGTATCCTGCCCTAATTTTGAGTACCGTATGGTGTACCCTGGTAGTTGGTTTAAAAAAAATGAAAAATATAAATGGGGGTGCCACTGTGGGCGGTTCAAGTGTTTCTCTGCACCACCGGGCCTGCCTCCCGTAGGTAAGAGTCAGCCCCACGAGAAAGTTGGCAAAAAAAATACGGATAAAGGTAAGAAATTCGACAGATGCTAAGCTGAAGCTCGTACGGGACACGCCCCTTCTGGAGCGTAAAACCGACATAGGTGTAGGACACACCCTCTCTCGGGCAAGAATAATAAATGGTATAAACGAAAACCATTATTAGTTATTGGTATAAGACAGTCTTGTCTCAAACAAGAAGATGAATCTAGCCTGAACCATTATTAGGTAGTGGTATAAGACACAGTCTTTTCTCAAGCAAGATAAATCTAGCCTAACACCATTGCGAATGTAGGACACGCTCTTTATCAAACAAGAAGATAAATCTAGCCTAAACCATTACTAGTATTGGTTATTAGTATGTATAAGGTACAGCGTTTTCTCTACAAGGTAACAAGAATAATAAATCTAGACTATAACCGTTATTATTGTCTAGGGCGCGCCCCTTGTCGAATACGAATAATAAATCTGGCCTAAACCGCTGTTAGAGTTGGGCATCATTTCTCAAGTAACAATAATAAATCTAGCCTAAAGCCGCTGTTAGTGTAGCACACCCTTTCTCAAAGAAGAATGAGAAATCCGGCCTAAAACCAATACTAGCGTAGGAAACACCCTTCCTCAGATATTAATAAGATAGCTAGCATTAAACAGTACCTGGTACTAGTTTAAGGACACACCCTTTCTCGGACAAGAATAAGAAGTCGGGCCTGAAACCAATACTAGCGTAGGACACACCCTTCCTCAGATATTAATACGGAGTAGTAATTGTATATCTAGCATAAAACAAAACTAGTTTAAGGACACACCCTTTCTCAAATACGAACAACAAATCTACCCTAAGGCCAAGATTAGCGTAGGACGCACGCTTTCTCAAACAAGACTAATAAATTTAGCCTAAAACCAATGTATCGATTTCTTGTGAAGACGCCGGCACTTTATTGCTCCATTGCAAATCAATTATGCCTCCAGTTCCAAGTATATGGGTTGTCCCCGAAACGTGTACCTGGTACATGGTATCATCGATGCATTTATTAACTGTTTTAACATTGTTTCCGCAAAAAAACAACAACTAAAGTAACTAATAGTAGTGTGTCCCTGGTACGATGTATTACGTGTTTGTGTCCTACCTTTATAGCACAATACATTAATTGGTGTGTTGCGTGTTGTGTGGTGGTCTCCCTGCAAAAGCAATTGCTCGTACTCATTTGTGTGTTTTAAGCGTTGTGCGGTGTGTGGTGTCTGCTGTCTGCTGTGTTTTCGTACGGTGCCTGTTGTGTGTGCTTTTCGTTGTTGTTGTGTTTTGACTGGTCGGTTGTGTCTCGTCTGCTGTCTGCGTTATTGATCGCCATTTTTTGCCCATCCGCTGAAGGATAATATATACCAGGTATGCTTTTGTGAGTAACGTTTTCTGTGTTGTGTGCTGTCTGCTGTGCGTTCGGTTGCGATGGTCAGCCTACAAAGCGGGCACAGCCAAGCTACTCCAGACTCTGAAAGACGCCCCTTCCGACGGAGACAACGTTCCAGCCACGGTGAGACTCTACCCCGAATGCCTCCTTACAGCTTGAGCTCCATTCAGCACAGTGCTGCATGTTGGGCGCCTTACCGTTAGAAACATGTTGGGAAAAGGTTGCCTTCTCTTTTCATCACAGCAGTACGAGTGAGAATAGCTTCGCTCGCGCCGCCTCTACGTGCTGATGTTGCTGTGTCTCTGGTATATCTTGACGTACACTGGTTGCGCTGGATGTAGATGGGTGGGAAGATCAGTTCAATGTGAAGAACACACAAACTGTAAGGAAGGTACGTAGTAGTAGAACGCCACACCTCTTACCCCCTTTCACATGAGGTAGGTAGTAGTCAAACGTGTACCAGGTGCCTCGGGTCTAAACTCCAGTTCGACGTATTTCGTGGCCGTAGTGGGAGTGCTATCCTGAAAGGGTTGAGAAAGCCTCCTTCTGCGGAAAGCCTTGTTTTGGGCCTGGCTCAAATTCTTTTTTACATGAGAGGCAGGTTGTTTTTTCCACGAGTTTCAGTGTTGATGTACGCGAGAGGTTTCTTGTGTTGCGTGCAAAAGTCGGCGAAAAAAGTTTTGCGAGAGGCTACATTTCAAAGTTATTACCAGGTAAGGACTTTTCGCGGGTGAAATCTCTTCTGGCGGGTCGGACCGTCGGATCGGGTCATACCCTCGCCCGACCCCAACCCGTCAGATCTGAGAAAACCTCCTGACCCGATGCGATCCGACCCGTGAGATTTCCAACGCCGCCTGACCCAGCCCGGCTCGACCCGCGAGGTTTTGAAAACCCCCTCGTCCCGCTCGCGGGCCGGGTCATGAAAAACCATGCAAAATTGTGCTATTAATACCAGGTAGTTTTTGCTCTTCCGGGGGGATGTTTTTTTTTCTTTCTTTCTTTTTTTCTTGTTTTTGCCTTGCTTCTCTCTTTGTTCCCCTGTTTTCCCTCCCCGCCGGCGATGTGCCGGTATCTTCTTCCTCTTCTTCGTGCTGTTTCGTCTGTGAAACAGTTATATCTGTTGCTCGTCAGCACGTGTGATGTATCAAAAGATACGATGTACGTACAAGTATGTGTTGTTCTTCTTGCAGCCTTTTCTGATCTCCTTGCGTCGCATTCTTCAGAACTCCTGTCGTTTGTTTGTTTGTTTGTTTGTTTGTTTGCTTTGTTTTCTTCTCGTTTTTACGGGTCTGTCTTGTTTTGTCAGTGTTTTTTTGTTGTGTTCTCGTATCCGGTACGCTCTAGCTTTTCACTTGCTTTATACCTTGATTAACTGCGATTGTTTGGTTCACTCTGTCTCACAGTCTGTGACCACGTCGTAATAAGTTGTATCTCTCTAGGATGAAGAATCGGCACGGACACTGGGTGTACTGATGATATCGTTGGGTATACAGAAATAACGGTTTTATGTGAAGACAAGTGACGCTAACCCCTACCCTATCCCTAACACACATAGTAAGCAGAATCCGCTCTCAGTACAAAACCTTTGCCAGGTATAGACTTGAGCATATTGTAAGCTGAGCCTCGTCCGGCTTTCGCCGAACAAATCGAATTAAAAGCCGATTTTCGTTCTTTGAAGCCGAAAAACAAAGGTTTTATAGAGAGCCGACATAATTTCGATTTGGCGCCGGTTTCTAGGGGACGGACCCTATCTTTACCCCCCGGGAGCCGGATTTGAATAAATACCTACCAGCTAATAAGTACCAGGTAAGTGTTTTTTTGTTCTTCCGCTCTACAATGACGCCAAAATAAAAAAAAATGGAAACCCTGCTTTTAGAGCCCAGCAGCCCAGCACCTCAGCACAACAGCAGTACCCACACACGAACACCAGCCTGCAACAATACTGAGAACGCGTTTTTTGCGTCGGCCTTCCCCCTCCCCCCCCCGAGCCCACATTGCCGCGCGCCGAGCCCAAATGAGCCGGAAACCTTGTTTTTAGTTTTTTTTTTTATAAATTTCGGCAGAAATTTGTCCGAGCCGTGTTCTTTTGTTTTTGAAAGCCGAAAGAACGGAGAAACGGAGCCGGACGAGGGTCAGGCTAACAGTGCTATAAACTCGTTTGGGCTGGTCGCGGTCGGTGTTACTTTGCCGAGTTACTTGTGCGGTGGCTCAAGTGTTTTTTTTCGCTTAGCTTTTACAAGTTTTTGTCCCCCTTTTCAACTTGACACACGCCCCCCCCTGTCCCCGGGGTTTCAATCCAACGACATCCCGAAGGGGCAAGCTTGTAATCACCTGTTTTTGCGGTGTTTGGTTCTGATAGCTCTGTCAAACCCCGGTGATAATTTCAAGTCAGCTAAAATTCCACATCTCGGAGTTAGGCGAAGTCCCAAGAAGTGTTGTCGAACTGTTTGTGCAGTTTAGAGGCTGCAGGAGGGTCGGTATGATACCGATTTGTGTTGATTGTTTTCCTTGGAACGGCTTGCATACCGCCATATTGTTTTTTTGGGGGGGGCGGCGGGGTACTTAGAGAGAGGGCGTTTTATCTTCGGGTCCTTTGCGGCGTTTTTGTTTTGTGGTTTTGGTGGGTGTGAGTTTTGTTGTTTTTTGCGTTGGTCTTCTTGTGGTTTTTTTATTTGGGGTCTTTTTTTGTCTTTTGTTCTTTTTTCGTTGTGGTGTTTCGTTGCGTCTTTTTTTCCTGTTTTTGATGTTTTTTTTTCGAGGATTTTTTCTTGTGTAGTTACGTTGCCCGAGTTTTTTTTTTTTGTGGTTCAAGTGTGTGTGTGTGTGTTTTTTTTTTTTTTTTGCTATCTACGTGCTTTGTGTTTTGCATTATTTTCTTGGTTGTTTACTGATTTCACCGAACGGAGACGGAGGGACATGAAGTGTGAAGCGATTGAGGTATGTTGATGTGATACATGTCACGCCCTTTCGGTAACCCTTTTATCCCGGCGAAAATGATCCCACACTAAGTCCAAGTAATTTGTCCCCGAAAATTGGTGTAATTTCGAAGGGTTTTCGTTAACCACTGCTGTAAGAATGTTCCCACACTTATTTCAAGATATTTGTTCCCGACAAAGAGGTGCAATTCCGAAGGGGTTTCGTCACCACCCGTAAGAATGATCCCACACTAATTTCAAGTTGTTTATCCCTCGCCAAATGGGCGTAAGTCCGAAGGCGAGTCGTTGCCAGTGCCAAAATGATGCCACACTCATTTCAAGTGATTTGTCCTCCCAAAATGGGTGCAAACCTCAAGGGTTTTCCGTACCACTGTTTAGTTGTACTTGGTAAAGAACTTTCCTACACTGTGTTCAAGTGATTTGTCCCAGAAAAGGGGGGCAATTCCGAAGGGATTCGTAGCCTGTAGCCCTGTTGGACTACTTGTACTGTAAGAATTTCCCCACACTAATTTCAAGTAATATTTGCCCGAAAACAAGGTGGAATTCTAATTTTGATTTGGTCCACCAGAATGGTGTAGTTGCAATGTTCAAATTTCGTTCCATGGAAGAGCGATGGCAACGTCGATGGCGCAGTGACCGAGGGCCATCATTGATCGCCTGGGCATAGATCGGGACGTTCGGTTGGGTTTTCGTATTGTCCATTGCCCGACGGTCATGCGTATGTATATACTAAGTATGTGACTGCTGCTGTGCGTGTTCGTGTAGTTCTCTGTTTTTTGCAGTTTTGGCGTGTGGTGGCCGTTTTAGTTTCTATTTGTTTGCTGTCTCTTTGTCTTGTCTTGTTTTTTTTATTTCTATGTTCCGTCGTTGCTGTGACAGAGGAGGCGGGGGCGGGGGGAGCTACCTACGTCGTGGTCATGGCACTCGCGTATATACAGCTCTGTCTTGGCTTTTTTTTTTTTCTTTTTTTTTCTATCCTTCGGCGGATGGGGAAAAATAAAGCTTTAGCTCACCACACTTCCACGTATTTTCATACGCGTCGTGTGTCGATTTAGCTCAGGTGCTTTCGCAGCCCAACGCTAGCTGGCGCACCCTTAGGGTCCCATCGTAGGTATAGCGTAAGCTGTCCTTATCAGTGGTCTTCGTTACAACCCCGGCAGCGCAAGCTGCCGTTGTATACGGATGCGTGTGTATGTCGACCCGGCCTGTCCCCTGAGGGTGGGGCCTTTCAGTAGTGCAGTGCCTTGCTAGACGACGACGCCCGCACTATTCCGGGATGTTGCAGTACATCTACATCGGCGCTATGTAGGGCGAGCAAGGTCGTGGCAAGCGATTGTCACCGCACTAAGTGGGTGACCGCACTAACGCGGGGCCGCGACTGCACTGTACTGCCGTGGCAGTGGGCGATTGAAGGCGTTTCTTGCGCTAATCCGGTTTGTGCATGGTTCTGTTGCGATCATGGTGCGTGTTGCTTTACAACGACTACGATAACAACGACAGCAACTACAGCTATGCTACAACAAAGAACAAACAACAACCGACTATCACAACAACTGCAATAACAGCAGCAACAACAGCTAACTTCATAGCAACATCAACGACTAACTACAACGGCAGCAACGACGACAACGAACTACAGCAACTACAATAACAGCTATAACAACCACTACCTACACCGACAGCAACGACCAACAACAACAGCTAACTACGACAGCAGAACAGCAGCAACAACAACGGCCGACTACACCGGAATCAACGACCGAAGAACACCAGTACCAGCAGCAGCAGCAGCAGCGGCAGCCGCCGCCGCAGCAGCAGTAGCAGCAGCAGTAGCAGCAGTAGCAGTAGCACGGTAGCACGTATGGATTCGTTGTGCGCAGTTGTGTTTTGATTTGCCCGTGGATACGGAGACAACGAGCCGGTCAAACACCCGTCCATTTCACCACAGCCACAGTAGTTCGGTCAACCATTCAGTTAATCAACCATCCAATCAACCATTCAACCCAACAATTACTCAATCAACCAACCAACCAACCAATCCATCAATCAATCGATCAATCGACGGAAGGGACCAATCACCCCCCGGCAACTGACAGCTGAAAAGCCTAGCCGGATAACAGTAGTTTTAAAAAATGTTTTAATGTTATTTTTATTTGCTGACGTGTAGACTGCAGCAGTACCGTACGTATCGCTTTTATGTTTTTCAGCAGTAGTGGTCGGCTGGGCTTCCCGGCCGTTGGCAGGCAACGCTGCTGTTGAAGGTTACTCCTGCAGCCAGCGGAAGCAAACGACGGTACTTGACATATACGTTGTTCTATTCTCTACCAGTAGTTTGCGTGTAAAATGTGATACAGCTTTTTTTTCCCGATCTTTTTGTTTTTTTGCTCGTGTACCGACTCGCGCCACAGCGGGCCCGGTGGTATGAGCTCCGAGGACTTCCCCTTGTAGGCTCGGAGTACGTTTGTCCACAATGCAATAGTTCGTTCGTTATCGCACGGGGGAGTGACATGTCATCGTCCATGGACCTTCCCGTTTGTATCTCAAGATCTCAAGAGCTCACAAGAAAAGCCAATAGTGACAATGGAACTCCCTGACAAAATGTATCCAATTGCTGCGACCAGTTAATTTCGAGATAGCCTTCTTGTTCGACGTCCGTACCTGAAATCGAGGCAGCAATCGACTCACAAACATCGCAGCCATGTGCTATGTACGACAAAATGTCCAAATATACAAAGATAAGACCACAGAGGTACATCACCCTCCAATAGCCCATCTCGGGCTACCAACCACAAGTTGACTCAGACCGAGCAGCTTTGATAAACATAGCTGTCCGTACGTTGGGCAATGGTCAAATCCAACAAATCGTGGTCAGTTTCACCACGACCTGCTGTAAGATCTACCACGTTTACTGACCGTTCAGCAGCCGCGCCATCACCAATGAATCTTCAAGCAAACCACGCACCACGCGTCACACCTCTAATTGCGCATGCAACTGGCCGAAACCCAGACCACATAATGAATGTGTATCCCAATACGATAGCCACCCGTAAAACCGAAGCATCAAGCCCGGACATGCTCTGTCCACACACGGCCTCGGCGATAAACCGCCAGCTATTGCTGCGTCAGGTACATCACATCGCCCTGCGCAGAAACTCCAAGTCAGAAAAAAACTAGAAATTCAAAACTCAGACGAAACCGAAAATCAGCAACTCAGCATCCCCCCCCTCCCCCAAACCACAATATGATCACAAACGCAACCCATACCGCTGTATGAGCGCCCGCTTCTGCTCCGCCTTCAGCCGCAGCGCCTTGAGCTATTTTCGCAGCACGGCCGGCGCGCCATCAAACACGCTCGCCACCGACTCCCAGGTGCCCCCCGCCTGTTCCGACCCTTCCCAGGCCACCTTGACGACGAACTCGTCGTCACCACCGAGCGGCAGTCGCGGCAAGACCCTGCCGCACTCCACGGTAGGCGATTACGTTCAGGTGGGGGCTTCGCCCGCACCACCCTTGCACCTGAATGAAGCCGGACCGCCGCAGGCTTCTTGCAGGTGGGTCACTCAAGAACGGCCGACGTAACACGTCAAGGTGCTTGCGAAAAAGGATATCGCGCAGCATCTTGGCACATTCCGGCGGGGAGCCATGGTCAACAGCGTTATCGGCAACCGTCTCCAACGCGCCCACACGATCCTGCATCTCCACTTGAGAATCCTGGAACATCATGGGTCGTTGAGACAGCAGCGTCAGTGTGGCCTCATCTTCCATGTCATCGGCTGACCCGTCGTCGCCAGGCCCGAACGCCGTGACAGTCATCGCCGCCCGAGGCACAGCGCCAGCGTTGGGCTCGCCCACAGCAAGAGCTGTAAACTCCATCCCAGCGTCATCTTGACACCCGTGTGCCTTCAGTACAGATGCCTTGAGCTGCGCCATAACGCCGATGCCGAGTTTCTGTCTCAGCATTTTCTGCCCGATGATAACCACACCACCTCTCCCAGGGAGCACGATAAACAGCATGGTAAACCGGACTGGTCCCCATGGAGTTTCGATCGTTAAGTGGAGCGGGCACGATAGCGTCTCAGGATCACACTCCTTGCCCAACGACGTCAAGACACGCGCATGCCCAACAAGCGCCCGCGTTAACGCGGTTTGGGTCGTCCCCGGCTGTCCCTGCAGGACCTCTACCAGGTCCTCCGACATTGCTGTAGTGCCTGAGCCAGAATTCATGAGCACCTTCACCTCAATAGCCGCGGAAACACCGGGAACCGCAAGACGCCCCGCGACATGCTGCGTCAGGGCCTCCAAGTGGGGTTCGGTCTCGACCGTATCCACGCTCGTGTCATCACTTCCACCAGGTTGTAAAACCGAGACACGTGCGTATGAAATGGTGCTGGAATCACCACACAAGTGCTGCGACGCGGGAGCCGGCAGCTGCACCGGAACGGAGTGCTGAACTGGCGCTGCATTCTGTGGACCAGCGCTCTGGGAAACCTGGTGCTGCACCGTTTCGGTGAGCCCGTTATCCACTGGCACCATCTTCTCCCGCGGCACGCGAGTGTACACGTAGTCATCGTGGTTCTGCGTAGACGCTTCAGGCGCAGCAGGTTCGGTCTCTGTAACCACCGCTTTTGAGGTGGTCTTGTGCCCACCAGCTCGAGGGGTTGCAGACGCAGTGGCCATCCCGGTTGTCTTGCTCCGGGCATGCTGATCGGGACCGCTTGTGGACTGCTGCTGCTGCTGTATGGGGGTCCGGCCGTGGCTCTTACCGTGGACGACTTTCCCCGCGTTACGCTGCTGGCTCTGGGGGCAGTCCCGCTGGTTGTGACTTGCTTGCCACACGCAAAACACTCGTTGTTGTACCGACGGTTCCGCTCTGCTCTCACACCAGCGGCCGTGGCACTCTCGCGTGAATCGTGCTCTTCAGCAGCACTTCCCTGCGGTTTGGTCCCCGCAGCAGCCACCGACATAGCGTCACGCCGCTTAGCCGTTTGCCAGCGTACAGCATCGTTGGTCTCAATTACGGCTTGATCCCGTTGCTGCTTGGCAATTATGCTGAGTAATGCGTCAGGATCTTGCGTTACGAGATCTAAACGCATATTTTGTTCCAACTTGCGGCGTAACTCGAGTGGTTCGATTCCCGCCGCTATGGCCTCAACCAGCACCTTGCCATGCTTTAGCGTGTACTGCCGACGGTCGGGTTTCACCACCTCCGTGAGCCCGCTGTCAGCAAGGTATTTCCGCAGGGCATGTTTTTGCATGAACACCCTGCTATCTACTTGCACGCTCGCATCCATCTTGAGCACACGGAATATCTGGCGGCAAAAATCCCCATCCCTCGTCTGCTGCATATCAACGCAACGCCAGCAAACTTTTTGAGCCCTTGCATTAGCTCCTCGTCGGAGAGGTCGACCCAGGGCTTGCCATCGTAGGACTCATTAGCCACCATGATTTGGGTGGCCGATTCTACCAGCTCTCGCCTCCTCACGAGCACCCGGTCTCCTCCATCTTGGTTTGTGGCATGCATCTGCTGCTCGTACTCCGAGTAAGCAACAAGAAAATCGCGCATATCTTCGAAGGTAACAGCATCACCACCCAACCTAGGTGTCCTGTCTCCTCCTATCGTCACCTTGACTTCTGGCTTTAGCCGGCCGCCGGCTCGGCCTCCACCTCTCGGGTTGCCCCAACTTGCAGAATGAACTCCGCCAGCGCCCTGCGCTCGCACTCCTCTTGCTGCTGTAGGGTCTTCCATTGCTTTCGGCTGGTGTCCAACGCCAACACGCAAAACAGTGCGTTCCGACCTCCGAAAAGCGAATTGGTCACGTTTTGGCAGTAAGCAGAACTTGACCCAATTCCATTGAATTGCACCGACTCGCGCGACCGCGGACCCGGTGGTATCAGCTCCGAGGGCTTACCCTCGTAGTCTCGGAGTGCGTTTGTCCACAATGCATTAGTCCGTTCGTTATCGCACGTGGAAGTGACATGCCATCGGCCATGGACCTTCCCGTTTTTATCTCAAGATCTCAAGAGCTCACAAGAAGAGTCAATAGTGACCATGGAACTGACTCCCTGACAAGATGTATCCAACCATTCTATGTACGATAAAATGCCCAAATATACAAAGATACGACCACAGCGGAACGCTCGTTTGGGTCGCCTGGTGTTGTATAGCGAAAGCCATACAAGGCCATATCTTGCCCATTAGATGTATAGTTCATTAGCCTTTTTGGGACTTGATTTATCTTGATTATAGTATACAGACCCAACAGCGACGAGCGCGATTTAATCAAGCGTCTAGGAAAAACTTGAGGTGTAATCCGAGTATCGTCATGCCTCGCGGCTTTTTGTGTTGCAGGTCGAACACATGTCCTATTATTTATAATAGTACACCAGCAGCAGCTATAGGATACAGACCCAAAGCGACGAGCGAACCCATTTAGAACCCCAAAACCCCTCCCAATACCATATCCAAGTAATGCTGTCGCCGAAAACAGGTTTCCAGTTGTGAAGGCGTTAAACCGGGGTGCCCACTGTTGACTCATTTATAACCCCAAAACCCCTGCCATTACCATATCCAAGTAATGTCGCCGAAAACGGGTTTCCAGTTGTGAAGGCGTTACTCCGGGGTACCCACTGTTAACCCATGTATAACCCCAAAACCCCTCCCAATACTATATCCAGTAATGTTGTCGCTGAAAGAGGGTTTCCAGTTGTAAAGGCGTTAAACCGGGGTGACCACTGTTGACCCGTTTATAACCCCAAAACCCCTCCCAATACCATATCCAAGTAATGTTGCCGCCGAAAACGGGTTTCCAGTTGTAAAGGCGTTAAACCGGGGGTACCCACTGTCACTTTTAGTACAGTTACGGTAGCGTTGCTTACTGAGTGTAGGTCGCTCCGTTGCGCTTCGGGCACAAACCTTACCCCGGTATTATATGCAGCGTGCGGGGGCTATGGCGCTTGGTTTGACCGGGTACTGTAATCCCCGTATTGTACGATTACGATTACGACTCATGTTATACCTAGTGCAAATGCTTTTTGCTTTTTATTCCCTCTCACGTCCCGGAGGAATTCAAGAAATTGGCTCGATTTTTTTTTCGAAACGTGAGCCCCCCCCCCCGTGATTTTGTAATGTGATATTAATAGTTAAGATACACCCTTTCCTACGTAATGGTTTGAGCCTGCCTGACCCACAAGAAGAGCTCATGGAATTATTTCTTGAAGGACACCAGCTTTTTTCGGGGGACAACGTAGTTGGACTGGGGTCAGTGGTGGGATCGTTCTTGCAGCGGTAGAGTTACGTGGTGGCGTTGTGCGCTGCTGTAGTAGGCGAATAGTTTTCCCTACGGGTACATCCCGTATTGTATCTTGATAGTATTATTAGCATGCCGAGGTATTTTTGTTTACCGGTTCTCCTGTAATCCTGGTAATAATACGTTTTTGAAATTTTTGTTCCTCTTAAGTCTTGAAGGGGTTAAAATAGGTTTGGCCCGACTTTTTTTGTCCGAAACGAAAAAAAATATTTTTTTTGTACTGAATTTAGTGTAGGACACACCCTCTTTTACGTGAGAATTTGAGCCTGGGCCGAAAGAACAGTCCAGAAATGAAAATAACCATTTTAGACGTGCGCCAACGCTTTTGGGGGACAATCTACTTGGGATTAGTGCGGAATATAATTTGCAGTAGTAAAAGGGCCAACTTAGCCTAACCCTTTTTTTACTCGGCCATACTTTTTTGGGTGAAATTACTTGGAATTAGTGTGGAAGATTGGTTTCAGTAGTAAAAGGTTGGCCTAGTCTTGACCCTTTTTGAACTGCATCAACGTGTTTAGGGGGAGAAAGCACTTGAAATTAGTGTAGAAGATACCTGGTAGGTTGCACTGATTAATTTTGCACCCTTGGACAGTACGTAATGTCCAATTTTATCCAATTTACGGCCTCTGTTTGCCCATGACATCTTCCACCGTTACGGACGTGGAGCCGCAGGCGGCCGTCAGTGTGTTTGTAAAATTATTTTAGTAGCGTCAACCTTTTTGTTTTGTGTGAATGTGTTTCACTTTGGGCATTTTTTTATGCCCGCTTCCCCCCCCCCCCCCCACGCCGACGCCGCCGCATGTGCAAGTCCGCCTCACAAGCAGTTCTTAGTAGGATGCAGCTCACCCTTCATGCGACTCGCCGAACACTTCACGGAGCTTCGCGCTTGGTGCGAGCAATGTCTGCTTGGTCGATGAAAACCCGGCGTGCTCCGTCCCGGCATTTTGTAGGGATGCGAGGGTCTACGGTCATGCGACTACGGCCATGCACGAACTGAGTACACTCCCCCCCCCCCCCCGCACACATGTCGGTTGACGGCACTCTTGCCCGTTGACGGACAGCCGTGAAGGAACTCCACACACTAAAACTAGTATGATATATTCAAAGACGCCTTGACGGGTCAAAACTAGACGGTCAACAGACATCTTTGCCCCCCCGTTGTTGTCGCTGTCTCTAATGATATGATATGGTGTCTTGTGTCCGACAGATATGGGTTTCTATGACGACCGTGGTAACCGACCGCTTGGCGACCGAAGAGAAAAAAAAGTGGCTTACCGAGCCTAACATCAACGCTCACAGGGACGTCGTGGAAAACAGCGGCCTGCTCCAGGATGTAGATGGCGTCATCGACGGTGAGAAAAACATGGTGCTTGCACTATGATAAGCGCTACAAGGTATTTTGCTGGCGGCTTGGACGGTACACCGCCAGCAAACACACAGCACAACACAGGGCAATACACTCTGCACAAGTAGCTCTTGGCGTTGTCAAATCGCTGTTGG
Source organism: Undaria pinnatifida (assembly GCA_012845835.1). Classification (NCBI taxonomy): domain Eukaryota; class Phaeophyceae; order Laminariales; family Alariaceae; genus Undaria; species Undaria pinnatifida. The sequence continues at coordinate 4,708,665 of JABAKD010000012.1, read as the reverse complement.
TACCGAATCATGGGCCTCTTCTTCCTGCCCCTTCATATTTAGTTGTATTCTTGCTTGCGCGAGCGTAGCGGACGGCGTCAGCCGCCCGCGGAGCGGAGCCCTTGTATTAATTACGGGAAAATAGACACGTTCTGGATTCTTGTGCTGGTGTAGAACATCTTACACACGAAAAGTGAAAATATGCAGTTGGAACAGCCTATCCGAGCGTTCCCGGCCTTGATTAAAAACTTAGCTGAGTAACGACCGACCAATTTGGCCAAACTCGCAACTGACGTATCACATTACTTGTAAAAACAGTTTTGCCCATACTCTACGTTCGTCACCTCACCCCGCCTAACCCCATTCTTCCCGCCTCCCCATACTTCACCCCCCCGCCATCCACACGATACTGTTAATGTTCTGTATCTTCAGGGGTGAAGCTCATGCTTGTCCCCCCCCCCCCGCCATCCACACGATACTGTTAATGTTCTGTATCTGCAGGGGTGAAGCTCAGGCGTGTGTGTTTCCCCGCGTCCATGCGAAACTCCTCCCCCCCCCCCCCCCCCCCCCACCCCCCGCTCCCCCTCCGCCCCCCCCCCCCCACCCCCCCCGTCACCTACGCGATAATATTTGTATGCTTTTGTTTGCAGGGGTGAAGCTGACGACCGGACAGCGTCGAGAATCCTACGACGGTGTGCACTACTCGGACCTAACGTACGATGCTTTCGCTCAAGTAGCTGTTAACCTCGTAACCCATCTAGAAAGGACGGGTACCATCGGGGCTGCCGCTGCCTCCTCAGCCTCCTCCCCGGACAAACCGTTCGTCAAAGATGTGTGGGGTATGGGTAGCACGTGGCTTGGCCTAATGGTGGTATTTTTAGCTTCTGTGATGGTGTTGACCAGGGATGCGTACCATGGGACCGTGAGGCTTGCCATTGCGCTTATTGGAGGGCGGTACATTGACCCTGAGAGTATGTCCTGGGAGAGGACATATGGGGGACTCTTGCGTAAGATTGGGAAGCACCCGGATGGGCCCGCGTCTTCTCCGGTGCCTTTGCCGGGCTCTGCGTCGGTTGTGAGCGGGGGAGGGGGGGTGGAGGAGGGCAGGGGGGGGGTAGTGAAGAGGGAGAGGGGGAGGAGCCCCCACGGGGATGAGGATGAGGTGGAGAAGTTGCTGCTTGCGGATGATCGCGAGAGGGAGATGACGGGGGAGAGGGGGACGCTGGAGATGACCGGCACTAGGCACTCGGCTCGATCGTGACGTAGGTATCGTGATGCAGTGATCTAGTGAGCGTTTGATCATGATGGCGAGCGGCGGAATCGTGAGTGCTTTTGGTCGTGATGGTGATAGTCTTGCAGTGATCGTGAGCAAGATGATAGTGACTGTGGCTGTGATCGTGGTCTAGTTAGCGTGATGTAGTTATCGTGACCTAGTCCTCGTGATCTAGTCCTCGTGATCTAGCCATCGTGATCTAGTCATCGTGATCTACAGTAGTCATCGTGATCGTTGTATCGTGATATCGAGTTAATGGTCGTGGGCGTTCAATCGTGATGCGAGTCAAGTGATCGGGATAGTAATCTACAGAAGTTTTCGGGAGTGTGATCGTCATCGTGAGCAAGATCGTGAGCAAGATCGTAGACTTCAGCGTGATGGTGATATAGCAAGTTTGACCTGCGGTAGTGACCGGGTATGATCGGGAGCAAGATCGGGAGCAAGATCGGGAGCAAGGTCGTGAGGTTGAGTGTGAGCGCATGATCGTGTGGAACTTGATCAAGAGCGTCAGCGTTTGAACAAGATTGTGAGGTTGAGTTTGAGCGTGTGATCGTTTGGGCCGTTGATCGGGACCGTGGTCGCGTCAGCGCGATCTCGTCAGCGTGATCTTGTCAGCGTGATATCGTCAGCGTGATCGCGTCAGCGTGATCGTGCCATCGTGAGCGTGTGAGCGCGAGCGTTTGTTCGTGTCAGCGCGAGCGTGTGAGTGCGAGGGTTTGGTCTCATACAGCGTCAGCGTGTGAGCGTGACCATGTCAGCGTGTCAGCGCGAGCGTGTGATCATGAGCGTGGCTGGTCTAACTAGTAATGGAGGCCGTGCGGTGCAGTGCCCCTGCGGTTGTAATAATGGATGTATCACCATTTAGGGCGTTAACTTGGTTTGAGGGAACGCTTTGTGTTGTCCGTGCTCTTGCCAGAGCGGGGGTTTGGAGAGGGCGCAGGAGACGCGGTAAGGGGTGGGGTGGTTGTTTTTTTCGGGCGCCCGTTTTTGTGTGGAAGATGACACGACTTTACTTTGCGTACTGCTCCAGGGCACGGTACTGCTCTAGCATACCTGATACTGCCATGGCGTACCAGATGCTGCTCTAGCGTACCTGATACTGCCATAGCGTACCTGATACTGCCATAGCATACCTGATGCTGCTGTACCGTAGCTGATACTGCTGTAGTAGAAGCCTCGGTATTTGTTTTTTTTGGTGGTTTTATCCATACGTATATGATACAACTTTTAACCCCCTTGCTGCCAACTTTCTGTTCGTGTCACTGATTCTGTGTTCTTGTATTCATTTTTTGTTTCATTTTTTTTGGGGGGGTTATTCCGGGTTGTGCTGCACAGCAATTGGAATAGATACAAGCGCTGGGTTGGACGGGGGGCGAGGGGGGAGGAGGGGGGGACGGGGAGCGTCAAGAGTGTTTCTGCCCGCGAGCCCAGTAGACCGACGATGCTTCCCTTTCATCGGGGGTGCGAGGGATGCTATCCGTCCGATGTTGGAGGGGGGGGGGGGAAGGAGGGATGCTGTCTCTCTTTTTTTGGGGGGGAATGTTACCTCCTTAGGATGTTTGGGGGGGGGGGGGGGGGATATTGTCCCTCTGGTGTTGGGGGATTGGAGGCGACCGAGTATGCACTACTCATGTAGAAGTTCGATGGAACTTGGGGCTTGGCGTGAGCCAGGTGGGGCTTGGCGTGACACGGGACAAGGGTGGCCTGGACGAGAGCGCGCAGCAGCGGGGACGTGGGGGAACACGAGAGGGGTGTTTTAATGCCGTGCAAGGAGAAGAAAAATAGTTTTTATGCAACAGGTGCGTTTTTTTACAGACTGCAGTAAATAGTGCAGAAGGAGGTACTGACTGTTGATACTGAACAGCGTTTTGAAATGCATGCATCGACTGGGTGGGGGGGGAAGAGGCCCGCCTCAATCTCCAAGACGGGTGTCAACATGACCCCCAGTCGCACTTTCCTACGTGCGTAAATAAATCTAGTTTGCTTTGCAAGATTAGCCCCACGTCGATGTCTTCAGCGTCAGATTGCAGATCCGACTGGTCGATGGAGCAGGGGTAACATGGCTTCACGAGGAGGATGTTCCCAGGTGAATGCAGTCCTGAAAAAGTGCTGCATAACCCAGGTCTTAGAATCAATAAACCCCACCCCGGGGGTATTGTTGGAGTAGGCTAATTCCGCCATCACCTGCGTAGCGAAGAAGCATCAGGCATGGGAAAGTAGCGCAGCAGGAGTTCCTGACGGGCGGTGTACTGGGCAGCTTTCAGTATTCCATGTTGATGGTTAGGACGATGACGATGCACGATTTTTCGTCGCGGTATGAATAATGCACAGCTCGCAGAAGCGCATGTCGATACTGTTCATGATAATGCGTGGTTTTGTTTAATACGCGATTGCATCGGGGAAAGGGGGCTGGTTGCGATGCCGGGACTGGGTTTGGTTTTGTGAGTGCTGGAGGGTAAGGTAGTGAGTGTGAAGACTAAGATGTCACCGCAGATGGTTTGTACCTGGTTAGTTGTAACCGGGTGGTGAGGGCGGGGGATGGAACGCCGGGGGGGGAGGGGGCCTCATTTATTCCTTGCCTTGGTCGTTTGATCATTGACCACGCACATGCACCCCTTTCGAGGCGGAACACCTATAGCTTGGAGAGGGGCGGGGGGGCGAGGGCATCGCGTCGTGGTGGAGGACCCACGAGGTTCGGAAGGGGGCTGCCAGAACAACACCACTTCTTTCCGTCAAAATCCACTCGAGAGTAGGGTCAAAGAGCGATCGTGCCGAGGAGTCGGTTGCCGCAATGGCGGAATGGAGCACAGTCAATGTGGTCATCTGGAAACACTGGGCCGCTGGTGGTGCACGAGGCAAGTTGGGTCTCGCGGACCCTGGCCAGGTGACACGTGGCCTGGTGGCACCATCGCACGTAGTCGTACACATGCGCTCGTGTGCGCGGTTGTCGCTGCTGTTCCTTGTGGCCGTGACGAAGAAGAGGGCGTCTTTCTCTTCCCTTGGGGGGGTTCTTGTCAACCTTGAACGTGGGTCATTTCCTCTTGCCTTTTGGGGGGTGGGTCCTTGTCAGGCTTGAACGCACTGTAACTGCAACAGTAGTGTGCGCGCGCTCGCTGTCATCGCTGTTTACGCCACTTGGTGCGAAGAGCAGGGGTTCGTTGTTTCGCCTTCGGAGGGGGAATTCTTGTCGGACTTGAGCGCAAGCAAGCTGCTGTGAAACCTATAACCTGCTACTCTGGCTAGCACCGGCTTTTCTAGAATGTGCTATTCAAGCAAAAAACTGCTGTGCTATTAATAGCCGGAAACGGCTATGATCGGCTATGATAGCTATCTCATAGAACCTGGTGTGGCAGCTACAAACTGCTATGATAGCTGGAAACTTTGGCGACACTAGTATACGCTCATGCGCTTATCGCCGCTTTCATCGTACGTAGCCGTCGCGAAGAGCAGGGGTTAATCTACTTGGCTCGGGGGGATCTTGTCGTCGGCCTTGACCGGACTGAAGCGATGTGCAGAAGAGAAGTTGTGTGCTGCTGTGTTTTCTGTGTCATGCAATCCACTATTAATACCAAAATTGGCTTGCACGTACGGAAGCTGCAACAAGTGACTGCTGTAGTCTACTTCATTTGCTGTAACGTGTACCGTGGTAGTCTTCCAAACCTCTACTATTTGTACTTGAGATGCTGGTTTAAGAGGTGCTGCCTGTTTTCTTAGAGGCGCTCTTATACATATATATATATTATCAGTACAGTTGTGGTACCACCGGTGCTGTGCCTTGCCAGATGACAATAACCGCGCTAAAGTGGAACCCCGAAATATCCTGGGATAGTAACAAAAGTGCGATATGTTTTAGGACGATATCGATTTTCACCGCACTAAATTGAGTCCCCGCACTAAATGTTATATAAAGCGAGACTGCACGTAGAACCCCGCGTTTTAGTTGTTTTCTATATTCTGTCATGCGGCACGCTAGCAGATAGGCCCAGCCTGGTCCGGGGCCAGAGTGAAGGGCATTGCAGGCTCAGGCGAAGCGTTGTGGCTAGTCGCGTCCCCCCCTAGACAAATGCATGTTTCACCCTTTCGATTAACACTAAATCATAAATAATCCATTACCAGACAAAGATCTCGACAGCAAATAAATACAGCGGGGGGTTCATCGCTGAGTCCGTTGTCCGGAGCGGCGTTCGGTAAGCAATGATCTCCTGTGTCTGTATCCTGTGAGATATTTAGTGTGGGTGAGCGAGCGCCGAGTCCATCACCCTGGCAAGGGTCGCGTGGTAAGCCTTGTTCAGCAGAGCCCGCACTCCGGAAGTTCCGGTATGCACGAGTGAAGTAGTCCCACACAAATTTCTCGTGCGCCCAACGGTGGGCTTGTCTCGAGGAGTGATCCGACAGTCCACCGTGGCGCATCATATCTTCCTAGTGTGCAGCCCCCACCCTTCGCCACGTGGGTTCTGCACGACCAGGCGAAGAGTGGAAGCTGGTCGCGTTTCCCCCCTAGATTCATGAATGCTTGCATCCTTGCGTTTAACACTAAATCTATAGACTAAATCAGTAGGCAATCCATGCAGTTAACTACAAGAGTCGAAATAAAACAGGAGGACGAAAGCACTAGACTAAACAGATATTGTCCCTAACCCAAAGAAAAAAAAATCAGGACGTCAGCCGTGAGTTCAACGAATTCGGGTCAATACTCATCTTCGCAAACTGCGTTGTTGGTACTTGTTGTTATAAGGCTTAGTTTGGGTAAGCTATGGGTTAGCCAGTTGCAAGTGGTCAAACGGACTAATACCCCACTAATAACCTTGACAAATGGCGTCGTCGACAGACCATGGGTTTTTTGGGTCGTGGGTTCGATCCCCACCATCCACAATAATAATAAACTTTTCAGATTTTCCCATGTCGAACTTGAAAAGTACTCTTCCTGGTATCCCCAGGAAATGAAACAGCTTGGATGTTGACAGAGGTCCGCCGTATATCCGGCCGACCTGCTATCCCGCCGTTTCAGGGGGGGAGAGTGTTATAAGGCTTAGTTTGGGTAAGCTATTGGTTAACCTTTTGCAAGTGGTCAAACGGACTAATATCCCACTAATTCCTTAACAAATGGCGTCGTCGACAGACCATGGGTTTTTGGGTCGTGGGTTCAATCCCCACATCCACCATAATACGGAGTAAACTTTTTCAGATTTTCCCATGGCGAACTTGAAAAATACTCTCCCCGGTATACCCAGGAAATGAAACGGCTTGGATATTGACAGAGGTCCGCCGTATATCCGGCTGACCTGCTATCCCGCCGTTTCAGGGGGGGAGAGTGTTATGAGGCTTAGTTTGGGTAAGCTATTGGGTAACCAGTTGCAAGTGGTCAAACGGACTAATACCCCACTATTACCTTAACAAATGGCGTCGTCGGCAGGACATATACTAGACTATATGGGTGATTTTTTTGTTGGGAGGGTTTTTTGTCCACTATAGACTAAATTATTAATGGTTAGTGTTGGTATTTTTACTTTAGTTGGGGAATTTTGAGCTAGATCTAACGTCATATCTAATCTATCTATAACATTTTTACTGTTGTTTCCATTATACTGCTCTATCATATGTATGGCAGGTGGTTTATTTTGTTTTTTCTTTACCCCCGCTTTAATATCTCGGGAGGAGTACGAACACAGAGTATTTGTTGTAGTGATCTAATATGTCAATGTTAATACAGCATTCGAGAAGAATCACTAAACAGATATTGTACATTCATGCGGGTTTTTATGTTAATAGTGTCAGTGCACAGCACGGTTATGGAAAATCGTCCTGTTGACCCTGACAACGTCCAGGAAAGCCACCGACCAATATCCTTAGCATTGAAATAACGCGGCGTCTTCAGAAGGCCTGGGCGTGCTTCCAGCGGTACAAGATAGAAATCTATGATCGCCCGGGTGTGCGCTTACGGTTGAAGGTGCGGTTGCTGAAAGCTGAGGTGGTCGAGACACTACTTTACGGTTGCATGACGTGGAGCCCGATCAAGCCTGACTATGACAGGCTACGATGGGTTCACCACTCCATGCTCCTCCGACGCCTCGGATGGCGGAAACGGAAGCGCGACGACCACACTCTACCGTACGCCGACTTGCTTGCCAAGACAGCTTCCGAGAGTATAGAGGGCGATAATGCGCAAACGGAGGATAATTTATAAAAATATTTCAAGGTAGTCAGCCGTGCGTTCGACGAATTTCGGGTCAATATTCATCTTTGCACGCTGTGTTGTTAGTACCTGTAATCTTAATATAGTATTGGGTGAGTTTTTTCTTAATGGGAGGGGCCCTATTGTTTTGTTTAAGAACATGCATATATATAAAATCATTCTTTTGTTTCAGGGATTCGGCCAGGAGTTTTTTTTTGTCTCGGCTTAAGTATGCAATTCGCGGAATTGGAATTCTCGGTCAAATAGCTTCGTTCGAGTGCCGGCTTCGGGGGGCGGCTCGAACGCGCCTCGCCCTGCTGTGTCCGTTCCGCACATCGACGTGAACGCGGACGGATGCCGGGCGAGACTAGCGAGAAGTTGCAAAAATGCCGCATGTCGAGGAGGAATTCTGGAGATTTTGGTTATATCTTAATGTCTGCAACGCCTGGACGATTTACAAAATTGACATCATTTCCAAACGGTAGTTGCTAATGTTTTGAATTGTGCGGTGGCATACTCTCGAGCGTTTGGTTTGCTTGGCGTCTGCAGGACTTGAGCGTTTGTTTGTTTTGCTTGACGTCTGCAGGGCTTGAACGAATGAAACATGTCCTCGGGAGGCGGCTCTAACCGTCCTTGCCCTGCCGTATCCGTTCCGCACCTGGCCGGGATCGGGTACGTGGGCTGAGCAAGACAAGCGAGAAGTGCGTAATTTTTTGTATTTTGGGCGGTATACGCCCGAGATACTCTTGGATCTTCTTGGCATATGCAGAGCGTAACGAACGGATAAGAGCTATTTTAGACACACGCACCCAGGTCTCCAATCCCTTGTCTCTAGTCTCTCACCGCTTCTAGTTCATTCCCTCCGTGTGTCCCTTCAGGCTGATTCCTCCCGTCTGCTTGTTACAACAGCTGCCTGCAAACACCAGTCTTGTCTCACGCAGTCCTCTTCCAAGCACTAGTAGTGCTATATACCAAATCTCCGGATGAAACCTCCAACAATACCTTACGGTAACGATCGCTTCATGAGGGCCGTTAGAACTCAGCGCAGGGCGGAACGACGACCATGGGGCGAGATAAGGTGTAACGAACAGATAAAGAGGTATTTTAGCCACGCGCACCCAAGTCTGCAATCCCTTGTCCCAACTCTCTCACCGCTTCTAGTTCGTCCTCCGTGTCTACCTTCAGGCTGATTCCTCCCGTCTGCTTGTTGCAACAGCTGCCTGCAAACACCAGTCTCGTCTCACGCAATCCTCTTCCAAGCGCTCGTACAATATACCAGATCTCCGGATGAAACCTTCGACAATGCCTCACGGTGACGATCGCTGTACTCAAGCTCAGTTCACAGTCACTCACGCTCGTGTCAGATCAAGTTCATGTTCCTTTTTCCCTTGTTTGGTTTTTTGTGTTTTTGGACTCAGACCGTGAGCGACACGCTTTCTAGACTGCCTGGAGTTGTACAGACCTAGGCAGCATTCCGCTACGTATTTTATGTAACGTCATGTCCATCCACCGCAACACCCCCCCAGCACGGCTTCCTAAGAATACCGTGCTAAACGGGCTGCGGATACACTGGAATAAGAGTGAGGGCCTTTTCCCACACTTAATCGTGCTTCGATTACCCTAAGGCTCAAATGAGGGGCGTCTACCGTTTTCATGGATAGGCGTCTCTCAGGGGGTAGGGACCCTGGGCCTCGCGCTTTTCACATTAGGTCCCAGATCGGTACTGCTGGACTTGCTAGCATTTCTCATCAAGCGCACCAGCTGAAAACCTCTTATCCACCATTCCCGGCTTTCCCGTTAATCCGGGTAGGCCGAGGCCTTGATCTTGCTCGCTAGTCGATCTTCGGCTAACGTGTTCTCCCATCCTCCACCGAACTCAACTTCACGTTCCTCGTTTTCGGGGAACCGGATTGCAAATTTCCGGTCCTCCTAGCTTTCAGGATTTCACGTTCGTTGAGCTCCTCTCAATCTTCGTCTCCGTACCCGCCGGTACGGTGATTTGTAGTCGAAGGCCTTTGAAAGGTGACGCTTTTTGTTTCCTTCAGCGTCCGCGAATTCCCTCCAGATCACGGTTCTCACGGGGTGTTGTTTCAACGCATGTTCGCGGTCGATCCCATCTCTTTCCTTCCGCGTTAGCGTCGAAGTCGGTCTTGCCTGGCACTCCGCTTCATGATACGTTTCCCACAACGCATGGAAAACGTCCAGCTGTAAAGGGGTGAAACTATCTCGTGCCTCCTCTTCGGACAGCCACTGTGACTCTGTGCCATCTACGAATCGTCCCTTGTATCGCCATTTCCAAGCGTTGCCTTGACCCATCACAGCCTTTCTGGCTATTAGGGTATACATACGCGACGCTACAGTCGACGGCTCCGCAAGTCCGAAGTCAACTCCCCATGCCATGTGCGCGAATTCGTTTTCGGAGTCGTGGCGGAGGTCGTCCGGACATGAGTGGAACATATTGATATTCGCTGCTGACGCCCGTTGTCGGCAAATCCCTCGCCCGTTCATCGTGACGATGTAGCTAAGTCCTGGTAAGACAACTTCAGTCACCTCCCAAGGTCCGGTCCAGTGCTCGTGGGCTAGTTTATGATGTATCCCCTCCCTTGTCATCACAGACTCCGCATCTTTCACCAGCACCTTATCTCCGACAACAACACGGGTTCCTACCGAGGTCCGACCGATTTCAGCATTTCGACTTTTCTGTCTCTCTTCATGTCTTTTCAATAGAGCCTCCTGTATATCCCGTACCCTCCTTGTACGCTTTACGTTTGTCGGCCACGTAACTATGCATACCGCCTCTAAAATCACCACCATCGATCTCGGGGTGCGTAGCATCAAGTTGCGTGCGTGCATCATGACCGAAGAAACGACGGAAGGGAGTTGGCTTCCCCGGTAAGCGCAGGTCCGGCGTGGTACGATGGATCCACAGTGCCGGCTGTACATACTCGTCCCATCTGCGAGGCCACGTCTTGCACAGTTCTCCTGGTGCTTCGTGTAGTCACCCCCCCAGTCTCTCCACCGTCCCCTGTGCACGTGGATGGTCGGCAGGCCCATATGCGATGGTCACGTTCAACCACTTGCATAAGTGTTGCATCACCTCTGCGGTGAACTCGGAAAACGGATCACTGCGAACATACAGTGGTAGCCCAAAAGTAAGCATCACTTCGAGCAGTTTCCTCGCTACTCCGAGTGCTTCTTTCGTGGGGAGCGGAAAGGCGAACAAGAACTTGCTGGCTTTGTCGACTGCCACCAGTAGGATTTTGTTGCCTGCGTCCGACTTCACCCCCATGTCCTGGATGTCGACTTCGAGTACTTCCCCGGGTCGCAGAAACCTCGTCGGTAACATGGCAACCCGTTGACTCGCAGACCGCCTGCGACGTCTGCACCCACACGAGAGGACGTAGTCTGTAACGTTCCTGATGAGGGTGGGCCAGCAGTACCGACGATTAATCAAGGCTGTAGTTCTCGCTGTTTCCGGATGCCCATAGGTGCTGTGCGCCAGCGCCATAATCCCTGAAACGAGAGATTGGGGAACTGCAAGTCGTGGGATCTTTCCCAGAGGTGTTACCCACAGGAGGCCGTTATCATCCATCACATATTCGCCACCGCCTGCTCCTCGGTCTCCCGCTTCCTGGAGTTCTTTCCGAATCCTGCCAAGTACCATATCTTCGCGCTGCCTCTGCATCAGCTGTGGCAAATCCTGGAGAATAGCTGTCACCCTTTCCAACATGGATGGCTCCGACCGCTGGGGCCCCTTGGTCTCTTTCCCTGATCCGCTTGAACGGCTGCTGGTGTCCTTCGGTGGTTCCTCCAACGGATCACGTTGCCGTTTCGGTTTCGGGATGGGCTCTCTCTGTCCCCTGCGTTTGCGTGGGCGATCAACTTCCACTGGTGGCTCAGTAGTAGTGATTGTCTGCGCCGGTGCGTTCTCCATCTCCTGCTCCTCAGGTAACAGCGGTTCTGCCTCCCAGACAACCTCCGGTTCCTGAGAAGTGGTCTTTGCCTGCGGTCTCGTGATCGCTCTTGTCACCTCAAAGGCTTTTGATGCTGCGAGGTAATCTTCAAACACCATGCAGGCCAATCCTTCCAGTTCCGCGACCTCTGGTACCGGTTTTCCCAGTAAGCCGTGAACAGCTAGTTCAACTAATACTGCTCGTAGCATTGGAGGAGACGTGAAATCTGCGATGACGTTTGCCTCTGCGCTTTTGCTGACCGTCTGCGGGATCACGTAGTGTTCCTGCCCTGTGATGATCTTGGCGTAGTCGTTGAAGTGCAACTCTTCAGCTTCTTCAAGGCGTGCCGCATCCGCTGGGTGTGCGATATACCCTTCGGTTGGCTTTCCCCCCATGATGTGAGCACGGTTTAAAACATGAAAGGGTGTCGACAGGAAACGACCTATATGGGCTGCGAAGCCAAACTGGGGTCAAAAGACCGATGCGACAAGTACGCCAACAAGCGAAGAGCAAACCGGGGGCCAAGAGGGGACGGCCTGTGGACTGCACAGTCAGGACGGGCTGCAAAGCCACGACTAAAGGCCGGTGTAGTTAAACCCTATGGGCAGGTATGCCGAAAAGGAACAAGAAAAAGTGGTTGAGATAAATAAGACCCGTTAGCTGCAAAGCCAGGACGGGGGTCAGTGTCGTTGGACCGTAGACACGCCGATCCGTAGATGGTGTTCCGCGAAGAAGTGCAGTAGACACGCCGTTGGTTGATCGTGGAACCGGATGGTGTAGGGTCTGAAGCAAAATCCGATTAAACGCGGCTGGTGGTCGTACTAGGGTGTGCTGCAGCGCTCCGTTCGCGAGACAGGGACGTCGTGGTGTTCGCGGAAGATGTGGTAGGAGCGCTGGAGACGGATGATGGTCGAGTAAAACGCGTTGGAGAGCTCCGAGCACGAACCAGTGAGGACGGGGTGTTCGCGGACGATGCGGTTGAAGCTTTGTGACGGAATAAGACGAGGCTGCAGTAGTTCAATATGGTTGGTTGAAGAAAGTGGCGCATAGCGTACGCGGCGGTGGAATGTGGGTGTTCCGCAGCGTACATGTAGGTGCAAGCGTTGACGCTGTAGTAGTCCTTTAAATTGGGCCAGTGGAGATGCCGGCGGTGCCCGTGGTGTTGGAGTTGGCATTTTACGCAAGGATGACGGCGCGGTTGTTGGAATAGGCGGTAGAGCATGCCCGAAGTTGCCGACGATGGCTGTGACGCCGGGGCGGTTAGTAGCGGACTGAAAGAGCAGACCTACCGGCGCGGTGGCTGCAGGAGTCGGCGAAATATGTCCCAGCTGGTCGGCGCTGACGGTGCGATGACGCCAGAGTTGGTGGTAGTGGCCGGGAAGAGGGAGCCTCGCCACTGGTAGCGGTTCGAAGCGACAGGCCCATTGGTGCATGGCTGCAGAAGTCGGTGAAATAATTCCCAGATTGTCGGAGTAGATGGTGGCGACGACGCCGGGGCCTGTGGTAATGGCTAGAAAAAAAAAGCTGCCTTGTCGTTGGTAGTGGCTTGAAGGGGAAATACATCGAATGAAGTAGTCGCGGAAGACGAAGGTGGAGCTCAGGTGAAAGGTGAAGCTCTGACGAAGGTGGAACTCTGGTCGCGAAGCTCAGGTGACGACAGGTGACGACGAATCTCCGTGCAGGCGCAGCTGTGGTCGCGAAGCGCAGGTGACGACGAAGCTCTGTCGAAGATGGAGCTCTGAAAAAGGTGGATATCTGGTCTTGAAGCTCGGGTGACGACGAAGCTCTGGTGAAGATGGAGCTCTAGTCGCAAAGCTCAGGTGACGACGAAGCTCTGGTGAAAGGTGGAACTTCGGTGAGGGTGGAGCTCTGGTCGCGAAGCTCAGGCGACGATGTAAGCTCTGGTGAAGATGGAGCTCTGGTCGCGGTGTTCGCGCGGCAGTGGGGGGGGCTCGATTATCTTGGAAGTGTAGCCACAGGTACTGGCGAGAAAAACCGAAGTCGGAAGGGCTGTCCACAGTTTCCAGCGGCAGCGGTGGAGCGATGACGGCTCTGGGAAAACAATGGTCCGACGAAGGATGAGGAGGGCCTCAAAGGGATGCGTCAATAGTGGGCGCTGGGGAGAACGAAGGATGGCCTGAAAGCCGATCCAGGAGGAGCGCCAGCGTCCTCGGCGCCTTGCTCGGAGCTGGCTGGCGAACCGGAGGTGATGTCATGAGCCGAAATAGACTCGACGGAGGTTTTGGGGCGGAGAAGGGGTTGACGGAGTTTTTTGTTATTCCTTTGGGGCGGAGAAGGGGTCGACGGATTTTTGATGTGGTCCGCAACGGTGGGTTGCTGAAAGTATTTTCAGCGAAACGCGGTGGTGCATGGGGCAGGAGGGAGGGGGTTTGAGCCCACCCAAGTCAATGCCTAACAGGAAGGGTGCACGGTTTGCGCGTCGCCGGTGGATGGGGTCGATTGATGACGGCGGGTCAAAAGGGAGGGGGAACTAGCCCACCAAAAACAATACCCGGGATGGGATGCTGACATCCTTCGACGTGGGCAGCGAAGAGGCTGTGGAAGGGCCCGATTTCTGGCTTAAAAGGTCCCATACGTACCAGGCTCGAGAGGTTCAAGAGACCGCAAAAAAAAATAGCAACCTCGGAAGAAGGAGGCGGTGGAATGGTAGAAGTGGGTTGTAGAGGAGAGGGAGAGAGCCCACCCAAACCGATAGTCGGTGCGAAACGCTCATGCCTGGATAAATTATTAACTCCACATCAGAAGATGGGAGCGGCGGGATATGGCTGTGGGTTGGGAGGGACGGGGGAACAAGCCCACCCACACCGATGCCCGGCTCGGAGAGGTCATAACCGGAAAGGAACAAAACCACAGGTTCAAACGGTAAACCTATAGAAATGTTAGGGCAGGGGCGGGTGGCAACAGTGGGGTCACAGGGGTGCCTTCAGGGACGGGTAGGGGTTGCCTAGGTTCAGGTGGTAAACCTACAGGGCTGTTGAGGCGAAATGAGGGTGGCGGTATTGGCGTCGAATGGGGATTCGCGACCGTTGGGTTGGAGGGGAACTGTTCGGTGTTCACTGGCAACGGAAACATAATCAGTCGATGGTTGGACGAGAAAGACACGTACCGCAAGAAAAAACATAACCCACTGGGAAATAGAACGCCGTGGTGGCGAACCAAGGTGGATATGAGAAAGGCGGTGTAGACGGAAGCATCGACGCACGAGCGCCGGTGAACCGTGGTTAGGAAGGTCGTCCGTGGTTGTGTCGTCGAGGAAGGCTGAAGGGTCGTTGGGGGTTCGGATCCGGTTAGTGGGGGGTAGCTAAAGAGCTGGGTCGGGGGCGATAAACCGTGGGTTTGTTGTGTTTGGGGAAATACGGAAAAGTCGTCGTTGGCCTGGGTACGCTGCTGGGTAAACTGAAAGGCTGGCCGGGAGGTACCGTTGGTAGCCTGGAATAGGCGGGATATTTTGGGCCAGGGTAGCCGTGAAAAGGGGGCGGTAGGGGCTCCAACGTTTGTCGAAAGGAGAACTAACCAGGCCGTGAGGAGGAGGGCGGTTGCTTCCTCCAGATGGTCGGCGGAGACCGGAGCAAGGCGGCTCTGTGGTAACACGTCGGGGTGGAGAAGGGCATGGGGAATTCGGCAGGTGTGCCTCAGTGGCAATGGAGGGGGCCGGGACAGAGGTGCTCCGTGGAAACCGGTCGCGTTGAAGGGGGGGGCGCGGCAGAGTTGTTCTGTCGCAATGGAAAGGGTCGGAACGAGGTCGG
Source organism: Undaria pinnatifida (assembly GCA_012845835.1). Taxonomy (NCBI): domain Eukaryota; class Phaeophyceae; order Laminariales; family Alariaceae; genus Undaria; species Undaria pinnatifida. The sequence continues at coordinate 4,693,521 of JABAKD010000012.1, read as the reverse complement.
TAATAGGAGGGTTCGGTGAGAAATGCGGAGACCGAAAGGGGATGACTCGTTTGCAACGCGGCGGGTTGGGGGGAAAAGGCGGCTGCCAACCAAATAAAGCGGTTTTTGCTTCTGCCTATGGATGGGATTGCCAGTCTCGGGTGTACCGTTGCCGAAGCTAGAGATACGAACCTGGAGGGCGGTGGTAAATGTCGAGGGTCGTTGGGTGTTGGTACGGGAATATTTTCCGGCGTTTGTCGGCCTCGGAACCAATGCCCATGGCTGGTCGTAGGAACGGTTCCGATACTTGGTCGAAGCCGGGAGAGCTGCGGGGTCGTGGTGTCGCTCAAAATGTCGGTATCGGGCGATGTCGGAAACTACTTCATACGGTGATAAGAAACCCGTAGAATCCAGAAGGGTGGCGCTGCTAAAGGTTGAACATCCCAGAAGAGGTAGTTCGGTGTAGGCTGGTTGCAGTGAGCCGCCAAGCAGTGGTCAGTTGCGTTTGTCTGTAGGACTGTCGCGTGACGATGGCGAGAGTGCATCTGGCTGATCTAGAGAACAGAGCCGGCTGGGTCCACGTGATCGCAAAGGGAGTCTCGGTATTGTATCACCGAGGCTCTAGGAGGGTCTCCGTGAGTGGCGTCTAAAGAAGCGGGGCGAAGATACCTGGGGGCCCTGTCTCCAAGCGGCGTTGTATGAGCAGGATAGAACTCGCTAGGAAATGCTGTACCTGTGGTCCGTGTCCGCGCAATCCATGAGGGTTGCGAAGAAGACGAGGCAGGGGGCTCAGGGCATACCCAGGTCAACTATGATCGCGAGTCTTCCGTCGTCATGACGGGACTGTTCCTTGGGCCCAGGGGCAGTGGTGCTGTCAACTCCGTGGCAGCGAGTGGGGATCCGTCGTTCGCGGGCCCAACGTTGCCATTGAAAAGGCGCACGTCCTGTGACGAGCGGGTGAGCAGCCGCCAATCTGGGGTCGAGGCGGGCTCAGGAGGCGATGGCCCGGTAGGCGAAACATCCGTTTCGTATGAACCGGAACCGCTGGTAGTCGTAATCGTCGAGACTTCGCCCAGGTTAGCAATGTCTGGGGTCTCAGCGATAGTCGGCAGGTAGCGCTGCACGTCGCGGGAAGGCGTCGAGTAGAGCATCCTAGTAGGGCTCGACGTCTTGGCCTCTTCGCACCCACACCTCAAAACCATCGCTAGAACAAGGGGATCAGGCTCGAACAAGCGATATCGCATGTATGGGGCTGAGCGGGGGGGGTAGATTATTGGGGGGCGGGGGCGGGGGTGGAGCTAGTTCTTTCAAAGTTGAAGCTGGAACCTTGTCCCGCAATTAGATGGACTGGCGCTGGTAGTGCTGTATCGGTTGATCAGCGTGTAGCGTCCAGGGATGTGTGCCGTAATGGTTACCGGCCGGCCACGCTGTTGCTGCCAATGTTGTCGTCGTTGTCGCAGCAGTTGCCCGAGGAAGAAAGGCGATCATGGCGCTTTTGATCCAAACAATAGTTGCCACGGCATGTATAACGAACGGCATTGGTTGTCGCGGGTTTTTGCCGGATGATGGCGCCGCGTATACGGACCGCACGTTTCCGCAAATATCAAAAGCTAAAAACAACATCCTGAAGTATGCCCAATCAAGGGTTGAGCGCACCAGAGGCGTAGCGTTATTGCTACAGTGGGAGAGTGCCGCCGGCACGATGCAGACGTCAGGAAGATCGCCCGAAAGCCAGTGGAGTCGTATTCGATGGCCAGGTGGTTGACAATGATGCTCGTCGCAGGTTGTGTCCCGTATCGGAAAATGTGGTGGTTGCGAGCCACCACTTTTTGCGGTTCGTGAGAGACGCAGGCGTCGTGGGCGTCACAATTCGGGTGGTCGCGACCGCCGTCGCGGCCACTACGGACAGGATGGCGTCTGCGTCATCGTGCGACTTCGCTGTCGCTGTTACTGCGGTCAATATCGATGATGTAGGTGGTAGGCGGAGAAGAATGGTGGTGTAGGTGGCAGTCGGAGAAGAACGGTGGTCTTGACCCGAGGAGTAGGTGATGCGGGGGGGTGCGTGCGGCGGGATTGGGGGCTGGTTGCGGAGGGCGTGTGCGGCGTTTTTATGCAGTGGTTTCACGGGAGGTGGGCGCTGGGGCTTGGGGCGTGTAGTAGGGCAATGCGGCAATAAAGTTGGTTCGGCGGGTCTGCGGTCGTTTTGACAACTGTAGTAGCGGCGGGAGGGGGTCGGACTTTCAAGGAGATAGACCGAACCGGCAGATTACTGCAGACGGAGCGTCTAACGATGCCAACACGAGTCGTAGTTGGGTAGGTACGACGTGGCCAATAACCGGACGATACTATACCACAGACAGGGGTGTCTTCGGGTGCCGCCCGGTCGAGACCGTGAGCGCGCCGGATGCAGTTGTGAGGTACCAGCAAACAAAAGCAGGGGCAATTGGGTGCAGGGGGTTAAGCGCGGTGATGGGCGGGCAATTTTGAACCGTTGTGGTGATAGACGCGGCCGCGTGGGGTGGGCGGCTATGGGAGCCGGGGTTGGGATGTGAGCAGCAACGTGTCGGTTGGGACGGTTATCGTGGCTCGAATGGGGGGGTGGAGGGGTGTGTAAGAAGCGGTCAAACCCGAGTACACGAGCTGGTGGGGCACAAAGGATTCTAGACGCGGTGGCATAATACATTGAAGCCATCGCGGCATTGACCTCAGGGATGCCGTTGCGGCGACACACTCTGTGGCAGTCGTCGCTGTACTTGCGGCGTTGTTGCGATCCCCCACGGGACAAAAAAAAAAACTCTTGGCATCAGGCGCTAAAAACAAAACGCAGTCGCATCAGGTGGGCGTCTCACGTGGAGGGATCCGTCCTCCTGGTCTCGGCGTGTAAGGTGGCCGTACCAAACGTCGAGAGATCCGGTTTGACTGAATGGGTCGGGGTCAGTGGCGGCGGTGGAAATGCCGTCAACGACCCCGGCCGCAAGAATGCGCTCCGGGCATTATCTCGATTTTATTGAACAGGATGACAAGGTCCTTCACCGTAACTGTACAACCCATGGCTACAGCAGGAGAAGAACGCGAAGCACACTGTTCATCGTGAGGGTTGAGAGGTTGAGTCTTGGTTGGTGCGGGATTTACCGCGAGGGTTGGGGGGTGGGGTCCATGTTGGTCCGAATGGGTGGGAAATGAGGAGATTGGCAACGCACGCACCGGAGTAGAGAGGCAGGATGCAGTACAAGCAGTTTTCGGACGTCACCAAGAAGACCGGGAGGTGATGGACGGTTGTAGATATTCCCGGGGGAGGAGCGTGGTGTTCGGGCGATAGTTAGAACCACCGAGTTATCCAGTCGAAAACAAAACAAAATCAGACCTTACAAAACGGAAACTATGTGTACCTCTTGTACCCGTCGATAACCTAAGCTATATTTGAGGTTTTCCTAAACAAAGATCCGAACCTAAAAATGACGGTGTACTTCGGGGGTGCACTGTTTTAAAATTACCGCGGAGGGGTCCGTGTAACACGCGTAATATACTCGTGAACAAGGGAGAGAGATAGCACTCGGAGCGCGACGCACTCGGAGTGCGGTTTTACTCAACCGTATTTTGCTCAAGCACGATCCTAATACAGTTCGGGTCATTCCAACGCTGCATCAGGTCGGGGGTGCGTAACAGCAATAACGGAAGCCTCATAAAAATTGTTTTTCTACGCGTGGGGTATTAAGCGTATAGACGAGGCTAGTTGCACGTTGAGTCTTCACCCTCACAGAGGTTTCCCAAATAGAGGACAGTGCACCGTGAAAGGGAAAGGTAAACTCGCGGGTCACAAATTTTGGGCAAATCTACTCCACTTCATCATAGGAGATGGGGCAGATGCGAGGGAACTTTGATGCCTTTTTTTTTTTCGAGAAAAAAAATTGGTACTGTAGAGCCTGCTTTTGTTATGGTGTAAAAAGGTGGTCGAACGGGGGGGGGGGGGAATAATCCAATATTAGACAGCGTAGAGCTCGGGCACGACAAATAAACTGGTAACATGCTCTTACAGCAGAAGCATATGGGCATGATAGAGCCCATATATGGCATTAATGTGAGAACAACAACAACAACAACAACGACAACAACAACATAAAACTGGTAAGAGGCACGGTTACTGCAGCATTTCGGATGATGTGAGCAGCATAGGGGGCCGTGCGTGAGACAACCCGACGGATTTCACATATGACACTAGCATCCTGAAAAATTAAGGCAGCATAAAGCCTGTGTATGACAGAAGGCTGGCGAGATACACGTACTACAGCAGTATTTTGTCAAATTTGAACAGCGTAGATGCGATACATGACCAAAATGTATGCAGTGTACGCTTAACAGCAGCATAGACAAATGGCAACATAGAGCCCTGTGTGTCTTGAAGCTGGAAGAATTGCACATCGGACAACGGTAATTTGGCCATAGCAGTGCAGGACCCGTGTATGTCTTATAACTGGAGAGATGTACGTACGACACCAGTGTACAAAAATAAAACGAAAGTTTGCACAAAAAAAAATAGTAGCAATTCCCTAAGACAAATTTATTATAAAACAAAATGAAATACACTCCAGCTGTGAGATCGAAGATTTTGTCGAAACTCATCTTTGCAAGCTGTGTGTGATACTCCGATCGCGCGTATTACGGGTTGTTGTGTGTCCTCATTAAGGATATAGGTCGGCGACTCCCCTTACAACTACAGTGTAGCTATCAGGGTCAACAGGGTGATGTTAGTCAGTCTGTGCGCGGGAACTATAAAACCCGTTTCCGAGAGGGACAAAATCTGACGGCTGTGGAAGGAAATGCATCCGTTTATCAAGTGAATTCTGTAAGTTGAATAAGGGGGAAAGAGGGGGGGGGGGGGGCGGGGGCGGACGGGCGGACAATTTGTGCGCGGAAGGTATAAATCCTTTAAGGGGATAGATCTGATGATTTTGGGAAGAAACGAAAAAAAAATTGGAAAAAAAAACACCAGTTTATCATTGGGGGGGGTTGGGGCGGGGTGGGGCGGGTGGGGCAGCTCAATCTGTGCGTGGAAACTACACATTCTTTTAAGGGGATAAATGTGACGGTTTTGGAAATAATGCATCAGTTTATCATGTATATCCTGGGGTAAGTCGTACAATCAGTGAGTAGAGGGCGGAGTGTTCGAGGGGGTTGGGGGGGGTGGGATGGGGTGGGGGGGTGGGGAGGTGGGGGGTGGGGGCGGGGGGGAGGGGGGGGGGGGCGGGGGGCGGGGGGGAGGGAAGAATGGCGTTAGGTGGCATAGATGTAGGGGTTTGTTATACGTGTGGTGCTAGGTCTAGGCGATGGTGCGGGTGATAGGGAAGGAGGGGGCGTTCGGGGCGGGGGGTGGGGGGCGGGGGCGGGGGGCGGGGGCGGGGGGGGGGGAGAAAGCAGCGGCATGGATGGCTCTAGAAAGATAATGAGGTGATACCCAGTGCGTGCAGTGTTTATTAATCTGGCGGATTTCGATTTTAGGTGGGGCGTTTGAGCAAGGGAGATCGAAAAGGGGGGGGGGGGGAGGAGTTTGTGCAGCACAGAGTTACTCGTACACAGTACGTGCTTGTTAACCAAGCAAGAAACAAGCAAGCAAAATAGCTATTAATAAAGCAAACAAGGGAAATGTATCAAAACAAAAGCACAAGAAAACGAGGACAAGCCAAAACGACTTTGGGGTGGCGGTGGAAACGGGGTACTACTGGGCCTATCAGGAGAGGACGCAACCTTACATGCAGGCCTGAAACCCTGGGAGTCAGACTCGGTACAACACCATACCTGGTGGGGAGGTCTGCTACATATCTATAAGGGTGTGCCACGTTTGTAAGGTGCGTGTCAACCCATACTTGTGTACGTACCACTACTACTGCTGTGCACGAGGTACGCAAATTGTCTATTAGCCGCTGTCTCACGAAAGGTATGCAAGCAAAATTATGACTAATTAATGCGTCGTACCCGATGCCAATCACACGCCGAATAAATAAAAACTCACTCATATAGTATATTACAAGTACCAACAACGCAGTTTGCAAAGATGAGTATTGACCTGAAATTCGTCGAATTCACGGTTGACGTCCTTGAAATATTTTTATAAAATGGCAGCTAAATGTACGCGCAAAAGAAAAAAACCAAGAGTTTCGAAAACTGGACGGGGCACCTCCGTGGAATCTTGTGTCTATCTCCTGCAAATGAGGACCTATACCGCAATCAGTGGGGAACACAATAGATATCTCTCCTTTAGTTACGTGGCCCTTGGGGGTCACAGGGATTTGGTCGTTCGTGTACATACAGGTGCGTCTTGGGGATGGTATAGAGCTTGCGGGGTGACGGATGTACTACAGCTGGAGACATCCCGTACCGTAGGACTTATAGGTACACATGATGAACTACACGCTTAGTGCGAAGCAAAGGAAACAAAGCAAATCGTCTGTAGCACAATACCGGTGCTATACCTACCCACGAGGGGGGGGAAAGTACGAGAGGGAGAAGAGACGACTGCCTATTGCATTCAACTGCTTGTACCCGAGTCTATACTATATGACCTATCTATGTGCTGTCAGACACAGCTCGTATGTGGTTGACACACGGAGGTTCGATATAAAAAGGGAGGCAAAAGAAAGGACAAATAACACAAAACAAAACAAAAAATGACCCCTATCTATCCTGTCTCTCGCCATGTATGTGGTGGCTCACATTATAGGATAACAAGAAACCGAGGAGAGGCGGGGCTGCCGTTCCAAGCTCGAAGCTCACACGTCGTCGATTCAAGGACGCCAACTGTAAAAGAATTGTGGTGCCGGAAAGTGTGAGGGAAGGGACGCAGGGGTATCAGCTTCGCTTGGAGACAGCACCGGTTCTTTTTTGTGGATTTCTTATTATTGGCGTTGAGCTATGAGAAGCTCGAGGAGACAGGAAAGGAGAAAGAGTGAGAGCATGGGGGTGGGGCGAGGCTCACAAGGTTCGCTTCACCCCAGCATTGCTGCTGTGCTCTCTTCTGGACCTTTAGCTATGGAACGTACAAGGAACGTTCTCCTGGATGTTCTATATTCCCATGAGCGCTTAACGCGCTTGCTTCTATCTTGTCCAGAGGAGGAGCGTTCCATTACCAAGAACGCTCTTGTGGTATAAGCTAGCTAGATTCTACGGGTTATCCGCTCCACTCAGAATATTCCGTTCAAGAGAATCTTCTTGTGGCCAATAGACCATAACTCTGCGACGAATCTTTTGCCAGCTATACTGACACTCTATTACACACGGTAAAAAATATTTCCGACGCATGACCTAGGCTTTTCATACATTATTTTATGTATATATACAAGGTCTCCGCATGATTGCCGGCATATGCCGGCACCCATGCTTCGAGTAGGGCAGGGCAGCACTTCGAATTGTTCGATTCAATACTTGGTAGAATAAAAAAAGTCACCACACACAATCATAGCCGGCGCGTACAGTATGCAAGGTAATGCCAAGAGTTCGATATAGACTAACAATCATGACAATGTACTACTAATAATAGCTACCGTTTTTTAAGTGAATCCGATTCCGAGCTTCATTCATCAGATTTCAATCGGATAAATCCGAGCACACGCCGACTGACCTTTTGGTCTGGCGACGAAACGTGTCGAGTGTGTGTCTTACGATAGTTTTACTCAATCAAGCATCCGGGGCCAGTAAGGTGACTGGCCATGCCCGCTGCATGTGATTAGAGAAGTTGTACATGGAGCAATTGCATATTACAACAGCAAGTAGTCCAGATCGAGTCGATCGGTGCAACTTGCTTGGGTATCGTATTGTTACAGCAGCAGTAATACGCTTCACTTCTTTTCTTCTTCCTATCTATCCCATTTATTGTGATGCTCACATTTCTCTCGCCCTCCCAGTAGTATAACTTAGATCCGGGGTCGTATAGCGGCTCCCCTCCTCCCCACTACGGCACCTGCCCTAATTTTTATCGCGAGAAGAATTCAGCATTTTCTTCCCTCGTCGACTCGTGTCGATTTGTACCTACCCACTCTGCTAGGCGATTTCAGTAGTTAGTTGATCCTTTTGTTCCCATTTATTTCTGCAAATAAATAAAGCCAACAAAGCTCACAACGGTAGTTATTTAACTCAAGGGCCAACGCTAGTATTAATAGTATAGTAGTATTCGAGTGTAACCCCACTATAGACCACCGGGGCGACCGGCTCTGTATCACTCACTGCCCCGGTGGCGTATCAGGTTATATCCTCGAGCCTGGTATAGGTCAGCTTCGTGAGTTCGAATCCCCCCGAGTGCGCGCTCGTATAATTTTTGGTATTGTGCACTAATTGACTTGCGGAAAGCGCGAGAGCGTGAGTTAGCAACAAACACTCGATGAGAAATCGACGATCAGTGGGTGCTGAACCCTATGCGCCAAAACAAATGAAGGCAATAACCGGGGGGGGAAAGGGAAGGACGGCACCTGTGACCAGCTTGTATGTCCAGAAGCTGGAAAGTAGAAGTGTGCCCAAAAAATAAAATCACTACGATCGTACTAGAGGAGATGATCAACCAGCAATCAGCAGCAATAAGAATCACGTCAAGCACGAAGCAACACAAACTTATTTGTCAGTTACGTACCAACACACCACCGCTTGCACTTGACCGGCAAACGACCACAGCAACGGAGTCAGGGACCACAGCAACAACAAAGCACGCCATCCTACTGCCTACTTACCACCACCTTCGAGTGGCGCAGCTTAACAACAGGAGGAACTTGTATAATACAACCATCGAGGCCCCGGGGATACAGCCACTCACAATGCTGCTGTGTGGCTTTTCCTGTCGCAGTAGTCACAATCACTACTACCTCCTCCTCGCTTAGTCATGCGTGCGCTTGCCACGTCTATATCCATGTATGTATGTACGTGTACCTACCGAAATTCAATAAACAAATGCACTACTATGATCCCTACCGCAGTATCATGGGGAGTTTTTGACAGTAATATTGTTATTTGTTTTGAGACAAAATATGGCGCAAATTTGGAATGCCTTGCCAAGTTTTATTTTGTCAATCTCTCCATACATCAAGATCCGAAAAATAATTGGAGCGTACCGTTCAAAATGCATTTTTTTGCGCGCTTCTCGCTTGGACGGCGGCCTTCGGACAAAGTAATTTGACCGAGAAATGCTACAGCACCGCCCACTGAGCTATACTTAATCACTTGACTCAGTATCTCAGTGGGTAGTCCTACTATATATATGTGTCAAACTACCAAAATAACCATTCATAATATCGTCAGCGTGCACGCTTGGAAAAGACAAAAACAAGAAGTCGGTGAGAATCGAACTCACGACACATAGCACCACCCTCTGTCACTTGACTCAGTAACACTCAGAGTAGGGAGTGGGTTAAGCAAAAAGACAACCAAATATGTTTTCAGTTCATTAATTAATTATGACCGACTTCGTAAGAGCGATCTCCGGATCTATCCCCTCTCCACGTACTACAGCTAGTAGTACTCAGGAGAACACTAACAACTATCATAACCATGCATAACGTCTCCAGCGCGCACGCTCCTAAATACCAAATATGATCTGGGTGAGAATCGTACTCACGACACATCCTTCGTTGGTTATATACGGTATAGCACTATACCCACAGAGCCGAAAGGAAACGACACACTGCGGTAGTAGCTACGATTGGGCAAAAAAAAGCGCTTGGAGGCGGCCATAAAAAAAGCATGGTGGGAAAGAAATTTAGATGCCAATTTGGAAAGGACGTCAATTCGGAAATTTTGTCCCTCATTTATTCGTTCAAGCCCTACATACGCCAAGATCCAAGAATAGCTCGGGCGTATACTGCCCAAAATACCAAAAAAATGCGCACTTCCTGCTTGTCTCGCTCAGCGTCTATCCGCGTTCACGTCGAGGTGCGAAACGGATACGGCAGGGCGAGGGGCGTTGGAGCCGCCCCCCGAAGACGGCGCTCGATCGAATCTATTTGACCGAGAATTCCAGTTCCGAGAATCGCAGATGTCAAGCAAAACAAACGGTTTGACGAGAATGTCAGTTCCGAGAATCGCAGACGCCAAGCGAAACAAACGCTCGAGAGTATGCCAAAGCCAAATTCAAAACATCATACAACTCACTACCGTTTGGAAATGATGACAATTTTGTAAATCATCCAGGCGCTGCAGAGGTGAAGATACAACCTAAATCTCCGGAATTTCTCCTCGACATGCGATGTTTTTGTAACTTCTCGCTTGTCTCGCTCGGCATCCGTCCGCGTTCACGTCGAGGTGCGGAACGGACACGGCAGGGCGAGGGGCGTTTGAGCGGCCCCCCGAAGCCGGCGCTCGAACGAAGCTATTTGACCGAGAATTGCAGTTCCACGAATCGCATACTGAAGCCGAGACACAAAAAACTCCTGACCGAATCCCTGAACAAAAAGGATCCCATATATATATACAAAGGCTCCGCATGGGCGCCGGCACTCGCCGGCGCCCATGCTTCGGGTAGGGGAGGGCGGCACTCGGACGAGGAAAAGGGGAAAAAGTTGTGGCTGTTCGATTCGACATTATTATTGTAAGTTTAAAGTAATACCGAGAGTTTAATCCGAATATGAGGTTCTAAAGATCATTAATTGACATCCCATGGCGCCCATTCTTTGGGTGACGAAGGGTAGCACTCGACGAAATAAGTTGTAGTAATAAAGAAATTGAAGCTTAAAGTAATGCCAAGAGTTTATTACGAACATGAGGTTCTAAAGGTTTACTTTGATGAAAGGAAAACATATAAACGAAGGAAGCAAGCATAGGCGAAACACTGTTATTAAAACCGCCGCCAAGTAAAAGTAGGCCAGAAATGCCGAAAGGAGAATTTATTTGAGAATCTGCTTCGCTTCGAGGCTTCGAGGCGAAAGGAAAGAGGTGATGTCATCAATGAAAATGATATCGGACGGAATGAATGGCTGAAAATGTTTAATTTACGGAAGAGAAAACGGAAGGCGCCGTTGATTGTTCCTTGTAAAACCCCTCGGTGTTTACTCCCACAGTAGACGAAGAACTTACCATGTTTGTTTCCAAAATATACGAAGAACTCACTCATAGAAAAGAACTAAAGAAGACGACACTGCATGCCCTCAATTAGCTACTTCAATGTACGCGGCACTTACACTGGTGAAGATATACAAAAATTAACAACGAATTATGCAGACTTAGAGAGGGGCGCTAAAGGGGACATAGAATGCCCTCGATCCAATAAAGGGGATATAGAAATGCCCTCGATCTAATTGGTACTTTCAACGCAGAGAACCTACACCAGAGAAATGGCAAGCTGAACGGGAAAAGGGGGATAATCAAGCCTCACACAAGACAAACAAAATAATCCTAGACCGGTATGAAATCGTGCCACTATCACTAACAGCCCCCGATTCTGTGGAAGGTAGTCCCCAAAACAACTTAATCCGTATGACAGATCAGTATTTGATCGTACCATAGTCACAAACAGCTCTCCGAATCGGCGTGAGATACACGATGGGCCCTCCGGGCTGACTTGCACAATGTACGAAGAACTCACTCAGAGAGGAGCCCTAAAGGGGATATAGAAAAATAATCCTAGGCCGGCATGAAATCGTACCACTATCACCAACAGCCGCCGACTCTGTGGAAGGTAGGCCCCAAAACAACTTAATCCGTATGACAGATCAGGTTTGGGCCTATTGCAGATCAAGCACGCTCAAAATGATGAACACTCCAACAGCATCAAACGCAAAAACATAAAAAGGCGAATTATTAGAGCGATCTACTACTGGTATAATTAACCCGCGTTCTTCTGGACGTATCATGTATGTGTCGTCTTGCAGCCACACCTTCAGCCACATGGCCAGCACGCACACAGCACATGACAGCCCAACAGCACACACGCAACCAACCGAACCGCTGCACGTATGAAGCCTACAGCGCGGCACCATGAATAACAAATGACCGCGACGGCTGGATTAGCCCTTTGACAGACCGGCGCCCCTGCTCTCGAGCCCGGGCAAGATGTGTGTCTGTCTTGGCCTATTGGGTCGAACCTCACTAACTCTAAGATCGTAATTATTTGCGCGGTCGCAATTCGGCTGGTCATTTGCGTCATATACGTTGTCTAGGGATTCGTTTTTTGTTTGTGAAGGGTATCCGTCTGATTTTGCTTCGTAATAAAGTTGTATTCCCGCTTTCGTTGCTGCCCGTAGGAAACCTTTCGCAGATTATCTGATGTCGTAGTATGCACATTCGTCTACGAAAAGCACGCCATCGCTCACGCGTTATTTGTTTACCTGGTATTTCTTTTCGTAGGTTGTCCGTTGTTGTACTAATATCTTATCACACTGTAGCAGATGTAATTTTTTCATGTGCGTATTCACCCGACGAAGTTATACACATTCTTCATACAGTAACTCCTCCTGCAGCATGTTTTTGCGTAACGTCGCGCAAGGGAACGGTTTGAGCCTATCTGTATCTTCAGACCAAGCACGCTCAAAATGATGAACACTCCAACAGCACCAAACACAATAACATAGAAAGGCGAATTATTAGAGCGATCTACTACTGGTATAACACGCGTTCTTCTGGATGTATCATGTGTCGTCTTGCAGCCCCACATGCAGCCACATGGCCAGCACAAACGCAGCACATGACAGCCCTACAGCACACACGCAACCAACCGCTGCACGTATGAAGCCTACAGCGCGGCACCATGAATAACGAACGACCGCGATGGATGGATTAGTCCTTTGACAGACCGGCGCCCCTGCTCTCGAGCCCGGGCAAGATGTGTGTCTGTCTGTTGCTTGGTTTCAGTTGATGAGGGCACCCAGACTGTAGCAGATGTAATTTTTTCACGTGCGTATTCACCCGGCGAAGTTATACACATTCCTCATACAGTAACTCCTCCTGCTGAATGTTTTTGCGTAACGTCGCGCAAAGGAACGGTTTTGAGCCTATCTGTATCTTCAGACCAAGCACGCTCAAAATGATGAACACTCCAACAGCACCAAACGCAATAACATAAAATGCCGAATTATTAGAGCGATCTACTACTACTGGTTTAATTAACACGCGTTCTTCTGGACGTATCATGTGTCGTCTTGCAGCCACACCTGCAGCCACATGGCCAGCACGCACACAGCACATGACAGCTCAACAGCACACACGCAACCAACCGCTGCACGTATGAAGCATACAGCGCGGCACCATGAATAACGAATCACCCCGACGGCTGGATTAGCCCTTTGACAGACCGGCGCCCCTGCTCTCGAGCCCGGGCAAGATGTGTGTCTGTTGCTTGGTTTCAGTTGATGAGGGCACTCCACAGCAGTAGGTAGCTGGAGCACAGCAGTCAGTTATTACTTTGTTATGTCAACCCCCTTGCCTGTGTTCGTTCAAGCTACCCCAACAGCAATAACCACGTAAAGAAAAAATCAAATCATGACCCATGGCGGCTTCCGCGCGTTTATACTGTGGCGGGCAGTTGTTGCAGGCAACGTTTTCTAGCCCATGCCGTGCATGCCTCGTCTCACACCCCTGGCAGCTGGTGCCCTACGCTGCTCTGGGTCTCGGACGGGACGGGGCAAAAACCTTGCTTCGTCTCGTCTCGAGTGCGTGGTGCACAATCTGTGACCAAACAATAATAAGTTGCACCTGCCACCGCAAAATTTCAAACACTATCAAGTACCGTTTGGAAACGATGCCAATTTTGTAAATCATCCAGGCGTTGCAGACATTAAGATTCAACCAAAATTCCCGAAATTTCTCCTCGACATGCGGTTTTTTTGCAACTTCTCGCTTGTCTCGCTCGGCATCCATCCGCGTTCACGTCGATGTGCGAAACGGACACGGAAGGGCGAGGGGCGTTGGAGCCGCCCCCCGAAGGCGGCGCTCGAACGAAGCTATATTCGACCGAAAATTCCAGTTCCGCGAATCGCATACTTCGGCCGAGACAAAAAAACTCCTGACCAAATACCACACACCAAAGAAGGATTTCATATAGATTTATAATTATACATACGATTTTCTGGTGTAGAGATGTAGCATGCAGAAGAGATCGGGACCAATATTTTACAAGTAGTTACATGTAAACATCACGCGCTACGCCTACACCAGAACAGGGAAAAAACGGAGAGAGACAGAGACAGCTAGAGAGGGGCACGCGCGACACCCTTCCACACACGACGGCCCCGCAGGGTATCTATCTGCCGACTAGCTTCTGTTGAAAATACACAGCTCTCTGGCAGATAACTCCCCTCACATGCCACCACATTGACCAAACGTTTTGCTCAATTATGTCATCCCTCTGGTGGATGACTCTCCTCGCATGCCACCGCATTGACCAAACTATCCGTCCAGCTCTGCTAGCTCTCTGGCAGATGACCCTCTTCGCATGCCACCCGAAACATTTGCTCAGTTCTGTCACAGTTCTCCGGCAGATGATTCTCTTCGCACATCACCACATTGACCAGTATGTGTCCACCTTTGTCAGCTCTCTGTCAGATGACTCTCTTCCATGCCACCACATAAACCACAATATTTGTCCAGTTTTGTCAGGTCTCTGCCAGAAGAGTCTCCTCGCATGCTACCACATTGACCAACATCTTTGCTCAGTTCTGTCATTTTTCTGGCGGATGATTCTCCCGACATGCCACCACACTGACCAAAATATTTGCTCAATTCCGTCAGCTCTCCGGCAGATGACTCTCAAGACATGTCACCCCACTCACCAAAACAGTTGCTCAGTTCAGTCAGCTCTTCAGCAGATGACTCTCCTCGCAAGCCACGACATTGACCGAAATATTTGCTCAGTTCTGCTCGTTTGTTCTGCAGCGTACGAGCACCAAAACCAAAAAAACAAATGAAGGGACGTCGTCGCTTTGATTCAAATTGGTACATAGTTGAGAAACAACGAAGTCTCTCTGCTATGATCAGCTGGAGACGAAAACCCAGGGCTGCTACCCCCGGAATGATTCGCTGAAAATCACGGGGCATCAAGTTGCAAAGGGTAACTACTGCGGAAAAATTTCGAATTCTGCCCAATTTTCTTTTCGTGGTTTTGTTAGTTCGGTACAGAAGTGACAAAGCAATTCTACTTGCACGTATTCTTGCTTTTTTTGTCCTGCAGCTCGGACGGGCACCAAAACAAAGCTTTAGCTCACCACACTTCCATTTTCTATACATGTCGTGTGTCAATTTAACTCCAAACCCAGCGCTAGCCGGCACGCCCTCCGGCCCGACGGTCACCGGGGCTACGGCAGCGCAAGCCGCCTATATAGCCTACGGACGCGTGAGTATGTCGACCCGACCTGAACCCCCCCCTTCCCAGCTAATAACCTCCAACTGGGGATCAGGTGCGGTGGAGATAGCCACCCGGAGGATACAGCCCTCCGGGTAGTGTGGGACTTGCTCTATAGCGCACCCACTAAACAAAACCCAACCAACGGCTACTTATCGCATAGCGCGAAAGACAACACGGGCCACCGGGCGAATCTGCAAACAAACCTTCTCTACTTGTACGTTTTTTTGCTTTTTTTGTCCTGCAGCGGACGGGCACCAAAACAAAGCTTTAGCTCACCACACTTCCATTTTCTATACATGTCGTGTGTCAATTTAACTCCAAACCCAGCGCTAGCCGGCACGCCCTCCGGCCCGACGGTCACCGGGGCTACGGCAGCGCAAGCCGCCTATATAGCCTACGGACGCGTGAGTATGTCGACCCGACCTGAACCCCCCCCTTCCCAGCCAATAACCTCCAACTGGGGATCAGGTGCGGTGGAGATAGCCACCCGGAGGATACAGCCCTCCGGGTAGTGTGGGACTTGCTCTATAGCGCACCCACTAAACAAAACCCAACCAACGGCTACTTATCGCATAGCGCGAAAGACAACACGGGCCACCGGGCGAATCTGCAAACAAACCTTCTCTACTTGTACGTTTTTTTGCTTTTTTTGTCCTGCAGCGGACGGGCACCAAAACAAAGCTTTAGCTCACCACACTTCCATTTTCTATACATGTCGTGTGTCAATTTAACTCCAAACCCAGCGCTAGCCGGCACGCCCTCCGGCCCGACGGTCACCGGGGCTACGGCAGCGCAAGCCGCCTATATAGCCTACGGACGCGTGAGTATGTCGACCCGACCTGAACCCCCCCCTTCCCAGCCAATAACCTCCAACTGGGGATCAGGTGCGGTGGAGATAGCCACCCGGAGGATACAGCCCTCCGGGTAGTGTGGGACTTGGTCTATAGCGCACCCACTAAACAAAACCCAACCAACGGCTACTTATCGCATAGCGCGAAAGACAACACGGGCCACCGGGCGAATCTGCAAACAAACCTTCTCTACTTGTACGTTTTTTTGCTTTTTTTGTCCTGCAGCGGACGGGCACCAAAACAAAGCTTTAGCTCACCACACTTCCATTTTCTATACATGTCGTGTGTCAATTTAACTCCAAACCCAGCGCTAGCCGGCACGCCCTCCGGCCCGACGGTCACCGGGGCTACGGCAGCGCAAGCCGCCTATATAGCCTACGGACGCGTGAGTATGTCGACCCGACCTGAACCCCCCCCTTCCCAGCCAATAGCCTCCAACTGGGGATCAGGTGCGGTGGAGATAGCCACCCGGAGGATACAGCCCTCCGGGTAGTGTGGGACTTGCTCTATAGCGCACCCACTAAACAAAACCCAACCAACGGCTACTTATCGCATAGCGCGAAAGACAACACGGCCCACCGGGCGAATCTGCAAACAAACCTTCTCTACTTGTACGTTTTTTTGCTTTTTTTGTCCTGCAGCGGACGGGCACCAAAACAAAGCTTTAGCTCACCACACTTCCATTTTCTATACATGTCGTGTGTCAATTTAACTCCAAACCCAGCGCTAGCCGGCACGCCCTCCGGCCCGACGGTCACCGGGGCTACGGCAGCGCAAGCCGCCTATATAGCCTACGGACGCGTGAGTATGTCGACCCGACCTGAACCCCCCCCTTCCCAGCCAATAGCCTCCAACTGGGGATCAGGTGCGGTGGAGATAGCCACCCGGAGGATACAGCCCTCCGGGTAGTGTGGGACTTGCTCTATAGCGCACCCACTAAACAAAACCCAACCAACGGCTACTTATCGCATAGCGCGAAAGACAACACGGGCCACCGGGCGAATCTGCAAACAAACCTTCTCTACTTGTACGTTTTTTTGCTTTTTTTGTCCTGCAGCGGACGGGCACCAAAACAAAGCTTTAGCTCACCACACTTCCATTTTCTATACATGTCGTGTGTCAATTTAACTCCAAACCCAGCGCTAGCCGGCACGCCCTCCGGCCCGACGGTCACCGGGGCTACGGCAGCGCAAGCCGCCTATATAGCCTACGGACGCGTGAGTATGTCGACCCGACCTGAACCCCCCCCTTCCCAGCCAATAGCCTCCAACTGGGGATCAGGTGCGGTGGAGATAGCCACCCGGAGGATACAGCCCTCCGGGTAGTGTGGGACTTGCTCTATAGCGCACCCACTAAACAAAACCAAACCAACAGCTACTTATCGCATAGCGCGAAAGACAACACGGGCCACCGGGCGAATCTGCAAACAAACCTTCTCTACTTGTACGTTTTTTTGCTTTTTTTGTCCTGCAGCGGACGGGCACCAAAACAAAGCTTTAGCTCACCACACTTCCATTTTCTATACATGTCGTGTGTCAATTTAACTCCAAACCCAGCGCTAGCCGGCACGCCCTCCGGCCCGACGGTCACCGGGGCTACGGCAGCGCAAGCCGCCTATATAGCCTACGGACGCGTGAGTATGTCGACCCGACCTGAACCCCCCCCTTCCCAGCCAATAACCTCCAACTGGGGATCAGGTGCGGTGGAGATAGCCACCCGGAGGATACAGCCCTCCGGGTAGTGTGGGACTTGCTCTATAGCGCACCCACTAAACAAAACCCAACCAACGGCTACTTATCGCATAGCGCGAAAGACAACACGGGCCACCGGGCGAATCTGCAAACAAACCTTCTCTACTTGTACGTTTTTTTGCTTTTTTTGTCCTGCAGCGGACGGGCACCAAAACAAAGCTTTAGCTCACCACACTTCCATTTTCTATACATGTCGTGTGTCAATTTAACTCCAAACCCAGCGCTAGCCGGCACGCCCTCCGGCCCGACGGTCACCGGGGCTACGGCAGCGCAAGCCGCCTATATAGCCTACGGACGCGTGAGTATGTCGACCCGACCTGAACCCCCCCCTTCCCAGCTAATAACCTCCAACTGGGGATCAGGTGCGGTGGAGATAGCCACCCGGAGGATACAGCCCTCCGGGTAGTGTGGGACTTGCTCTATAGCGCACCCACTAAACAAAACCAAACCAACAGCTACTTATCGCATAGCGCGAAAGACAACACGGGCCACCGGGCGAATCTGCAAACAAACCTTCTCTACTTGTACGTTTTTTTGCTTTTTTTGTCCTGCAGCGGACGGGCACCAAAACAAAGCTTTAGCTCACCACACTTCCATTTTCTATACATGTCGTGTGTCAATTTAACTCCAAACCCAGCGCTAGCCGGCACGCCCTCCGGCCCGACGGTCACCGGGGCTACGGCAGCGCAAGCCGCCTATATAGCCTACGGACGCGTGAGTATGTCGACCCGACCTGAACCCCCCCCTTCCCAGCCAATAACCTCCAACTGGGGATCAGGTGCGGTGGAGATAGCCACCCGGAGGATACAGCCCTCCGGGTAGTGTGGGACTTGCTCTATAGCGCACCCACTAAACAAAACCCAACCAACAGCTACTTATCGCATAGCGCGAAAGACAACACGGCCCACCGGGCGAATCTGCAAACAAACCTTCTCTACTTGTACGTTTTTTTGCTTTATTTGTCCTGCAGCGGACGGGCACCAAAACAAAGCTTTAGCTCACCACACTTCCATTTTCTATACATGTCGTGTGTCAATTTAACTCCAAACCCAGCGCTAGCCGGCACGCCCTCCGGCCCGACGGTCACCGGGGCTACGGCAGCGCAAGCCGCCTATATAGCCTACGGACGCGTGAGTATGTCGACCCGACCTGAACCCCCCCCTTCCCAGCTAATAACCTCCAACTGGGGATCAGGTGCGGTGGAGATAGCCACCCGGAGGATACAGCCCTCCGGGTAGTGTCGGACTTGCTCTATAGCGCACCCACTAAACAAAACCCAACCAACAGCTACTTATCGCATAGCGCGAAAGACAACACGGGCCACCGGGCGAATCTGCAAACAAACCTTCTCTACTTGTACGTTTTTTTGCTTTTTTTGTCCTGCAGCGGACGGGCACCAAAACAAAGCTTTAGCTCACCACACTTCCATTTTCTATACATGTCGTGTGTCAATTTAACTCCAAACCCAGCGCTAGCCGGCACGCCCTCCGGCCCGACGGTCACCGGGGCTACGGCAGCGCAAGCCGCCTATATAGCCTACGGACGCGTGAGTATGTCGACCCGACCTGAACCCCCCCTTCCCAGCCAATAACCTCCAACTGGGGATCAGGTGCGGTGGAGATAGCCACCCGGAGGATACAGCCCTCCGGGTAGTGTGGGACTTGCTCTATAGCGCACCCACTAAACAAAACCAAACCAACAGCTACTTATCGCATAGCGCGAAAGACAACACGGGCCACCGGGCGAATCTGCAAACAAACCTTCTCTACTTGTACGTTTTTTTGCTTTTTTTGTCCTGCAGCGGACGGGCACCAAAACAAAGCTTTAGCTCACCACACTTCCATTTTCTATACATGTCGTGTGTCAATTTAACTCCAAACCCAGCGCTAGCCGGCACGCCCTCCGGCCCGACGGTCACCGGGGCTACGGCAGCGCAAGCCGCCTATATAGCCTACGGACGCGTGAGTATGTCGACCCGACCTGAACCCCCCCCTTCCCAGCCAATAACCTCCAACTGGGGATCAGGTGCGGTGGAGATAGCCACCCGGAGGATACAGCCCTCCGGGTAGTGTGGGACTTGCTCTATAGCGCACCCACTAAACAACACACCCTGGACGATATGCAATATCATATTGCAATACGCATACGAACCTATTGCCGTGTCCGCCGTATTGGTTGCCCCAATAGGTATTGATAGCGCTTCTGCAGACATACTGTGCGGAGCAATACATATCAAGTCAACAGTTGCTGACATATCGGCGGAAACAACACTTATCAGAATGAGTACATCGACTTGTATTGACGTCGCAAGTCATATCAATAAGTTCATTCGATAGCATATTGGAATATCAACCAGTATTGATTTTTTTGTTGTTTCCATATTGATAACGGCAATACGTATTGATAGATGCAAAATCTCTAATATTGTCTGAGTAATAGTGATCGATATTGGATGGTTGAACAGTATTGACCACCCCAGTACCTATCGATATGAGATTTGGGAAACATATTGTCACTTCAACGCATATTGCACGAAGCAATACTGCTGCTGCATGTCTTTCGTGAGATTCAGCATGATGCCACCACACACGTGGAATTTTTTTGGTGTCGTTGGATATTGGATATCACGTGTTATATCACATATTGCACTTCGCATTCCACCACAATGTCAATAGTCGGAACAGTTTTGCATATTGAAGGGAACTTGGGCAAATACACAAGGTCGAAAAGGCATCCCACCCTCGGAAACCGCAGCATGTTGCTTGTAGATCTTCCCCCCGCACCCGATCCTGGTGCCAACAAACCACCACAAGGCGATCATGAGCAACTGCGCCAACGACGGACAATCGGCGGGAGGTGGCAGCAGCAGCGGTGGCAGCGCGCCGGCATCCACCAAGCAGACAACGCTGTCCGGCTTTGTTAGCCAGGGTGATGGCGAGGTTTCTGAGGGGCCAAGAAATCGGATTGCAGCGAAGCTGAATTTCCCGACCAGCGTTCCGGCGGACGTGAAAGACGCCGTTCTCCGCTACGCTCCCTCACAAGCTTTAATGATCGCGGACATACCCAACGTGAAAGGAAAGCCTAGCTTCACAGCTTTCTACGGAGTGAGGCTGGAGTACAAGCCCGAGGACGGGAAGAAGTTGGAACCAGTTAGGAAGCAGGTGTACGCCTGCCTCGCAAGCCAGGGGTGCCGCACCACGGCGAAAACCTTGAAAATTTCCTCGAGTTCTACATCGGGTGCGACGAACCACCTAAAGCAAGAGCACTCCATAACGTCTGAGACCAGCGCCGCGCAGCAGCAGAAGTGAGTGCAGCACATACTTGTGCGTGGTCTTTTTTTGGTTTGGGTCAGAGTGTGTGTTCCTCCTCTTCCTGTGTCGTCCTGGACATCCAAAAGCACATCGGAAGTATGATGTTTTTTGTGCTTGCAACGTACTCCGTACTTCGTTAAAAATAGTGCCGTTCATCATGCATGTCTCACATGTTCATGCATGCATGTGGTTCTAACTGCTGTACTGAGGTTAGTTTGTGCCGCACTGCTGTCCCTGTCGGTGTCTGATTGAAATAACTGGAAGCAAGCGGCGGTGGACAGTGTGCAGCAGGTGAAGCATAGCCAGCTTTACCAGTCGGATCCGACGCGTTGGAACGCGCTCAGCTTGGTGAAGAGCTTCATCATTCGCCACGCTTTTCCGTTTAGCCTCTTCGACGACAAATATACACGCCACACCCTTGCTGTCCTCGCGCCTGCCGACAAACTCCAAGTGCAGAAGCTCAACAATAAAGCTGTAAGTTGGGTAGCTGAGAGCCGGCTGGCATATAAGTACACCCTTTCCTTTCTCACCTCCTTACACCCTGGACAATATCTACACCAATATGATATTGGACATGTCAATATGTGTAAAATGGATGGTTCGATACGTATTGCCACCAACAGCCGCTGAGTCCGAGGAGTATCGATATGAATTGTGGTAACGCCAACAGCATGACCAATATCGCCGGTGTGTATTGGATTATCAATATTTTCTGCTTGGTATGCATTGTGCATGTATCGTTCGTGTCAGTATCTTTTAATCAATATCCCAATACGATATTGGTTTCTCAATATGTGAAAGGAATCAGGTGCCAATTCATATTGTTGGAGTAATATGTGCAGTATTGTGGCATTCAAAATATTTTACCGGCCGCAATACAACGTCAACTGAGTCATCGATACGTATTGCGTTTGCCAACATGATAATGCTTGCAAATATCAGCACATATTGGGTGTCGCCGATATGTTGAGGTGGGACGTCGAGACTTGTCCCTCTTGCTTCCTTGTGCGTGTGTGTTTTTCATTATGAAATCCGAAATAATAAAACACGGCAACACTCACTTGAAGTACACAAATGGCTTGCAGTGTGCCGTAGTGTTGTTTTGTGAAGGGAGGGTTTACGCGTGAGAGAGCGAGATGTGCGTTTTCCTCTTTTTCTTTTTGGTTCGGTCTTGATTGTTTTTGATTCTGCATGTATTTCGGGATGTGTTTCTTGATGTTTTTTGTGGGGCGGGTTGGGACGCAATGAGTGCGAAGTTTGGATTGAATTACAGGTCGACAGCGTATCAATTTCGAAACGTGGGTTCGAGGCCCACCGACTCCGTTTTTTTTTTCGTGGTGTAGGATTTTTTTATGTTACAAGTAGGGTGACAGCGTATTAATTTAGGATCGCGGGTTCGAGCCTCACCGACTCCCGGGTGGGGGTTTTTTTCTATGCTTTTTCGGGGTAACAGCGTATTAATTTAGAATCGGGTTCGAGGCTCACCGACTCCCGTCTTTTTTTTCTTTTTTTGTAAGGGGTGGGATTTTTTATGTTAGGGTGACAGCGTATTAATTTAGAACCGTGGGTTCGAGGCTCACCGACTCCCGTTGTTTTTTCGTGTTTGTTTTTTCTTGTTTTTGTTTTTTGTTTTGTTTTTGCGTTGTCTTTGTTTTTGTTTTGTTTGTTTATAAGGGCGGGACTTTTACATGTAAAATGTGATGGTGACAGCATATTTTAGTTTATTCATTTATTTATATTAATTTACTATATTTTATTTTATTCTATTTTATTTTTTCAAGGTGGAACTTTAACATGATACCCTGGTATCTATTAGACCACTACTACTCATACTCCCGATGTATACCAAAACCCGCCACTATAGTGAAAAATAAAATAAAATAATATTAATATAAAACCGCGCATCACGTGAAAACGCTTTGTATTTGAAATTGAATCAAAAGCTGTGGTGTATTTATAAAAAAAAACAAGGACGTCAGCCGTGAGTTCGACGAATTTCAGGTCAATACTCATCTTTGCAAGCTGCGTTGTTGGTACTTCTAATATACTCTATGGGTGAGTTTTTGTTGGGAGGGGTCCTATTTTTTGTCCACTATAATGGTAAGTGTTGGTATTTTTATTTTAGGTGGGGATTTTGAGCTAGGTCTAACATCACATCTGTTTATAAATTTATTACTGTAGTTTCCACTATAATTCTCTATCATATGTATGGTAGGCGGTTTATTTTGTTTTTTCTACGGTGTGCCGACCTCCGCGGGTGTCATGGAGCGAGACTTCTGCATCGCGGACTTTTTCATGCCCCGCAAACGCGGCTCCCTCGACCCCGCTCAGTTGGAGATGTGTTTCTATTTGCGGGCGCAGTACGACAGTATCCCACCCGACATCCCCCAACTCGCCGATGACGCTGTGCAGAATGCTCTCCTGGAACGGTTCAAGGACCCGGCACTGCTACACGAGGTCCAGGATATGGACTACGCGGAGGAACAGCACTCCGACGAAGGCGACGATACGGTCGACCCTGCGTGGGTAGCTGCCGACCCGCAGTACCGAGGTTCAGGGCACGAGGGGGGGGATTCACTTGGAGATGTGCCATGAGATTTTTTTAGGGTGTGGGTGTTTCTGTGCCGGGGTAGAGGTGTTTTCCGAAGA
>JABAKD010000012.1:4657173-4667173 GCA_012845835.1 Undaria pinnatifida | reverse complement strand
TAGGGCGATAATGGCGGGGGGGGGGGGAGGCAGGAACAAAAACAAAGCAGGCATAAACACAACTGAGAAAAAAAGTGCTCCGTACGCAACATAACTTCGCGCAGTGACAGCGAGCGCAAGGAGATCCACTCCCATAGACGGGCAGCACGCACACGGCGGCTGTGCTGAGTGCCGACACAATACGGGGTACGCTGTACTATAATTACGAAGCCAGGAGTTACATTGACACACGACGTGTATGAATATGCGTGGAAGTGTGGTGAGCTTAACCCCTTTAGAGCCTCAAAATCCCTCCCTATACTAACTTCAAGTGAATATGCCCCCCAAAAGGGTCTCCAGCTGTAAAGGCGTTAAGCTAAAGTGTTTCTCATTCGCCGGAGGATACAATAATGGTAATAAAAGCTGTTATACCGTGGTATACATTTTGTTTTTGTGAAGGAATGGTCGATAGATTGTGCACCGCGCACATCTCTTACCCTCGCCAGCCCACTGCCTTCTTTTCAAGACCGCCACTAATCAACACAGTTGGCCTTGGAGCGCTTCCTCTTTCGCCAGCTCTATGGAGCGCGAAGCTCATGCAACCAGTCGGTTGGCCAAGACCGAAAATGCTTGCCTTCTTGCGTAGACTGCCTGACGTAGCTCAAAAGGCCTGTTGACCCCTTTGGAGCCCTAAAATATCTCCCTATACAGATTCCGTGCAACTTGTCCCCAAAACGGGTTTCCAGTTGTAAAAGCGTCAAGTCACATGAGAGTACGAATGTCGGCGTCCCCGATGGAGCAGTAGGCGAGTCTCGTCCCTACTAACGTGAAGGTCGTGGGTTCAAGGCTCGCCGAGTTCATACTCGTGCTCGGAGGGACTTTTACTGGCGGAAAACATTGACGAGCCGAAAGTGCAGCAGCGTGAGCTAGCAAAATTTGATGAAAAATCGATCAGCATCAAAAACTGAAAAGCGATAATGCTAAAACCCTCTGCGCAATAAAAGGAAGGCACGCACCTGTGGAAGGGAACAAACCCGTGACCACGGCGTGTCCAGTCAATCGCTGAGGGTGAAACCTCTTACGGGTTAAGTTGGAGAGTAAAAGTGATGATTGAAAAACAAAGGCATAGCGCCAATAACCTGGTTGATACAGTAGCGGCCCTCTATGGTGCCGGGTGAGTAGTGCCGGTTGCCCGCTATGGTGCCTGTGAAGTCGCTTGGCACAGACGGGAACAACCAGTAGTGGCACTGTGCGGAGTAGTGCCGGTATTTTCCTCTATAGTGCACATGCCGGCGTTGTAGAGGGACCAATACTGTACCCACAGTGGACCGTGGACTTGGCTATATTTCTGGGACCCCGACTGAGTGTTAGTCGGTTTATTTTCCTGCCTCTACCTTTGGACTCCTTGTGATTGTTCGGTGACGACGGTCCAGACTATGACAATGAGCGAACCTGGGATCAACAACAACAAGCTGTCAATAGTATAACACGATGTACAAGGTGCAGTACCATTCTATCCAGAAACGTAAGCGCCCCGTGTGTGTCGAGTGATTCTCCCAAATGCCCAGTTGGATTCAGTAACTTCCTAATTAGCTATCTAGTACATGCATACGGCCCTTCAGGGTCGGCTAGTGTTATGGTATCTACGTACATATTTATGATATGTGCTATGAAAGTATTCATGTTTCTTCGAAAAAAGGAACCACTCGCTCCTTCTTGTCAGGAAAGACATCAGGGCGTGGCAAGAGGTGATGTCAAACTGCCACGAGTGCGTGATCAACAGAACAACCAGAAGAGAAGATCCGTCCCATACTTCCTCATCGAAATTAGGCACCGCAACTCCGGTGTCAACGCTCAAACGGTCAGGGTGCGTACAAACGGAGCGTTTTGAAACTAAAAACGAAACCAAAAGCAAAATCGAAGCTAGCATAGGAAGATATAGGAAGATTCACTCCTTCCGAGTGGCCAAATATCCACACTAAGGCCCCACGAGCCTGACAAAAGATCGTTTTGCTGAGGTGGTTTCTCGATAATTCATTTTCTTCGGGGATTAAAATTGTCGAGAAAGAAAAACTTAGAAGCGAAAGGCCCAAGCATAATAACCATCACCCGAGCGAGGATCGACACCACACCGACAACCGCACCTACCAACGCCCCGCAGACGAGAGACACAGAAGAGAGAGAGCATATAATACATGGACAACGTGCCGCTGGTGCAAGTCAATGCAGCTTCCATCACCGCAGCCAATATTGTGGCCCATGGCGTCATCCCTGATCGAATTGAGTGCTGCTGAACAACCCGACATCGCGGTTTCTAGCAAATGATTACGCTGTTTGTCCAGCACCTGTACTTTTTCCAGCCCTAATCTCGCACTTAAGGGTACCGGTGCCCTTGCAACAGCAGCAGGGTATGGTCGGCTAGTTGTGTGGGCACATTCCGGGGGGCAAGAGAAGGGTTGGATGGTGCGTCTCGAGGAAGATATGACGGAATTTAGCATGAACTTCGAAGGGTGACAAAAGGCTGCTCAGAAGGCTGGCAGATGGCTTAGGCGGGTTGAGTAGGAGGCGGAGGCGTTCATGCGGAAGCGGCATGACGCGGAGAGCTGTAGAGCTGCAGAGCGAAATGTGAATGCCGTTCCCGCGCCACCCACCGTTGACACCAATACGCGGCACAGGGGGAAGGGGAGGGGCGGGAGGGGGCCGTCCTGCCCAAAATACTGAGGATGGGTGCTGGCAATCATCATCCTGACGTATGTGTGCCTTGCCATGGTCGTAAGTAGCTAGCGTAAGGCCACCCGGACTTATTTGCCTCGCTATGCTCTTCCCTCAGTGCCCTTTATGCACTGTATGCCCTCTGTGCGCCCAAGGCCTTTTTCTGTCGGTTTCTAGGGTATTTTATTATGGTGTTTTTACTAGCCTTTTCTTCCCTTGCTTTCTTTTCTCTTCTTGTTTTCCCTTTGTTTTCTTTGCTTTTCAATGGCTTCGAGTCTTTCGTACGCAGGCGTATTGATAGCGCTGGCTGGTTGGTTGGTTGGTTGAGATTTTTGTCACACCCCCACTGCTGGCGAGGTAACGTATTCACTACCTGCGTGTCGTTCGTGGTTGCCCTATTTTAGTTTGCCTACGTAGGACGCGTACTTTAGTTGCGTGTGGCTTGCCCCTGCCTCGCTACACCCCCCCCCGCTGACTTCGTTTTCTACTTATCTCGTTTTTTCTTTCTTGCTTCATTTTGTTTTCTCCTCGGCTTTGTACGGTATTTTGGCTTCCATGGTGGCATGCGGTGTAGTCGGTTTCAGCTGCGAGAGTTGAAGGTAGGTACCAGTATAAGCCTGGTGCGTACGCACGCTGACTTCCGATTTCACTCTTATATTGTGGTGATGTATGGCTTGCTTCAGCTACGATGTGATATATACGTGTACCACTGTCGGAATGTTTTATTTTTTCCTCGCGTATTTTCCACTCCAGAGTGACTTGAGCCTGTCCTGTGACCATGAACTCGAATATGCGAGTTAATATGAGAACAATAATTCCACATGCTTTTCAGGGTCGGGCGCCGCCTCTACGGCCACAGCTGGAACGCACATCAATGCTGACGCTCCACGTCGACCGTTGACCTTCTTCGGTCTTAAAATTGAGTTTTTTGTGTTTCAGGTGTTTGCTTGGACACCCTCCTCTTCCCCCCCCCAAGTCTGTTCGGTTTTTAGGTTTTTCTTCTAGGTCTTGTTTTCAGTTTTGTTTTCCCCGTTTGCACGGGCCCTCAAAACAAAAAAAAGAGAGGAAGATTGTCGTAGGGCCAACCTGGTGCTTGGGGGGTAACGGATGGCCCGACTTTCCAGATCCGTTGCAGGAAATAATGAACGAACTCAAGCGTTATTAATATCGCGTATGAATCATCTGTTTTTGAGTCCGAGACGAGTATAGATCTGTGTGAGATTCTCAGATACTTTTCGTTTTTTGGTTCACCAAACCCCTAACATTAACAACGTAGGAGACGATAGCATGCGTTTCCGAACACACCAACGCCTCGCCGCACAGCGCGTGGAACATGGTTGGCGTAGCACTGGTTTCTGCCTGACAGGTTGCGTTTTTACTCCTGAGCATCAGAAACCTACAAGGCACGTTGACGAAAGGCGTGACGGAGATCGCACTTATGTCATGGTGGATACTGGAGGGTGAGGGCTCGGACACATCCCCAGCGCCTCAACGGAAGCGGACACCAGATCACCCAACGGCGTCATTTTCGCGGGGGGTGTTTGGGGGGAGGAGGGTGCTTCTTCATGGGGTATGGCAGGCAGAAAATTATATGGTAGACAGACATGGACGCAGCGCCATGATTGCGAGATTACCAGTTATCAGGTGCTTCTTGTGGTAGAGAATGGTTCAGAGAGACGCGTTTGTATTTCGAAGGACGGGTTTGTGTTTGGGTGGTCCTGCAAGAAGTCACCTTGATTGTGAAGATGGGTTTCTGGGTGGGGCCGGTTTTCAGAGAGACACGTTTTTCGTTCGAAGAAGGACGGCTTGCGCTTGGGTGTGACTGCAGGAAGTTACCTTGAGTGCGAAGATGGGGTGCATTCTGGGTGGGCCGGTTGCACGCCCTCAGATTTCGTGGAAACTGCCGTTCGGGGACGGATTGGGGACTTGGAACCGCTTGCATCAACACCCCCAGATATCGCTGAGGCTGCCATTCGGAGAAGGGGGGTGGGGTTGTATTCAGCTATCATTATTGCATTGAGCGATTGACCAAGTTGGAATTTCAAGGAAAATTATCAGGGTGTCACCCCACGCTACTTTGAGGGGCATGGGTGAGTAAGGCAAAGCTTGGATTATACCTTGCACCTCGGAAAGCGATTAGAGCGAGACTGTTGTGTTGTTTCAAATGTCTTATTCGATGGTTCAGTCTGAGTGGCATACAGCAAAAGCGATATGGTATCGAGGAGGTATGGGTTATCGCCTCCTGACTAGATGGCAGAACCAGGATTGTCATCCAAGCTTTTACTAAGGTCGCGTTGAGTTTCACTACGTCTCACTGATGAATACTTCTGGTTGCCATCGGAGCGATCGCGTGGGATTGTTACTGTGATGACTTCTTACCTTGCGGTAATTGCTTTTGAGTAGCTAATTATTTGATTTGCTACTTAAAAGCAGGATGGGCCAATGTGGTAAGAATCCATAAGTCGGTTGATAATTTGATAAAGATGAGTCAAAAGGTCATAACGCAAGTTGATAATCCAGGGTGGAATAGATCCAAGGAAGAGATTAAGACACCTACATACGAGTACCTGGTATTGGAGTTGATCTTCGCTCGTCGTCGTCAGTAGATCTTGGATTAGGACATGGATCTATCTGGGTTGCTGAAAGATACAGGGGTTGTTGTAGGAGGTGGAAAGGTCGTCATTGCATACTACGTAGAACTGTTTCCAGGAAAGGGTTGAGAAGACTATGAATGTCATGGGATATAATTCATTGCCAACAAGTAGTTGTAAGACTGGAAATATAAATTTGAGAGCAGGCGTCCTGGGAGTTCTCGTGGTCGCCCTTTCTTGTCAGAAGCTTGCTGGGCGTCGCTTGAAGCCATCTCGAGTCGAAAAACGAGACCACAAGCCACCGAGGTCGGGTGAGACTGATGTAAGCAAGCATAAGGTAAAAGCAGTCAGCATGTGACGGATTGGTAAGCGGACAGTGAAGGAGAAGGACGAACAAAGCTTAATTACACAGGATCCATCAATCATATTTCTTGACCAGTTCTCGAATTCAGAACAAGCATAATTTTGTCAGGCGAAGGAGCCTGCAGATATCTTGTGGCATGAGTTTGGAAAACTACTGTAGCTTCGTGGCACACTGTCTCACGAGTGAGATTTACCAGACCGAGTGAGTCGAGACCACCTCTCAAACTATAAAAAACGTGTTTTGTGGAAGTGTTCATTATGAACGAGTGGCCTCGATGGGTAGCATTCCAGATGGTATGCAGAAAGGGGCACAGGTGTCTCTTTCGCTTGACCACAGTAATAAGCTGTGTAATAACCCAGACAAATGGAATATCTCTTATTATTATCGTGCAAGGCTTGCTTTGTTTGGGTTAGAATACAAGAGTGCCTTGAGGGGGGGAGAGGAGGGGGGGGTGGGGGTGGCAGCTT
Organism: Undaria pinnatifida; assembly: GCA_012845835.1. NCBI lineage: Eukaryota > Phaeophyceae > Laminariales > Alariaceae > Undaria > Undaria pinnatifida. The sequence continues at coordinate 4,661,060 of JABAKD010000012.1, read as the reverse complement.
GGTTCTGGCCAAGGTACAAGTACCGTCTCTCGTACTGGCAAGACATACAAAATGTCATCCCCGACGTCACTCCTGAGCGCAAGCTGTTAACTGCCTACGTCGGTCACTTCCACAAGGCCACCTGCGTGACGCGTTGCATGCTTGAAGTAGAAGTGAGGACCCAACCAATACATAACCAATCATATCCGAGACCTGGTATGCTCTAAAGGACCAAACTACCCAAATTACGAGCGTGCAGCTATATAATCTGAGCCAATCAGCGCAGGGCGTGGCCTAAGACATGGTGATACCATTGTTATGCTCCTACGTAACCCGCAGATTTCGTGGCTCATATACTGTGGTGGCTAAACGTGTACGTGCTTCTTCCTGGATCGTATGACAGCAGCTAGTTCCTAATCGCGCTACAGATTCCGAATCTCACGGTCGATTCCGGGGTGGACCGTTGGTCTATTGCTCATACAAAGAGCGCATACGGAGTCGAATACCATAACATCATCCGAAAATGGACCCCTTCTTCTGTTGGGGGCCGACCCGAAAACAATATCCGAAAATGGAAGCATGCATAATCGCCATTTTCGGGTCTATAAGATAGCCAAACAGGATGTGCGATCCGAAAACGTTCATTTCTGTTTCGGATACGCTATTATAAGACCAACTATTACGGAAAAAAAATGAGCGACCATTTCTCTCTTCAACAAGGATCTCCGACGCCAAAAACAAAAACCATCCACTATGGGACCATAAATCATCATTATTTCTGGGTTCTGAAATAGTCGAGGCCAGAAATCAGCGAATCTGGTGATTTCTGAGCCCAGAAATAACAGCTCTTCCACACCTCTCAGACCGGGATTATTTGACTTTGGATACTGTTGTTGGTTGTTCTCAACATTAAATCGCATAATCAAGTCCGTGGTCACAGGACAGGCTCTCAGTCACTCTGGAGGCTGGGGGATACCCCAGGGAAAAAAGCACAAACCAAAGTGTAGGTTACACGCAGATATCACAGCTGACGCAGTTCATGCCTCCACCAGAAACATATACAATTGAATCGGGAGTCAGCCTACGATGTGCCAGGCCCATACTAGTGTATACGTCTCACTATTCGCCGCCTGGAAAAACCGACTATTACCGCTTGCCACCCAAGAAACTACCACGTATATATTGCACGTAGTACCTATCACTACGCATACGCACGACAGACGCAATTCAATTGGAAAAAGAAACAAAAAAAAAAAACAAATAAAGGGAGAAAGAACAGACAAAAGCGAAAAAAAGAAGAAAAAAGGAAGAAAAGAAAAGAAAAGAAACAAGGAAAACAAGACAAGAAGAGGAAGCAAGGAAACGAAAGAGAAAAAATGTCATACTAGCAGACCCCAGGAACTGACCAAAGACGGCATTGGCTCATAGAGGGTATCAAGTGCATCATCAATGGCACTGGGGAGAGAATGCAACATGGCGAAAAAGTCAGGGCGGTCTTGCGCTATCTTGTGACGGCCATTGGAAGGCCCAAAAATTTCAAGGCGATGACGGCCAGACGCAGACTTCATCTCTTGGCATGACGCCCCCCGCCCCCCCCCTTTCCCCCTCCCCCCTCCCCCCCTCCCCCCCTCCCCCCCCCCCCTCCCCCCCTCCCCCCTCCCCCGTCCCCCCCCCTCTCCCCTCCCCCCCTCCCCCCTCCCCCCCTCTCCCCTCCCCCCCTCCCCCCTCTCCCCCTTCCCCCTCCCCCCCTTCCCCCTCCCCCCCTCCCCCCCTCCCCCCTCCCCCCCTCCCCCCTCCCCCCCTCCCCTCCTCCCCCCCCCCCCCCCTCGCCCCTCCCCTCCTCCCCCCTCCCCCCCCTCGCCCCTCCCGCCCTCCCTCCTTCCCCCTCCCCCCCCCCCCCTCCCCCCCTCCCCCCTCCCCTCCCCCCCCTCCCCCCTCCCCTCCTCCCCCCTCCCCCCCTCCTCCCCCCTCCCCCCCCCCCCCCCCCCTCCTCCTCCCCCCCTCCCCCCTCCCCCCCTCCTCCCCCCCCCCGCCGCATAGAGATGCCGACGGTGGATGGCGCTGCCGCAGCCTTTGCGCGTCGCTCTGTAGCTTTGCGTCTCTCCGTTCCATGCCAATCCCGCATGAACAACTCGACTCCCTTCTCTACTCGTCGAAACCATTTGCCGGCCTTCCAAGCAGCCTTTCGCCGCCCTTCGAATTTCATTCCAAAGACCGACATATCCTCCTTCAGATGAGCCAACCAGTCCTTCTCTTGCCCCCCTGAGTAACCCTTACCCCCAACAAGCTCCCCAAATCACCCTCTGTGAAGACGCTCCTCCCCCATACGTGCTACGAATCCCGCAAACAATATCCTCCGTTTGCGCACTATCGCATCTATGCTCTCGGAGCTGTCTTGGCAAGCGCGTCAGCGTACGATAGGGGGTGGTCGTCGCGCTTCCGTTTCCGCCATCCAAGGCATCGAGGAGCACGGAGTGGTGAACCTGTTGTAGCCTGTCATAGTCAGGCTTCTTCGGGCTCCACGTTTCAACCGTAAGGAAGTGTCTCGACCACCTGAGCTTTCAGCAACCGCACCTTCAACCGTAAGCGCACACCCGGCGATCATAGATTTCCATCTTGTACCGCTGGAAGCATGCCCGGGCCCTCTGAGACGCCGCGTTATTTCAATGCTAAGTTCTCTGCCTGCGGTGATAGCCCCGCCCAAGTACACAAACTCGATTGTTTGTTTGTATACCTGACCGGCTGTATTGATGGTGAACGGCACCTTCCCCCCGCCTTTCGTTTGCAGGCACATTATCTCTGTTTTCGCCTCGGAGACCGTCAGCCCGAACGGCGAGCACGCAGTCACGATCACCGTCATCGTCCTCTCCAGCCCTTCTGGTGATCGCGATGCGATGCCGCATCGTCCGCGTACAGCATACCCCACAATCTCTGCACCTCCTCCTCCTTCCCCCTCCGCCCGTCGACTTTGTCTGTGCGTGAAATGCCTTTCTTCTCGCCTTTCTCCTTTTTTTTTTGGAGCTGCACTATGTGGTCCGTGATGGCTGCATCAGCGAGGAAGCGTTTCTCGGCCACACGCAGTACCGCCGTGAAAAACATGTTGAACAGCATTGGCGCGAGCACGCATCCTTGCCTGAGACCTACGTCGAGCGTATCCGAGCACTCTCCATCATCCAGCCGCACGCATGCTTGCATGCCGTCGTCGAATTGGCAATTGACGGCGAGCATTCTCGGTGGCACGCCAAAACGAGCAAGGACATCCCACAGAAGGTTCGGTCGACGGAGTCATATGCTTTGGTGAGGTCGATAAAGCACAAGTACAAGGGGTGTCCTTCTTTCCGCGCCATTCCTGCAGTCGTCGTACTACGAACATCATATCAACCGTCGAGCGTTGGGGTCTGAACCCACACTGTTCCTCCGGCAGAATGTTGTTGCGTTCGCAATACACTCACGTGACCCGCGATGACTTTGAGGAGTACTTTGCTGGCGTGAGCCACGAGGGAATGCCACGACAATTGCCACACTCATTGCGATGTTTCTTCTTGTGAAACAACTTAATCGTTGCATCTTTCCATTGTTGCGTCACGCCACCTCCCCTCCACACAGCGACGATGATACCGTGGAACTTTCCGATAGTGTCCACTTCTCCTTCGTCGGCCAAAACCTTCAAGGGCTCGGCCGGGAGACCATCGGGCCCTACCGCCTTCCGGTTCGCCAAAGCACGATCGCCTCCTCTATTTCGTGCCTAGACAGACTTATGTGATCTGCACGGGGCCCTGCTTAAGCTCGTCCACAATGCCTCGGGTCCAAGCGTCGGCGACTTGGTGTTAAGCTGTTTGTGAAACCACCTCACACACCGCTCGCGGATGAGGGCATTATCCCCAGTCGAACTTCCTCGTCTTTGATGT